>JAEQBH010004053.1:0-214788 GCA_016808115.1 Tetrastigma voinierianum | reverse complement strand
CTTGAGGAGTAAGATCAGCTTAGGGCCATATCGCCACCGGCCTGCCCCGGAGCCCAAAGAGCTCACTTCTCAACGAGCCTCGTCTACTCGCACAGGTCACGCCACGCCAGAGTCGATCAGCTCAAAGCATCGCCACTCGCCATAGCGCCTCGAGCTCAAAGAATTTCTACTTGACGAAGGCCTCTGCCTTACTCTCGCACAAGTCACACTACCCTCGAAGAGTAAGATCACCAAAAAGCTACATCGCTTACTCTACAGCAACGCCTAGAGCCCAGCCAGAACACTTCGACGAGTCCGTCTCCACTCGCACAGTCACGCCTACCCGCGAGTAAGATCGCCCTCAAGCTATATCGCCACTTGGCCACAACGGAGCCCAACAGCTCACTTTGACGAGTTCGTCTACTCTGCACAGGCCATGCAGCCTAGGAGTCAATTCAACTCAAGCAAATCAGCCGACGCAGCCCCAAAGAAATTCCCAAAGAGCTCGCAATGACAAGCTCAAATTATTCTACACTGTGCCATGCAGCCTAGTGAGTCGTCCAACCTCAGTAAATCAAATTGACGCAGCCCAAAGATCTCGCATTGACGAGCTCAACTATTCTACACAGGCCACGCAGCCCCAGAGTTACCAACCTCAGCAAATCACCGACGCTAAATTCCCAAAGAAGAAACAGATCGGGCGAGCTCAACCATTCTACATTGTGCCATGCGCAAATCTAAGGAGGCGCTCAACTCAGTAACCAACGACGCAACCGGCCCGACGCAAATCACCAAGATTGAAGAGCTCTCAACCATTCTACACGTGCCATGCAGCTTCCAGGAGCCGCCTCAACTCAGCAAATCAACCAATCCTGAGGCCTAGCAAACGCATTGACGAGCCCAACCATTCTACACTGTGCCATGTAACCTAGGAGTCGGGCTCAACTCAGCGACCACCGACCTGAGCCCAATCAAATTCGGCATTGACGAGCCCAACTATTCTACACAGCCATACCAGGGATGGGCCTCAACTTAAAAATCAGCCGACGGGGCCCAAGAAATTTCGCATTGACGAGCTCCAACACCCTACACAGCTATGCTAGGAGTTAGTCTTAACTTAGGCAACCGGGCCGACGCAGCCCCACGCCCTCAGATTGACGAGCTTCAACCATTCTACACAGCCATGCACCCAGGAGTCGGGCCTAACTCGCAACCACCCGATGGGAGCGCTCCAACACCGCACGACGAGCCCAATCCATTCTACACAGCCATGCACCTGGGGGAGCCGCTCAGCTCAAAGCAACCAACTCGACACAACCCAAAGAACCAGACGACGAGCTCAATCCATTCTACACGCCATGTAGCCTGTGGAGCCGGGCTTTAACTCCTTGCCAAATCACCATCGAGGCCAGCCATGGAAATTCTCACATTAACTTAACTCAACTCGCTCACCAAAGACATTTTAACCCAAAGGTCGCCCAAATTTTAGGCTACCAAAGTTCTGTGAGCCGTGCCTCAGTGACCACTGAGCAAATTTCAACATCTCAACCGAGGCGCTCAATTTGTAACGTCCATGTGTGACAAGAAGTCGATTCAAATTAAGAAGAATCGCCACAAAGAGCACAAGTAAGAGGTACAAGAAACAGGTGCAAAAATGAGTATTTCATCAAGGATTGCTATTACATATGTCTGGGACCCAGCCCAACAAAAAAGAAAAGAAAAAAGAAAAGTATAAAAGCCGACATCTGGGTAAAGGGCGATTTGCAATCGGGAGATCGTACCAAGGAGAAGGCACGCGAAGAAGGAGCTGGCCTCGCCGGTGCCCCTTTCAGGATAATCAATGCAGAAGGACCCCATCCTCCTCAAGGCCGGAAGGTCAAAGTTAAAGTCCAGCCTAATAGGGGCATTAACAAATTTTCTTTGAAAGGCATGAGCCAATTAAACTCCATTGATTAGAAGCCCCAGCTCGCCTTCCAATAACTTCTCATTCCGCTGAGCCACCAGTTATTTGTCGATGAAGATCCCCACGCACTCACATGACTCTCATTCAAAGCGCTCACCGAGTCACTACCTCGCTAGCCCTCGCTACCAGCCTCGCCCAACAGCCATTGCCTTATCACGAAGATCGCCTTTGATCGCACGCGCCTCCTTCCTTTAGACTCCGGCTCGCCTCGGACGCGGAGAAGCCTGCCCCTAACCATCTGAACATATTTACGGATCGCAGCCCGCCCCCGCCTTCCATCAAGTCGCGCTCGCATGCCTCAAGCTTCTCATCCCGGAATCTCCCCGGGGCTCAAGTGTTCCTCAAGCTGTTTCGGTCTGCTTTACCCTTGGCCCGAGCACGGGCCGAAGTGGTATGCTTCAAATCATATTTGCCACATTTTCTCGTCATACGTTGCAAACTGAATTCTCTCTCTCTCTCCCCCGCACGCCAGCCAGATGCGGAGTGGAAGCCGAATTCCCTCGCCTTGAAGCTCGGCCGCTTGCATTTAATTCCATTTATTTTGCCTGCCAAACCTTCTAAATGAGTAGCCACTCGACATCCAAAGATAGAACTCAACATCCAAACAAGTTCAAACTCATCTCAAATGGAACCAAATGGCGATACATGGAACTTACTGAGGGCGACTGAGAGAGGGCGTCAAAGCCCCATCAATCTGGGCAACAGAATCGAATTCCTTTAGATCGTAATCCCAGACTATTAATACTCGGGCCCGTCGCATAGTTCGCATTGTGGAAGTAAAGAGTCCCCGTTTTCGCCACTGGGCTCCGATCTTCATCCTCGCCTTCCGCCCCGAGGCGGTGACCCAACCTCTTCGCTGGCGGGTTCCGCACGGTACGGGCGTGACCGCCAACTGCCAGCTTCAACCCGCCCCCACCCAAGGGACCTTCTGCCTCCGCAGCAGACCTAAAATGGGACCGCGAACTCAAAACTATAGGATCCGTAACCCGTTCTGGTTTATGGATATGAGAAGATAGGGAAGATGAAGATGCCCCCAACTTCGGAACTTTAACCAAAGCCGGCCAATCTTTCTCAACGGAGTCCGAGGTTTTTCGTTTCCCACTTCGGGGCTTCCGAGACACCATCTCCAGGTCCGGGGCCAACAGCCTCTAGTGGGTTCGGCAAAGAGAGGGCCCAACGGAGAACTTTCATGGTGGAAGGAGGTAGCTGGGCCTCGTGAGCGCTAGATCGAAAGTGCATCTCAACCCCGCACGGATCGGGAATGACTTGATCAAACCGCGTAAGGATTCAGAAGGACAGTTCTACCAACACAAACGCTATAAGCGTTATCTTCAGCGCCGAGATTCGACCGAGCACTGAGAAGCATGTAAACGCATTAATCGTAGATACCAAAGGACTACACACAAGTTATAACAAAAAACAAGAGTTAACACTCACGAAGATTCTCTGTTAGTCCAAGCCACCGAACGCCCAGTGGTGTCGCCCTGTCGAGAGGGTCATACTCCCACCACGGCTTCATAATCTTAAGAAGTAGAAGGTCCCTTCCACACCATGGAGGAGAAGATCGGAAATCACCAGAGAGCGCTGGAACGCCAGAAAATAAAGAAAGCCCCCTCGGATGTGTCCTTCGGCTAAAAAGGTAAAGAAGCGCGCCAAGGCCGGGACAATCGAGCCCCTTGTCTCTAAAGAAACCAGCGTGACTAACCAAAATACCCCCAAACCATCGTTGTTGAGAAGGACATACATTGAAGTACCGCAAAACCCCTCAAGGGATGTGAGGGAAGCGAAGACCCTTACCCGAAGGCCACTCAAGAAACACACCATCTAGGCACAGAGACCCTGCCATGGGGAGGGTCAAAATCAAGTAGGGGGGACCACACTTAACGCCAAAGGGAGGTCAGATAATCGCCCGCAAAGACGGGCCCCATATGAAGGGATCAATTTTGCCAGTCCCACGCTTAAAGCATGTCGAGTCATAGATCTTTAGATATTAGTGACCCCCCAGATGACCGGGTTCACTTTCCCTTGCCCTATCCATGGAAGAGGAGGCACCTCGGGCATCTCGGTTCAACCTTATGGTTGAGACACCACGCAACGCCCGTAACCAGCAATAGCCAAAAGAGTCACCACCGATAATGCCAGAGAAAAAGAGCGACCTGCACTTCATGATGAAAGTAAATAATGAAAATAAAATTCGGCTAACTCCAACCCTAACGCCGTCAGACGCCCGGAAAGAGACTCAAGCAAAACAAAGACGCAAAGGGAACCGTAAATGCAAATGTAAAAAATACTATCCCAAGAAAGACACTTAAAAAGACTCGCACAAAAAGGCCTTACGTAAGACTAAGAGAGAAGGAAGTCCGAACTCGCTAAAGGCAAAGAAAAGGTCCTGGAGCATAGGCACACAAGACAGAGGATTAACCGCGAAAGAAACAAAGGAAACCGAAGGAGCGTGGAGAAATGAGGCGAACCGAAGAGTCATCATTATCATAAGACAAATGACGACACTTCAAGCCTTAACTAATCCCCGAAAGCAACACGTGGAAATCAGATCCGGGAGCGAGACACGTTACAGCTCTTGCCCACGACGTCGTAGACACAAGGGCCGGGGGCAACCGATAGGATTCAAAAAAAAATAAGGCTCATAGGTTCACTTGCCGTGCCCAAGAAAGAGGCCACCCTTAACGAAACACGAGGCCCATCCGCTTAAACCCCAAAGGAGAGACATGCCCATCGGAGCATTTGTGCCTTTCGGCGACAACAGACCAGCCTCTTTGGTGCCAGCCTTAATGAGGGCCAACCCGATTGGCCTAAAGACCGGCTATGGGAAGTCTCCCACAGTAATTAAAAATAGAATAGTCCCTAATAATATATTATTCCGCAAATCACCAAATCCTCCACTAACAAGGAAAGAAGACATCATTAGGTCATCATCAAATCGGATCCCCCAAAGGATTCCCCAATAAGGAAGGAAGATTATTCCAAATAAACTGCTCTTTCTATATCCTTTACCAAATTTGATACCAATAAAAAATATCCCATCCAATGGGAACAAATCCTAATCACCATCCAACTGGTTGAACATCTACTATAAATACAAAGCTACCCCATCGGTGAAAGGTACGTCAATACTAAGCAGTCTAAGCGAAGCCCTCTCCTCAGAAAGAAACTCGACTTTAGGTGACGGAGGCGGCCACCCGCAAGCCCTCGCCGACCCCTTCTTTCTTATTTTTGCAGAGGAGTGACACCTTCAAAACCAAGAGAAAACCAGCACCGTAGCGAATCCTACTTCCGGTCCAAAGACGATCCAAAGATCCTACAACCCACCCCACCAGATTCCGTCCTACTAACGACGCCACACGCTCCGTACCCCAACCGCTGAAGCATCACCGGGGCCAGGGCTTCTAAGAAATGACTGCCTCAATAAATGGATGTATTTCTAAGAAAAATGACCTCTTATAATTTGGAAACTAGTGTTAGATTTTTCACCTGATTTTTGTTATTGAATTTAAAGCAATTTTCAAATTATGATAGGTCTCAATCAGAGTTTCGATAAACAACACATAACAAAAAATAAAGAAATAAAATTCTCTTAGTGTGAGAATCAAATCACGGATTTGCTGCAAAAAAATTTATATATTTCCTGCTTTTTCTTGTTTTTTTATACACCTAAAGCAACCACAATAATTATATACAAAGCATTGAATCTTTAGGAAATCATGTCTCTCATTGAGGTCAATTAACTAACCATTAGCAATTGTTTTGGTCATTCTTAATGTGAAGAGAAACTGCAAAACAAAAATTAAATAATATTCTAGATATTTGGTATTGGACTTGGAGGGTCAATATGATATTTTAGGTCTATCATAAAATTATCAAAAATATGATTTTTCTAATGTCAAGTTTATATATAATTCATCGAACAAAGTTATGATACAAAATTAAAATCCAAAATAGAAAGGTGAAGAACAACATTATGATCCACTGTTGACTCTCCCAAACCAGTCCCTCTACCATTCAATGCTAAATTAACTAAGAATCCGAAGAATAGAAGATGATCATGACTCTACCCAGCCCATTTTTTTATAGGGGCATTTGTGTTTAAATGCACTAATATAACATCTTTAAAGTATTAATGTAACACTTTGCAATGATACAACACCCTGAAAGTACTAATATAATACATGTACTAATGTAACACCATGTACTAATGTGAACTTAAAATTATGTATGTAAAAAATACCAAAAATATTAAAATTTAATTTTAAATATTATGTATAATTAATATACATAACAATTTTTATAATATTTTTTGAATTTATTTATAATAGTTAATAACCTAATAACATAAATTAAAAAAACATTATTCACACTAATTTTTATACATAAATTAAAATTAAATTTTAATAAAAATTTAAGAAGGGTTAGGTGGTGGGGACTAGGAGGAGAGCAAGGAGAAAGGAGAAAAGTGATCCAAGAGAAAAAAAAATTTAATAATGTTACATTATTATTTTAAGGGTATTACATTAATAGTCTAAGGATATTACATTAGTGTTATAACTCTAATTAAAGATTTTAGGTGTGTGATAGGGAAGGAGAGAGGAGAGAGAGGATAAGAGAGAGTAGAGGAGAGAGGAGATAAAAGATAAGAGAGAAGATAGGAGAAATGAGAGAAAAGGTGTCAACGATAACAGAAGAGACATATGTTTTTATTTTCTATCACATATGTGGCATTTGATGGACCCACACGAATGATATTTTTTACTTAAAAGTGAGTTTACCGTTTCATCGGCATGTTTGCCTTATTTTTGTGGCTTTGTTTGACTTATACGAGGAACCAAATTTTTATTTTCTTTATTATAATCCCTTATCGCATTTAAACACAATTTCCTCCATTTTATAAGTCATGTCCTTCCCAATTTCCATGAATTTGTCTAGAAATTTCAAACTTCTTTCCCATTATTTTTTCTTTAAAAAAAAAAAAAATTAATACCCTTGTAACCATTCACATGTCCTTAAGACTAGGGGTGAGCATTGATGGATTAATCTAATAGTGCCACTAAAAATAAATTAACCATCAATTTTCGGTTTATTATTTATATAAATAAAACCTAATCATCAACATAGTTAACCAAATCTTCAATTAACTATATATTGGTTTTTGGTTAACCATAATAAAAAAAAAATTGTAATTTCATAATTATATATTAAAGTTCATATTACATTAATTACTATAAATAAAATAAAAGATGTAAAAAAAGATTAATAAATTCTGTAATCAATTCATTTGCACCTAATGACACTTGGCATTTATATATAAATTTATTTTCATAATAGAATTGTATAAACAAAAACTAAATGCAAATGATCTACATAACCTATTTTTGGGTCACGATCTGGATTTTTTTATCGATTCGATTTCTTCGATTTTTTTGCTCACCCCTATCTAAGACCTATAAAAATAAAATTTCATTAAGAATTTTAATAACATAGAGACCTTTAGTTAAGGGTGCAGACCTCACAAAAAAACAAAATCAGGATGAACAGGTGAAAATTTGTGTGTGCACTAATGGAGTCTTGACCCATTCGAATAAACAATCGAAGTGTGTAATTTTAGTATGCCTTAAATATGTTTGTGTTGATTTTGTGACCTGAATTCAGTTTTGGGTTTATGTCCGACCTGAAGGCTCGCAGTACGACTTTTATAAAAAGAAAAAGTTGAGAAAAAATATTTATCATGAAGTTTTTTCCTCTACCCATGAATTTTTTTTACCCGCAAGGGTTTTCACATAAATTTGGGTGTTTTTTTTATTTTGTATTTATTTATTGTGTCATTGATCGTAACAGTTTGGAAACTTGTAATTTGAAAATATGATTTTAGTGCATTTTACTAAAATTGTGCTTCAAAAATACACAATTTCAATGTAAAATATTAAAAATTCCATTAAAATACATTAAAATTAAAATTAATAATACAAAAGTTAAAATATACAAACAACAAATTATAAAAACAGGAAAAAGAAATAAATCTATATGAATCAACTTACATATAAAAATAAAATAAGGAAAAAAAGTAGATAAAAGTAGTGGGGGATTAAGTACACTGGTAGTATAAAATATAAATTTTCAATATTAAAAATTTAATGAAAAATTATTCCAATATATTCATTAATCAGTAATATTATCATAAAATATTTAAAAATGTTATATTAACTAAGAATATAACTTGATACCAAGTTTTAACAATAAATTTTGTTCTTCAATAAGAAAGATAAATTTAAATATGAACAATTATGATCAATAATAAATTTAAAATGGAATAAAATGATAGATTTATCATTTATCTTATATATAATATTTTTTATAATATTTAAATTGATAAATTTAAATAGTCGTTGGGTTTTTCTTTTGTTAGGTTTCACTTTTAGATTAAGTTTTATTATCCTTAGGTTACCAAAACACTTTAAAAATATGAAAAATAATTAGTGGGCGATAATGACAATATATATATATATATATATATATATATATAAAGAGAGAGGTTTTATGTTGATTAATGTGATATGATGATAACTTGGTGTTTAGAGCTTTTAGTATAATAATTCAAATTGGGTTTAAAATAATTGGTGGGTGATAAATGACAAATACATAGAGATGTTTTATATTAGATTAAACGTGATATGATGATAAATTGGTATAGGAGCTTTTAGTATAATAATAATTTATACCTTGACTCGTAATCTCTCAATTAGAAACGAGAATTTTTTTGGAAAAGTTTTAATGGACCATTAAATCCATTTTGTAACCCGAAAGTGTACTAAGGAAAGAAAATTTAAGAAAAAGTTTAAACTTCATTTGTTTTTCTCTCTACGAGAAATCTTGATTATATTTTATTTCCTTTTATATTTTTTTTCTTGTTAAATCAAATATAAGAAAATCATTTTTCATAAATTTTTTTTTTTTTTTATTTTCCTAATATTTTTCAGTTTCAAGAGGAGCTTAGTGTTAAATATTGATAAAATAATTTGCATGCTTGGATAATTTCAATGACAAAAATTAATTCAATGGCACACCACAAATTTGTGAGTGGGGCCAGACTATATTTAAAAAATTTAGGGGGCATATTTAACCAATGGTGGCCCGTCATTGGATAAAAGTTGAACTAAAGTTGATATTTTGAACTCACAATTTTATGATAATATTTCTAAAATTATATGTTCAAAACGCAACTTCAGACTAACATGATCATGTTTTAAAAATACATAAATTTTCGAGTGTTATAATTTTGTTAATAGTTTTATAACTATCTTCTTTCTTATATATATATATATATATATATATATATGATGCCTTTTCTTTCAATCTGACTGGTCAGGAGCGTACTGGGTCATTTTCGGGCCTTTAATTCGACTGGTTGTGGATCGGGTCCAAGGCTCGGATCGTCGCTCTCCTTTGCAAAACAAGAAAGAAGAAGGGTCGGCAAGGGCTTCGCCCGTGGCCGCTCCGATGCCTAAGTCAGTTCCTCGTTGAGAGAAAAGATAGATTGCTTAGAGGGCGAATGTTTTGCGTACCTTTCAATCGACAGGTCCTGCATTTATAGTATATGTTTTCCCAAATGATGGTGATTATGATTCTTTCCCATTAGACTAGATATTTCCCCGCTTTTACTTCCAGATCATATTCGATTGATATCGAAGAGCAGCTTATTTACACTATCTTTCTTCCTCATCGGGTGGATCCCGCTGATCTACGTGATGGCCGTTGTATCGTGAATTATTTTATTTTCCTACGTGAGATTTAGTTGATTCGAGGATAATATGTTATCGTGATTATTCTATTTCCCCTTTATCGGACGATTAATGGATTTACTCGAATGTGGCTTTCTGACGCTTCCATAACCTGGTCCTTTGGGCCAGTGACCGCCATTTCGGGTCAAGCACAAAGGCCCGAGGTTTCAATGGGTGTATTCCTCTTTCGGGTTTGGCGAGTGGGCCTGCAAGCCCATTTTTCAAACCCTACTTTCCGCCTGCCCCTAGCCCTCGTGGCACGCGGGCAAGGGCTGTAACGTTTCTCGTATTGGATGCATTTTCCACGTGTCCGCTCTGGGTCAGTTAGTTACTAGTGGCTTTATCTCCGCTATATGTCTTCATGATAATGATGACTCTTCTGGCCACGCCTCAGCTTTCCCACTTCTTTCAGCTCTCCTCAGTTTCTTCCTTAGACATCCTCTGTCTTGTGTGCCCCTGATCTTGAAACTTTTTCTTCGCTTTTAACGAGTTCGAAATTCCCTCTTCCTTAGTTTCCATCTGAACCTTTTGTGTAGTGTCCTTTTCTGGCATTGATTAATGCCCAAAAAGTGCAATTTTGAACCCTATATTAGATAGGTTTTGAGTGCTTTTTGCACATTAATCATGTCATTTATACCAATTGAAGTGTTCAAGTCTTCTTAGTAGCACTTATGCCATTTGTGAGAGTATTTTTTGCTGTTTTTGTGCTTTTACAAGACTTTGTAAAGTTCAATATCGGGATTTATGATGAATCGCAAAGTTGAACTAAGTGTCGCCCATCAACCAGCCCAAGAATCAATGAAAACTCGAAGGCAAAGTGAAGAAAAATTACGTAAAGTGGAGGACAGGATGCAAGGCGTTGAAGGACAATACCCTAGCTAGAATTTTCGCAAGCTCAAATTCTCGCAGGTTTAGCGAAAATTTTGCAAGTTCGGGCCGAAATCGGATTTTGCTGTGACACTGTGGTTTTCGCTATAGAGAATCGCTCCTAGCTAAATTTCATGATTTTTATGACATTTAAAATTTCGCTTGTTATTTAAATTTCGCTTAGCAGCGAAATTACTGTGCCTTAGCGAAATTTCCTTGCTGCTATGTTCGGTGATTTCTAATACCTAGCGAAATTCTTCACTTAGCTTAAATTCACGCCTGGCCATGCTTTCAGATGAATGCCAACCGACTCAAATTTGGTGTATTACTCTATTGTCTTTTAACTTAGCCAAATTTGTAGGCTTTTTTGGTATTTTCATGTATCGAGGTGGCCTATATAAACCCCCTCCCTCAGAACCCTAAGCAAGAATTGGGGAGAAGAAATTTTGTAAGTTTTCATTTTTGTAAATAAAGTCTCTCAGATTTTTAATTAGGTTTTGCTTTTCTCTTCTCTCTCCTCTTTCCCTTTATTTTCTAGCCACAAACATCCCTTCTCGAGGATGACAACTCAAGAGATGCTTGGCTGCTCTCCTTTCTTTGAAGAGGAAGGCTAGCTTTATTGCGGGGCGATGCATGTTGTCCTCTTGTACCGAAGTCACATGTAATCAGATGAATCCTCATCTTCTCAAATTAGGGTTGAATAGCTTTGAATGTTATTTATTTGGCCAATACTCTCCATGCTTTAGGATACAGTGCATACTTATTGCTAGATGCACTGTGGTTCATTAGATGGTCTTTACGAGCCTCTTAAATGATATTTAATGCTAGGGTTTCAAACTGAAAAAAGGGCCATAGCTGCATGCTACCTGTGCTGACTCAAATAGTAGTTGTTGTTAGGGTGAGGTTTGCTAGTTAAACATAGATCCGGTTATGCCAGGGACTATAGGTTGCTTGTCATAACGCGAGGATAAAACCCGAGGACACTTGTTTGCCCTAACTTACGAAGTTAGTGACCTAAATCTTCAAAGTTAATTTTTTTTCACACTTTACTTTCTTGGGCCGCTTATAATTTCGCTCAACCTACTTCCATCAAGCTAAGCAAACTAAAAAGTCCTAAATAGAAAGCCTTACCTTTTTACACTCATGCAGATCATTCTGTGGATGAAACTCCATCCTCGTTCAACCCTAGACCACTATATCAAGCAAAGAGCTTGACTACCAAGAAGAGTAGGAACTTAGGGTGTATATAAATTTTGTCGATTTTAGCTCAAATTTACCGCGGGCATTTTAATCAAATGGCGCCATTGCCAGGATGGTGCCAAACTACTAATGGTAAAGTCATGTACTTCATGGATCAACATCACAAGGGAAGGTAACTCTTTTACTTCTTTGCAAGCCGCCGCAAAGAATCGCTGTGTTTCAAGACTTAGCAAGAATCGCACTGCTTCGCTTTTCGCTCGCTAGTTTTTAATTTTTGTTATTTAACTTTAATTTTAAGCTCAGAAGGTTCGTTGTCTCTAAATTTTGTAATGTGTGTTTACGCAATGTAAAGGATAGACACATCGTAGACTGTGATATAGGATTAGTACACAATTGACCTAGCTAGTGAAGCCTGCAAAGTACATCGATACCATGATCCCATACTCCGAGGAACAACGTGAGTCAACCAGAAAACCCCAATGAATCCAAATGCATATAACCATGAGGGATCACATCTAATCTCTCCTAGAGTTAAGGCCCATCCTCAGATCATCCCTCCCGTCAAGATGTAGCAAAGAGGCCTTATTTGGTACCTCTTACTCCCCCACATATCATGGTGATAAAATGAAAATCTCATACACTCATATTAGGGATTTTGAGGAGGGTCTCGTACTACCTTTATGAAGGTATGATGGACATGGATTTGCCGGGCTAAAAGCATTTCCATCGACCCTTAAGCGACAAGTGCCAAGATATGGCTCAACCTTATCGAGGCCTAGAACCATTAGAACAATGAGCCGCAGCTGCACTTCAAGAAGTTCTTCGCTCATAAGACTAATAATTAAGAGACAAATTTACACCTTTGCAAACAGATGGCGTAGAGGTTTTATTATGTCGGGAGATTTATGGAATTATATGCATGCCCCACACCATGGGTTTGATACTGATGTCAGAACCACTTCTATGGTGGTATGTCTCCCCGCCATGAAACAATCGGGCCGGAAACTATGTGTGGGGTAACTTCTTGAGTAAACATCCTCCGATGAAGCTATGGATTTTTTTGAACTATGTAGTCGAAACCTCCAAAGCTCGGGATGAACTCAGTCCTAGGGAAGTTGAAAGATCGGGGCCATCACCCAAGGGAGACAAGTACGCATTTTCCTCGAAGACACAGTGGATGAAAGCAAAATTGACTACTTTAACTCAAAGATCGATGATCCTCGAAATGAAAAACCAGCATGAAATACAAATAAGAATGAGTTATCTTCATCCCAATTTTTCTCGTCACTTTTCACAATAATTACTCCCGAGGAGCACCCGCAGGATCATGCCCATGCCATGTCAAAATAAACCACCCATGATGCTCCATATGAATACTAATAACCCCGGGCTGGAGAAATTGTCCAAATTTTCATGGAAGTCCAAACCCTTGCATACGCCTCCGTGAGCACAAATAGCTAGCTTTGATTCTTAATTTCAAACAACAACAGATGTTTCACTATTCTCTCCTGAACAGCAATCCCGAATTTAAGTATGGTGCATATTCAGAAGAACGTATGCATCGAATGTCCAAACTAGTAAGAAAAATTGAAGCAAAGAAAAAGTTCACTCAACAGTGAAATCTGATAATACGATTTGAGATTTCAAATTGTCTAATCAAGAAGCTATGCAGTTCGAAAGGGAAGGCTCCTTCCGCAACAATATCAGAAAGTGGTGAATGAAACAGATCGACCGAGGACTTAAATGCAAAAATCATGAAGGCGGCAATGTGACTTTACGAAGTGGTAGGAATTAAAGCCAACAAGACGTTTGTCGGGTCACCATTAGTGGTCGGAGCCACTTCGTGAAGAATACTGGACAAGGAAGAGGTAAAGATTAGAATACCCTCCGTTTCCGTTGTGTTCTCCGAAGAAAGAAAATTCGTTAACCAAAACGTAAATGTCGAAGTATCAAGGGCAAGTGAAAGTCAATATTCCTCTCCTCGATATGATTAAACAAAAGTTCCTACTTACGCAAAATTCTTAAAGGATTTGTGCACGGCAAAAGGGTCTTAATGTAAACAAAAAGGCCTTTAATCGAGCGTTAGTGCCATTATAGAGAGCAAGACTCCAGCTGAAGTATAAGGACCTCGGATGTCCTACCATCTGAATACTGAGGCATCGGGCCAGTGGAGAAAGCACCTGCTAGACCCGGGAGCCAGCGTGGAATCATGTCGTGATTCTATGTACAAGCAATTGGCCTCTGGGTGAATCAAAACCCACTTCCATCACACTCTCGCCGCCGATGTCTATTAAAATACCAAAAGGAACCATTGAGGACGTTTCTTATACAAGTGACGTATTTACTATCCAAGATTTTGTCGCACTGGACATGCACCCGCTGCAATAGGACCTAATCAGCCCATCATATTAGGGAGACCGTTACTTCAAATGCAATCATCAATTGCCTAATGGAGTCACGCAACTCACATTTGAAATATGACCTTGGAACTCAATATTATTTTTTCATTCGGGGTAAAAGGCATATGCACCTCTGAGGAGGATGACTTTGAAGAAGTCTCGCATTTTAGATACCATTATGGAAGAACAGCTAACCAACAAGAAGTGAAAGAGATATTAACTTCGTGAGTTATCCGATCGTTTCGGCGAGAGCAACACGAATTTCAAGAAATGAGCTTAAGACAGGGTACCGAGAAGTTAAGAATATAAATTTTGCCTCTATTGACTGGTAATGAACCCAAGGAACCTCAACAATTTGGGAACTCAAACCCCTCCTAAATGATTTAAAGTATGCATTTTTGGAAGCAAACGAAAGCAAGGCTCCAGCCAGGATTTCTTCGGGCCGCTAACCACTCTGACAAGAGCATAATCTCTCCGTGACCTCTCAAAAAGAACAAGCAAGCATTGGGATGGAAAATTTCGACCGAAAGGCATAAACCCGTCCATTTGCACTCATCACATCTATTTGTAAAGAGGAGAGCCCAAAGTCAAGACCCCCAATCTGTGAGGTCGAATCCCCATCTACACAGGAAGCAGCTTCATGAGGTCTGAAATTGCTCCAAGCCGGTATCATTTATCCCATTTCTAATAGCACATGGGTTAGCCCAACTCAGGTGGTGCCCAAGAAATCGAGTAATAACCGTGAAAACGAGAAGGGTGAAGAATTGTCTACCCGACTTACAACCGCCTGAGAGTGTGTATAGATTATGTAGAATAGTCTAATGAGGTGACACGGAAACATTCACTTTCCATTGCCGCTCACCATCGCCTCCCGGAAAGAGTTTCGGACACCCTTCTATCGCTGATGGGCATTCAGTGGTACTTCCGCATAGAAATCGCTCTAGAAGATCAAAAAGACTACTTTATCATTCATTTAAGTACGATGCTTATAGAGGATGCCTTTGGCTTTGTAACGCCAGCCCACTTTTCAACATGTATGCTCAAGATATTCGCTACATGGTAGAGCGTATAATGGAGGTATACATGGATGATATCACAAAGATATGGGGGCGATTTTTGAAGAATGCTTAACCACTTGGGAAGCCACTACAGAGGTGCATAGAGAAGAATTTGGTGCTTAATCGGGAGAAATGCCATTTTATGGTAAACCAAGGAATCAGGACAGGGGCAATAGCTTATTTCTAAATAGGAATTGAAGTTGATAAAGCCAAGATCGACATTATTTCCAAATTGCCGCCTAATAAATGTGAAAACAATTAGACAATTCCTCGTCATGTGCTTCTACCGATCACTCGCCCATTAAAGACTTTTCAAAGATTGTTAAACCTCGCATGCTTCGAGAAGGATGCCAAATCTGCTTCAGGAGGAAGATTGCCAAGAGTTTCAAAACTCGAAATTTCGAGCTTTGACTACCGCCCCACAGTTCGAGCACCCACCGGGCGCTACCGCTTGAGGTGATGTGTGATGCGAGTGATCTTACTTATAGAGCAAAGACTTGGCCAAAGAGAAGACGGAAACCTCATGAGGTATTATGCAAGCAAAACCCTCGAATTTAAGCACAGAGGAATTATACCACTACAGAGAAAGAGTTGCTGGCAGTGGTGTATGCCTTAGCTAAATTCCGAAAGCATACTGTCGTGGGGCTTCCATATACCATTTACGCATCATTCTCGCTTTCAAATATCTCTAACCAAACAAAATGCAAAGTGACTCATCCGCTGGGTTCTGCATTCGTGGAGTTCAACCCTGCAAATTGTGATAAGAAAGGGGTGGAAAATGTGGGTAAGTGTGATCATCTGTCAAGGTTAACTATAAACACGACACTCATACCCACCTATTAATGATGAATTTCCGGTTATCCCTTTAATGCGCTGGAGAAAGTCTCGTATGCCTCACATTGCCAATTTCCTCACTACATGCGAATCCTCGCCGAGTGAAAGGACATGATAGGAAATATTTCTTTGCTAAAATCCATTCCTATTATCGGGAAGAGCCTTTCCTATTCAACATCGTGCGTATCAAATCATCATCAGAAATGTATCTCGAGGAGGAACAACAAGGAATTTTTAAACCATCACATGAGTGCTTCGTGGTGGTCATTTTGAGCTTCCCAAAAGACAAGAATGAAGTGACAAGAATGTTTCATTGCCTTCATTGTTCAAGGAAGCATACCAATGTGCCGTGATATGTGACAGACGCCAAAGACTCTGAAATTGTCTCGCCACATATGATGCCATCAACCCAATTTTGGTGGTCGAACTGCTCTGGCGTATGGGGTATCGATTTTATGGGACCTTTCCTCACCTCATATGGTCATACCTACATTTTGACGGAGTGGATCGCCATGCTCAAATGGGTTGAAGCTGGGATCCGCAAACCAATGACCATGGTGGTACTCAAATTCTTTGAAAAGCCAATATCTTTCCGTGTTCAAGTAATGTAAAGCCATTATTAGCGATGGAGGTTCGCATTTCCAGAATGTAAACCATTTGAAAACCTCATGGCTAAATATGGTGTGAAACACAAAGTGGCTACTCCTTACCATCCTCTCTCAAACAAGTGGCCAAAGCGGAACTCGCTAATGTGTGAAATTAAGACCATACTAATGAAGGTGGTTACTACCATCAGAAAGACTCCGGTCCATTAAACTTTGATTCACAGGGCCTATAGAATTACCAAGACAATCCTAGGAATGTCCCCTTATCTAGTCTATGGTGTGGCATGTCACCTTCAGTAGAGATTGAGTACAGCTACTCAAAGGCGATCAAGAAGCTAAACACGGACCTGCTGAAATGTGGAGAGAAGAGATTTCGATCTTAATGAATTGAAGAAATGCGAAATAATGCCTACTTGAATACCAAGATTAAAAAGAAAGTGATCAAAGAAATGGTACGACCAAATGATAACTAGGAAGAGTTTCAAGGGAGGGAGACCAAGTCCTCTTATATGACTCAAACTCCATTTCCAGAGCCTGTGCAAGCCTTCAAATCTCGATGGACTGGTCCATTCATTGTCCACAGCATACCCAAATGGTTCGTCAATTTACGTTGATCCAAGTGATGACAGTGGTATTTAAAGTCAATGGACGTAGGTAAAACCATATGTGGTGCAAAGAGTCATCAAGGAAGAAATTCTCCCGATGGACCTCCCCGAATCCCACGCGTAATCTCCTGTGGTGGCTACCGCTGGTTCTAGCAGCCACGCAATGTAAAGAAAGGCCATGTAAGTTTGCCCATCTTTATCTGGTGTGAAGTACTTTTTGTATTTCCATTTTGGGTATTTGTTTTTCTTTTCAATTGAACAATTGAATTGCTACAATCGATACTCGAATTGCTCAATCGACAATTGAATTGCCAATCGACAATTGAATTGCCTCGTTGGAAAATTTAATCATTGTTTGTCACCTCTATGTTAGAATTCAATTCCATGCTTGAAATGGGGCTTTTGGTCACCACAGCCTGAAGATGCTCAACTTGAAAATTTCCCTTTATGCTAATTCACACACAAAGACTCCGTATTATTTCAATAGGTTGTGAATCTCCAGATACCTCCTTTCGCTTGCAGTTTCGCCTTAGACATGTTGGCAACTCAGATAGGGTTTGTGTTACCTTACGCTTGAAGACCAATGTAGTCTTCAAAAGGAAAAGAAAAGAAAAGAAAGAAGAAAAAGAAAATAAAATCGTGAAGTTTTGCCTGAAACCCGAGCACGGCCCGAGGGGTGTATGGCGAAAGCTCTCAAAACCCGGCGTCCTAAGCCTTAATTGGTTGGGAGTCATCGATTTTGTGTTCGTTACATGGGTGAATAGGTAGAGCTTCTAGAGAATTGTAGGTGCTTGATTTTCGTCATCTCGAGTCCTAGCGGCCTTTAGAGTTAGCCACTATCGATCCTCGCTCTCGATGCCCTAAACCTTAATCGGGTCGAGTCATCGGTGGACCACGGACTTCGTGAACTCGACTTTAAGCATTGCACCCTTACAATGTAGTCGACAAAGAAAGAAAAAGCCGCACTGGTCCTTATCTAGTTGTTCAACAACTTAAGGCCATGTCGCTGCTAGGTTGGGGGAGGGGAAACAAATTTTGCAATTTATCGCTTAATCCGTTACAAAAGAACTATGAGATTCTAGGTGGAAATTCAAGTTGAGAATCATGGATCCAAGATTGACCTAGAATTGTTCTTGTATGGATTTGGTTCTTCATATCTAAGTACAATTTGATGTCAATTTTCATTTTAAGACAATGTTTATATGTACACGCACTCAATCATAATCTTTTTGAAAATCACCACATGCATCTCCTTTTAATTTTGCATTGCTAAGGGACTAGCAACGTTTCGGGTTGGGGGTGATTAATGCCTAAAAAAGTGCAATTTCGAACTCCTATATTAGATATAGGTTTTGAGTGCTTTTGCATTAATCATGCTACTTATACCAATCATGTCTGTCTTCTTAGTAGCACTTATGCCATTTAGAGTGTATTTTTGCTGTTTCAGTTTTGCGCACTTTGTGTGTTCAATATCGGGATATGATGAATCATGAAGCTCAACTCAAGTGTCAATTTGCATCAACCAGCCCAAGAATCAATGAAAACTCGAAGGCAGCGAAGAAAATTGATGCAAAGGGGAGGTTGTGATGCAAGGCAAAGGAAGGATAACAATCTCCAAAGAATTTTCGCTGAGCTCATGGCTCCCGCCGGGATTGCGTAAAATTTCGTGTTTAATAAAATTTCTCAAGTTCAAATAAATTGTGGATTTTCGCTGAGATACCGTGGTTTTCGCTAGGCAATCGCTCCTAGCGAACTTCATGATTTCGCTACTACCTAAAAAATTCGGCTGATACCACTTAAAATTTCATTGTTCAGCGAAATTCCCCTAGCTAGCTAAATCAATGTGCCCAATAGTTCTCTCGTTTCGCTTATGCCCTGGTGATTTCCCGCTACTTCCAAATAAATTCTTCACTTAGCGAAATTCACGCCCTCGCCATGCTTTTGTATTTAATGCCAACCGACTCCAAATTTGGTGTATTAATTTTATTGTCCTTAACTTAGCCACCCAGGCTTTTGGTATTTTCATGTATTGAGGGGTGGCCTATATAAACCCCTCCCTTTTTGTAACCCTAAGTAAGAATTGGGGGGAGAAAGAAATTTTGTAAGTTTTCATTTTTGTAAATAAAGTCTCAGATTTTTAATTAGGTTTTGCTTTTCTCTTCTCTCTCCTTTCCCTTATTTTCTCGGCTGCCAAACATCCCCCTTGAGGATGACAACTCACAGATGCTTGGCAGTCTCCTTTCTTTGAAGAGAAGGAAGCTACTATTGCTGTGGGCGTATGCATGTCATCTCTTGTACCGAAAGTCACAAAAATCGTATTTATGGTCCTCATCTTCTCAAATTAGGGTTGAATAGCTTTGAATGTTATTGATTTGGCCAATACTTCCATGCTTAGGATACAAGGTATACTTATTAAGTTGTGATGCACTGTGGCTCATTGGGATGTCTTTACGAGCCTCTTAAACGATATTTAATGCTAGGTTTCAACTGAAAAAGGGCCATAGCCGTGCATGCTACCTCAGGTCGACTCAAATAGGAGTTGTTGTTAGGTGAGGTTTTCTAGTTAAACATAGATCCCATATGCCAGTGGACTATAGGTTGCTTGTCATAACGCTGAGGATAAAACTCGAGGACACTTGTTTGGGCCCTAATTTACTTGGGTTAGTGACCTAAATCTTCAAAGTTAATTTTTCACTTTTACTTTAGTTTTTACAATTTCTCGCTTTTCAACCTACTTCCACCGCTTTTTGAAGCAAATCCAAAAAGTCCAAATAGAAAGCCTTTACCTTTACACTCATGCGTATCATCTTTAGGATGAAAACCCATCCCCGTGTTCGACCCTGGGATCACTATATCGGCAAAGTAGCTTGACTACGGCAGTAGTAGGAACTTAGGTGTATATAAATTTTGTTGATTTTAGCTCAGCCTACTGTGGCACGAATCAGGCATCTTTCCTGAGATAGCTTTTTCCGTTTTATTCCTGGGACCGCTATGTCTTTCTCTCTTTGGTGTCTTTTCTGCACACATGCTAAGCCAGCTAGCCAAGTTTCGTTCATTACCTGGGTTAATACCATGGGGGTCTAGGTCACTCTTCTCCGCTGCATCGGGTGTGACTCTGGCTGTTGCCTGGCTCGCGAACCGGTGGCGCCTCCGACCGTTCCGACGGCCGACCGAGATGCTCCAAGGGTGCCCCTTCCTTTTTGCATACAGGTAAGGGAGAGTAGACTGGGACATCCTAGGGGGTCGAATACCTAAAATCCGCCATCTCGAATGCTTTAGCCATGGGCCTAGCAAGGTCAGCCCTCAGATGGGGCCACTCGCTAGGTGTTACCAACTCCTTTGGCGTCCAAGTCCGGTCCCCTAATGTTTCTCAATTCTCCTATGTGGTTTTTTACCTAAGATGGTATGCTTTCAAGTAGCTTTAGGATAATGTCTTTGCTTCTCCTCCTCGCATTCCTTCATAAAGGAGTTTTATAAAGACTTCAATGTCTCTGCCTTTCCAACTTTCGCCCCAATGGCTAGGTATTTTGCTGGTCTATTGGTTTTCTTTTAGGACGTGGGGCTCCTATGGTTCCAAGATAGTTTTGCTCCTTATCTCTTTTACTAGGGAAGGAAACTCGAGGGCTTCCTCTATTTTTCCAGCGCATCGGGCGCCTCCTCCGGGTGATTTCTGATCTTCCTCCTCTCATGTGCTTTGAAGAAACGTTACTTTGTCACCGTCGCAATTTGGGAATACGAATTCTCTTGACAAGCACGACACCGCGTTCCTGGGCTGACCACCCCCGAGAATCTACGTGAGTGTTGCTTTGTTTGTACACCTTTATGAGGTCACTGGATATCTCTAATTCTCGTGATTGTCCACGTGGCTCTCGTGTGCCTCGACTAATCTCGCCCCAAGATAACGTCATAGTGCGCAGCGCTGGTCGAGTGTCCCCCGCACCCTACGCTGAAATGACTGTCGGATATTCCCGGCCCGAGCTCGAGGTCAGCCCGTCGCCGCTTTGAGGCCTCGCCTCCTTCCACTATAAAAGTCTTCTCCCATCGGGCTTTCCTCACGCCAAGCCTACCAAGGAGAGCTCGGTTCCGGAGGCGCCGTCTCTGGTCCCGAGCAAAATGTAAACCTGGACTCCGCTGAGAAAGACCAACCGGCCGCGCAAGGTTCCAAAATCGGGTGTCTTCCCTTCTCCTTCTACCCCACTAACATCTGGGCATGTTGCCGCTCCCAGCCGAGGTCCCAGCTTCAAGTTCGCAAACCCGTTTCCTGGGTCCACACTCGCAAAGGCAAAAGGCCTTCTCCTGGGGGAGGTGGCCGTCGATGCGCGGTCACGCCCACGCTTGAACTCACAAAGCGTTGCCACCCTCTCGAGGTCAAGAGTCAAGAGGGAAGCGGTTCGAAATCGGGGTGTCTTCCCTCTTCTCCTTCTACCCACGTCTAACATCTGGGCAGATGTTGTCACCCCTACCGAGGTCCTCAAGCTTCGAGTTCTAACTCGCTTCCTGGGTCCGTCGCAGCGCAAAAAGTGCCCGGGAGGGTCATTTGAGCAGCCCGCCGGCAGCCACGCCTCGCCTGGGAATCCCCGATTCGCGCCACAAGAGGGCCGAGCTAAATCAACAAAATTTATATACAATTCCAGCCTTACTACCGCCGTAGTCAAGCTACCGCAGATAAAGGGGTTCAGTGGCCGAACACGGATGGGCTTTCATCCTAAAAATGATTTGCATAAGTGCACGAAGATAAGGCTTTCTATTTGGACTCTTCTTGGATTTGTGTTTCAAAATGCTGGGAATGGCTTGGAAAACTGAAAAGTTGTAAAACGGAAAGATAAATGTGAAAAGCCAACTTTGAAGATTTCCAGCTCACAATCCTGGTAAGTTGGGCAAACAAGTGTCCTCTGTTTATCCCTCAAGGTTATGACATGCAACCTATAGTCCATGGCATAACCGGATCTATGTTTAACTAGCAACCTCACCCCTTGAAATAACTCCTATTTGAGTCATCAAGGTAGCATGCGCTATGGTCCCTTATCAAGCTTGAAACCCTAACATTCAATATCAGTCTCGTATGGCTCAGAAGACATCTAAAGAACAACAAAGACATCTATCACTAATTATGCACCGTATTCTAAAGCATGGAGAGGTCGCCAAATCAATAACATTGTAAATGCTATGCAACCCTTAATTTGAGAAACCCTACATATAAATATCATTTTAAAGGCTCAGAAGACATCTAAAGAATCACAAAGATTCTCCTCACCGAATACGTGACCGGATCCTAAAGCATGGAGAGTATCGCCACATTAATGACATTCAAATGTTATGCAACCATGTTTTGAGAATATGAGGGCCATAAATACACTACCTGTAGCTTAGTATAAGAGGACAACATGCATATGCCCCACTCACCAAGCTAGCCTTCTTCCTTCAAAGAAAAGAGGCTTAATAAGCATCTCGAAATGGTATCCTCAAGAGGGGTGCCTGGTACTCGAGAAAGTAAGGGAAAGAAGAGAGAGAAGAGAGAAAAGCAAAACCCTAACTAAAATACGAGACTTTATTTACAAAAATGAAAACTTACAAAAATATCTTCTCTCCCCCAAAATTGTTGCTTAGGGTTACAAAACAAGAGGGGTTTATATAGGCCACCTCAATACATGAAAATTAAAAAACCTTATCAACTTGGCTAAGTTAAAGGACAATAGAGTAATACACCGTTTGAGCTCATGGCATTAATTACAAAACATGACGAAAATAAATCTCCCGCTTAGGTCGAAGAATCTCCGCTAACCAGCGAAATCACCGTGCATAAAGGAAATGGAAAATTTCATTAGAGTTGCAATTTCGCATAGCGAAATTCTCGCTTAGCTTAGCGAATTCAGTGAGAGCGAATCCGGCCGCTTTTTTTCTCGCTAAAATTCGGCGTCTAGCGAAACTCGTGGGTGGTCTAGCGAATTTACATTTTCGCTGAATCCTTTAAATATTTCGCTAAACTCTACGAAATTTTCGCAGTTTAGCTTAAATTTTCGCAGCTTTAGCGAAATTTCTCGGGGTTCCTCGCTCTTGGATCTCTGCCTTCCACTGCATCGAATTTTCTTCACTTTGCCTTTGTTTTCTCATTGATTCTTGGGCTGGTTGATGACTGAACATTGGGATCACACTTCATGATTCATCATTTGACTCGAGATTGAACTCCAAGAGTGCGCAAACACCTGCAAAACAACCAAAAATACCCTCTAAACGGCATAAGTGCTACTAAGAAGACTTGAACACTCAATTGGTATAATGACATGATTAGTGCTAAAAGCACCAAAACCTATCTAATACAAATAAAATAGCACTGGGGCACTAATCACACCCCAACCGAAACGCTCTAGTCCCTTAGCAATGCGTAACTAAAAGGAGATGCATGTGGTGATTTTCAAAAAGGTTATGATTCAAAAAGGTATATGTACATATAAACATTGCTTTTAAAATGAAAAATTGAAATCAAGTTTGAATACCAATATGAAAGAACCAAATCCATACAAGAACAATTTCAGGTCAAAATTGGTTCCATGATTCTCAACTTGACTTTCCACCTAAGTCTAATGGTTCTTTTATGTTACCAGATTAAGTCAATAAAATGCAAAATTTGTCTCTCCCCAACCTAGCACCGACATGGCCTTAAGTCAGTTGAACAACCTAGATAGGGCTAGTTACACTTTTCTTTCTTTTCAAGTATAATGTAGGATGCAATGCCTAAAATCTCGACTTCACTCAAAGTCCGTGTCACTGGGTCCACCCCATGACTTCCAACCATTCAAGGTTTGTGCATCAAGCCAAAAGGATCAATGACCACTAACTCTAAAGGTCACCCCCGATCTAAATGACTTCGAAAATCACACCCACAATTCTAAACTCCTACCTATCCACCCATGTAATCTTAACACAAAATCGATGACTCCCAACCAATTAAGGCTTAGGGCATCGTGTTTCAAAGGCTTTCGCCATACACCCCTCTGACCGTGCTCGTGTTTCAAGGCAAAACTTCACGACTTTATTTTTATTTTTCTTATTTTCTTTTTCTTTTTTCTTTTCCTTTGAAGACAACATTGGTCTTCAATCATGGGTAACACAAACTCTGTCCCAGTCGCCAACATACTCTAAGGCCTAGCTTTGCAAAGCGAAAAGGAGGTATATTAAAATTCACAACCTATTGAAACAATCCGAGTGCAAAAGTGTGTGAATTGAAGATAAGGAGAAATTTTCAAGTCAAGCATGCCGAACTTCAACTCCGACCATAAATCAAGCTTAAGTACGTGAATTCACCCTAGCATGTGTTGACAAACAATGATTCAATTTTCCAACAAAAGCAATTAATCGGTCTGTCAGAGCAATTAATCGTCTAATCAAGCAATTCAATTGTCCACTGTAGTAATTCACCCTGTCCAATTGAAAAGAGCATTTGGCTATTACGGCAAAGCACAAAACAGATATACAAAAATCAGAAATATATATACCGGAATAGCTGATATAGCCAAAGGTTAATACATGAATACAAAGCTAACGCAAGTATCACCGCCTACTATGGCTGATTACATAAATCCTAAACAAAATTGCGAGTGCGCTGATAAAAGCTCGTAAATATGCAAAATGCAAGAAACCTAAATCCACCTCACCGCCGCGCGGTGGTGGGTCTCGAACCGCGCCGCCGCAAATGTAACATCCAATGAAGTCAGACGTTGGTGGGCCCCTCTCACACCAGAATATGAGGAAGACCTGCATGGGTCATAATCCGAAATGCTATAGAATGGCATCACAACTCTAATCCTCGCAACCCGCGTAGCCGCAAGTGAGCATATGGTAATTCATCACACCACCTATCTCTCTCGAGCTAGCATGGATGTATCTATGGAATGGATGCTGAATAGGAAGGCCCGAGTATCCGCGCACTCCGCCGATGTAGTATGTGGAGGAGATGGAGGTGAACGATCCGGAACGGGAGTCCTCCGTACCTCAGCCTCAAAAGGTGCATAACATCCCGGTGTGGTGGTCCCCGCCCTCCCGACCGCACTCCCGGTCCCGATCGTAGTGGAAAGAGACGGCATAGTCATCACCCGCCTCCACCGACATGACCAAGGGGCATCTGACCATCCTTCAACTCCGGGCTCCTCCGACCCACATGCCTCGGTGAACACGGCAGAGGAGTCCCCGATGGCAATGAACGCTCTCCCTCGCCGCATTCACGTCCTTCCGATGGACCTTCTCCTCGAACTGCAACAGAGAGGCCATCACCACCGTAGGGCTAAACTAAAATCCCCCGAGATCCGGCAGCCGCTCCAGATGGTTCCCCCTCCTCCGCATAATGCTGCGTATGAATAGCCTGCACTTTAACGGTGGTCAATCAAGAGATCCGATACGAGCTGCCTCCCTCGTAACACCTGACCGCCAGCTGGTGTCTCCGGCCGCCGTCACCATCTCCCTATGAGGCGAGGCCCAATCAGATCCCTCCGAATTGCGCGGCGCAGATGCGCAGCCCAAAGTCATCGAAATGCCTGATGCTCGGTGTACACCGGGGAAGGACATCGATACCGAATCAAGCCTGCGTGGACTGGCTCTCCCGGATGTCATGGAGTGGTAGAACTCCAGAATAATTACCCTGATAATGGTCATCCGGTCATACAGGAGCAATACTCGAACAATCGCATAATTTCCTGTGATTCAGTGGTCACCCTCGCCATGAACGCTATAATACGACTCATGAATGGTTTCCGCGATGGAGTCGCGGCATTCCCCGAATTCGGTTCCCATTTAATAAGGCCTCCGACCCCGAGGCGGGGAAGACAATCAGCGATGAAGTCGCCTCTTGGCGCTGATGCGATCGGGTGACTGTGAGAGGCCGAGAAGATGATGACTCGCTCGGGGCCCTACGCGGCGGCCCGCTTTGATGCCGGCCCTAACTCTCCTCCGAGGCATGCGATGGGGCACGGGTCCCATCCGGCGTCCGATAACGTCTAATCCCAGGCTCCTCCGAGCACGCCTGGATCGCGTGATGGTAATCGAGTCGATCGGAAATGGGCCACTTCGGCGCATCAATCTCACCACAGTCAAGACTCGACCCACCCCGAAAAATTTAATCCATACTGATATCAAAATAAATAATCGGAAAAGGGCTCACCATCGAAAATATAACCGAGACCCTATAAGATCGATCCAAAGCCTCCTCGTAGTTTCACGAACTCTCCTCGCAAGTTAACGAACCAGTGGCCTGTTCTGATATAGCTAAATCGACCTGTCCAAATCAAACAAGGCTCGACATAACCTGGACACCACGGGACAGTGGCACCAAGAAGCCGAACCGAGGGCACGCATCCTCGGGCAGTTGAAGGGCTCAGCCGGGGCAAGTGAACAATCGTGGCTCGTAAGGCGCTGCGGGGCGAGGCCCACCAAGGCCTTGGCCAGGCCGGTGCGCAAGGTGACCGAGGATGGTCGTACTAGAAACTGGGCCGCAGAGCCCGCGTGGGCTCGCGTGAAACGCAGGCGGGCCGGGCGGCTACTGCTTCTAGCACGGACTTCCGCAAGAAATGTGAGCGTGGCCTACAAGTAGCCAAGGCTTAGAGGAGGTAAAATCGAAGACGGTGGCTTCGCCGAGGGGAAGGAATGTGAAGTGGCATTTTGGACAGAGGCCCCCCCCCCCCCCCCTCGTGCTTTATATAAGACCGTTTTGTGGCGTGCCTAAATACTTCTCGCCACCCTTTCTTATACTTAGCGACCTGGGCTCTACTTAGACTTCTTCAAATCATGAAAAATTTTAAATTAATTAATAAAATTATATGAAATAAAAAATTATTGTTAGAAAATTTACTATATGATGCCACATTAAAAATTCAAAATAAAGTACTATAATATATAAAACTAAGCTACTTAAAATGAAAACCGTTGCTAAAATTTTCGAAACTAACTAAACTAACAAATTAATTAATTTAAAATGTGTAAAATAAAAATGTGTGGAACTCCGCACCGGTTTTTGAAAACACCAACCGCCACTCCACTAGCTAAGCGGTCAAGGAGAATGATCTCCCAACCCATGCACAATTTGGCCGGCTCCATGCCTGCGACCAATCGTTGATGCGGTCCTCGCCACGGCTTGAATTGATCAATTGACTTGCGCTTGGTGTTGTTGGCAAGACCAAAATTTCTTCATTTTCTTGGCTGATCACCTTGCACTTTGGGTACTTTGTTTTCCTCGCACACTCCATCAATTGAAACAACTTCATCGAAATTTGATTTCGCCTAAAGAACTCATGTTTGTTGTTCAAATGAAAGATGTTCAACTCCATGGTCATGTTACCAAAGGTTAATTGCATGACTCCATTCCCGCAATTTATTATTGCATTGGCAAGGGCCAAACATTCCTCTCAAGATGATTGGTGCAATGATCGGGTTCACTAGCAATCGCCTGAAGGTCAAGTACCAATATAAAAATCTACTGATAGTAGAATTTGTCTATTTTTACTAAGACAACTTCAACTTATCCCCTTAGTGGATTTTCACCGCATCTATCGCCAATGATAGTGTGATGTTGGTAGGTTTAAGTTCACCTAAACCTAGCTGCTTGTATTCTGAATACGACATTAGGTTCACACTGGCTCCTAAATCGGTTGCTAAGGACTTTTCTATGCAATTCCCACCAATATTGGATCGAAATTGTGGGAGATCCAGATCTTGTATTTGATGCAGTATTTAGCGGATTATGAAGACCAAGGCGGTCGAAGGAGAAATGCTTTCTTCTCAATGCCTAATCCTTCTTGACAAGTAAAGATCTTCGCAGCCTGCATAAGGTGCAATTTGTTTTTGATTATGTCTAATAAAGGTATGTTAACCTTTACTTGCCTTAAGACCTCTAAAAATGCCCGTCATGGAATTGCCTTTTTCTTTCCTCTCTAAGTGCTTTCAGGGAAAGGAGGTGGTATATGTATTTTATTGTCCTCCTTTAGGAGAATATGCCTGCATTGCAATTCTTCTCCCCGCTCGATTCTTCAACAGTTTCGTGCATGTGCCGATCAACCTCTTTTCCACTCTCAATTATAGCCTTGAACCCCATCCATTCCCGAATTGTTGGATGATCCTACCTCATGAATTCCTTAGATTTGGAAGTGTTTGTGATGGAACTCTCTCTCAGACGCCTAAAGAACTTGTTGATTTTAGTGATTGAATAATCGTAGGGTTGTCAATTTTCAATGAGATTGCTCTCAAGCCTATCTATTCTTTTATTCGTATTCTACAAGATTTAATTTTCTTTGTGCCGCTTGCACATTGATTCCTTTTTGTTCCTCAACAAAGTTTCCTACCACCTTACTCAAATTCAAAATGGCTTGCTCCACAGGAGATGAGAATGGTGGTCAGAAGGGGTCATGCAGGGGGAACCAAATCGGGTGGCTCGGGGCACCCTGGGGTACATAGAAGGGGGGTTAGGTCTCCAGAGGTTGGGGTGATTCCTCCACTGAATTGTAAGCATTACCATATGGAGCATTGGATTGTTGTGAGTTTGGAATTGTCCTAATAAAGATTGCACATTTTGACATCAAATCCTTCACTCGTAAAGCAGACATGTCTTGTACCGGATAAACAGGGGGTTGAAATTGGTGCAAGATCGGATCAGGCAGGATTTTCAACACGCATGTACTCGGGAGCCTCTTGCCTTCAAGCTCCTCTACCTTCCTAGCTGGGGTGGCTGAAATCCTAGCTTTCGCCTCTATTTCCTTCGGGCAAAGGCATACATCCCACCCCTTCGTCGACCGTGGTCTCATCCTATCCAATTCTATAGGGTCAGGTTCATCCCAACCCTGTAAGTTTCAGCTAATGCAATTTAAAATCCATGGCTTTCATCAGATGCCAGCAAAAAATCCCCACACGAGGAAGCCTTGTTCTCACTACAAGATAGAAGATGATATCACTATAAGTATCAACAATAGAACAAGCACAACTCCATGATGCATGCAACTGATGGTTTCCTATTGTGTAACCTTCTAATAACAAAATCTCTCACCATCATGAGTCAAGAAATGTGTAGATTTGTTCTTTCAATTATTGGTTTTGATGAAAGACCAAAAATCCTTCAGAACT
The DNA here is from genome assembly GCA_016808115.1 of Tetrastigma voinierianum. Lineage (NCBI taxonomy): Eukaryota > Viridiplantae > Streptophyta > Magnoliopsida > Vitales > Vitaceae > Tetrastigma > Tetrastigma voinierianum. Next base: position 185,392 of record JAEQBH010004053.1, on the reverse strand, counting down.
CACCGCAAATACCCAATTTCTAATGGTTCTACGCCCCAATGAGCTGGCAGCCACATTCGTCCCTCATTCTTGTGAGTCAATGGAAATGCCTTTAAATTTCCAAGAAATCCATGTCACCTATACTCAAGGTAGTGCGCACTTCTCAAAATCCCTAATATGAGTGTATGGATTTTCTCATTTTCCATACCATGATAAGGGGGAGTAGGGGTAATTAAATAAGGCCCACCGCTACATCTTCACAAATAGGAGGTACGCATTGTGATTGTAAGTAATCGACTTTAGGAGGGTGAATGTGGATCCTCATGGTTCTATGCTATTTGGATTCATGGGGTTCCTGGTTGACTCGTTGTTCCTCGTGCATGGGATCCATGGTGATCACTGTACACTAACCTCACTAGCTTCGTCAAGTTGCCAGACCTATCCTATGAATCACCCCATGCGGCTCCTATCCTAATCATCCTTCTATAAACACTGCTACATAATTTAGAGACAAATAAAGAGCAACTACAGAGTCATGAAAGATTAAATTAAATAACAAATTAAAACTAATCGATGAAAAACTAAACAAAGATAGTTTATCGTTGCTTTAATCTGCAATTCTCGTGAATCCAATGACAAAAAGAGGTAAAGGTTACCTTCACTTCGTGATGTCGACTCAAGTACAATTTCAACTTACCATTAGTAGTTTGGCCCCATCCCCTGCAACAGCGCCATTTGATTCGTGCTACAAGAGGTCGAGCTTAAAATCAACAAAATTTATATACACCTAAGTCCCTACCATCGCCGTAGTCAAGCTACTCGCAAAGATAAAGGGTTCAGTGGTCAACACTGGACGCTTTCATCCTAAAAATGATTTGCATAAGTGCACGAAGATAAGGCTTTCTATTTGGACTCTTTGGATTTGTGTTTCAAAAACAGTGGGAATGGTTTGAAAACTGAAAAGTTGTAAAACGGAAAGATAAATGTGAAAAGTTAACTTTGAAGATTTAGGTCACTAACTCGTGTTAGTGTGGCAAACAAGTGTCCTCGGAAAGCCGATCTCGCTATGACATGCAACCTATAAACTATGGCATAAATCGGATCTATGTTTAACTAGCAAACCTCACCCTTGAAATAACTCCTATTTGAGTCAATACATGTAGCATGCAGTTATGGCCCCTTTACTGTTTGAAACCCTAACATTCAATATCATCTCAGAGGCTCGTAAAGACCATCTAAAGAACAACAGTACATCTATCACTAATTATGCAATCAGATTCTAAAGCAATGGAGAGTATCGTCAAATCAATAACATTAAATGCTATGCAACCCTAATTTGAGAAACCCTACATATAAATAATATCATTTTAAAGGCTCAGAAGACTTATAAAGAATCACGTGACCTCTCACCGACATGCACCGGATCCTAAAGCATGGAGAGAGTATTATCATACATTAATGACATTCAATGTTATGCAACCATGTTTTGAGAATATATGGGCCATAAATTATCTACCTCAGAGTTTTTGTACAAGAGGACAACATGCATATGCCCCACCACTCAAGCTAGCCTTCCTCTCAAAGAAAAGAGGCTTTAGGCTTCGCTACCCTCGAAGGTCATCCTCAAGAGGGGTGTTTGGTAGCCGAGAAAGTAAGGGAAAGAAGAGAGAGAAGAGAGAAAAGCAAAACCCTAACTAAAATACGAGACTTTATTTACAAAAATGAAAACTTACAAAAATATCTTCTCTCCCCCAAAATTGTTGCTTAGGGTTACAAAACAAGAGGGGTTTATATAGGCCACCTCAATACATGAAAATACCAAAAACTCTATCAATCTCAGCTGGGTTAAAGGACAATAGAGTAATACACCAAGTTTGGAGTCGGTTTGGCATTAATTACAAAACATGACGAGGTATTAAATCGCTTAGTCAAGAATTTCGTCAACTAGCGAAATCACCAGCATAATACAATGGAAAATTCCTTCGCGAGCCAGTAATTTCGCTTAGTTAAATAAATTTCGCTAGCTTAGGCGAAATTGTAGCAGTAGCTTAAATCAGTTTTTCGCTAAAATGGTGCCTAGCGAACCTGGGTGGTCTAGTTAATTTGGCATTTTCTACTGAATCTCAGTGAAATATTTCGCTAAACCTGCGAAATTTTCGCAAGTTCAGCGAAATTTTCGCAGGTTTAGCGAAAATTCTCTGGTTCCCGCCTGACTCCCGCCTTCCATCCGCATCGATCTTTCTTCACTTTGCCTTTGTTTTTCTCTACTGGATTCTTAATGTGGTTGGATGACTCGAACATTGGGATCACACTTCATGATTCATCATTTGACTCGAGATTGAACTCCAAGAGTGCGCAAACACCTGCAAAACAACCAAAAATACCCTCTAAATGGCATAAGTGCTACTTCAAGAGAACATCAAATGCTCACTGGTATAATGACATGGATTAGTGCCAAAAGCACCTTCAAACCCATACCCACACAAAGGTTCAAAATAGCACTTTTCGCACCAATCAACTCACGCAAAGCTGCAAGCACAACTTTCCTCGAGGCCTAAGAGCTGGGAAGAGGAAGGGTTCCGAAACTGGCGAGGATGGCGACTCCTTGCTCCTCAACGCTGAGCTTGCGGCGGGCGTTGTCTCGTCCATCCTTAAAGATTATGATCTCAAGAGGTTAGGCTCGCTGCCTGTTGAGGAAGCTTTGGCTCTATCCCTCTAGGGGGTTGCTTCCTCGTAGTTCCTGGCATTCATCATGTCCGATTTCACCTGAGTCATGCCAGATCCGTGGATGTTAGATGTCGATCTTAAGTACCGTGGGTGTAAGGTGGCTACTCATTTGAAGAGCTCGGGCCAAAAATCCAATCTAAACGGCGATCGCCAAAGCCGTCCGGTTTCATACATGAGGGTGCCTTCCCTTACATCCGAGTGACTAAGGCTACTGATCTAAAAATACATGGATCGAGGAGGCAAGTGAAGAAATCTGATTTGAAGGCATACCATGTCGACACGTGCTCGGCCGAGAGTAGAAGATGAGGCCCGAAACAAATTTGAGAGTCGCCGAAGGCGAGCCTGCGGAAGCCTCGACGAGCCGGCCGCACAAATGACTTGCGAGGCCGTGGATCGGCCGTTAGCCCCGCCCGCATGAGCTTCGCATGGTTAGGATGAGCTTCTTACATCCAGGCGAGCCGCAGAGTCTAAGGGAAGAGCCACGCGCGGTCAAAGATGAATCGCAATGCATAAGATCTGCTTACTGGACGGTTTCGGTCGTGAGGCCTCCGAGAGGGCCGCCAACCCGCCTAACGCCGACCGAGGAGGCCGTGGGCTGTGTGGGATCTTCATCAACAAGTAACTCCGGTCAAGCCAAATGGGATGAAGCTATAAGAAGATCGAGACGAGGCCTCCGTACTCAATGGGCTCAGGGTGGTCACTTCAGAGGAAAGTCAAGCATTGCCTACCCAGTTCTGACTCTCAACCTTTGACATCCCTAGTGACGAGGAGGCTGAGGAGTCCCTCTTTGTTGACTATTCTGGAGATCCGGACACCCCCACTGAGGCCCACTCCCCTTCTTCTCCCTCTGCTCCTCCTTCTAATGCCTGATCTCCCGCGTACCTCTTCGCTTGCCTGACATCGATTTTTATTTTATTTATTTTTCATTGGCCCGGGACCTGTGACATATGTGTAGCCTTTTTTCTTAATAAATGTTCTTTTACCACTTTGTCTCTACTTATGCATTTCGCGTTTGTTCTCGCATGAACTCGACCACTTCGTCGATCACCTGAGAGTCGGGAGCGTCCGAGCCGAGCTAAAACTCACATCAGATGGTCTGAGCTGAGTAGGCCGAGCCCTCAAAATCGAGCCGCCTGCCCCGGGCGCCGAGGCCCGACGGGCCGACCAGCCCCGAGCCGATATGACTCTTAGGCCGCATGGCCCGAGCAGAGTAGTCGAGCCTCGTCAACCGAGCCGCTCCGAGCCCCGAGGCTCACGGCCGACACAAATTGAGCCGATCTCGACTCTTAGCCGCACGACCGTGGCAGTCAAGCCTAATATCAAATCGAGCCGCTGGCTCCGGCGCCGAGGCCTCGGGCTGAATACCGAGCCGATCCTCGACTCTTTAGGTCGTACGGCCCAAGCAGAGTAGTCGAGCTCACAACCGAGCCGCTGGCCTGAGCGCCAGCCCAGGGTCGAATAGCCCGAGCTGATTTTGACTCTTTAGTTGCATGGCCCGAAAGCAGTAGTCGAACTCGTCAAATCGAGCTACCAGGCTCCAGCGCCAGGCCTTACGCTGAAAAGCCCGAAATGAACTGGACTCTAGAACGCACGGCCGCGCGCAGTGGGCCTAACTCCGTCAACCGAGCTACCGGGCTCCGGTGCCCGAGGCCCTCAGCTGGCCGAAAAAGCCCGAGCCGATGGGACTCCCAGCCGTACTGCCTAAGGCAGCAGCTGAGCCTCGTCAACCGAGCTACTAGGCTCCAGCGCCGAGGCCTCAGGCCGAAAAGCCCGAGCTGAACCGACTCCCTGGGGCCGCATGGCCCAGGCAGTAGAACTCACAAACCGAGCTGCTCGGGCCTCCGGGCGCTAAGGCCTTGTGGGTTGAAAAGCTTGAGCTGGACTGACTCTTAGGCTGCATGGCCTGTGCAGAGTAGTCAAACTTGTCAAACTGAAGCATTAAGCTCCGGCGCCGAGGCCTCGCATAATAAAAGCCCTGGAAATAACTGACTTTAGGTCGTATTTAATTGCGCAGAGAAGTCGAACTCACAAATCGAGCTACTAGGCTCCAGTAATCGAGGACTTATGGGTTGAAAAGCTTGAGCGACCGACTCTTAGGGCCGTGATAGCTTCGCTAAGTAGGCCGAACTTCACAAATCATCCGGTCACAGGCAGCCGTCTCGACTTTGATTTTTTTGAAAGATGCGAAAGTGTCTTTACTGCCGGGTTCATGGAGAATTGGAAACGACAAGGCAATTTCCGAAAGCCAAGCCTTCTTATAAATGGCGGCTTCATTGCTATGGAGTTTATATCTCGTATTCCCGCCCCTTCGGTGCGTAGAATCGAGATCCGCGGCGAAAATGAAGCGGCCGAGCTTTGATCGTCTTCACCGGGATCCGCCCCGAGAGCCCCGTTCGCCTCTACTGACCTCCGCTACGGAGCGGTTTTTCCCAGTCTCCCTTTACGAGTTATGTTATTCCTCGCTTCCGGCTGGGTGGAACGCGTCCCAGAGGGCTGGGTACATTTCAGGCTGCTTCATTTTCTATTCTTCTTTCTTTTCCTCTCCTTTCTTCTCTTTCTCCCTCTCCTTCATTCTCTCTTCCTTCCTTTCTTCTTTTTTTCCACATCTCATTCTCCCTTTTTCCTTTCCTTTCGCATAAACTCTTTCCATCCCTTTTTTCTTCTTCTTCTCTTTTCCAACTCTCTCGTTTCTTCTTTCCTCTTTCCACCTCTCTCGCTTCTCTTCTCTCTTTATTTTCATCTCAGCCTCTTTCCTCTCTTCCTTCTTAAGGGGTTCTTTTTTTAGGAACCGTTTGTACTGTGTACTCTCCTCAAGTGTACTGGATGACACACCGATTGTAATTGAATGCACTCGATTTGAATAAAGAGAGACTTTTCCTTTTTGATCATGAACTTTCACATTCTGTTGTATGTAATTTTTCTGATCATTCTATGTCTGAGTTGTTTGAGACGTCTAATAAAATAACCAGTAAACGCTCAAATCGTCATCTGAAAATTGATAATGCTTCATTTAAGATTACAAACCGAGGTCTACTGATAAAAACGCTTAAGGTGTTCCGCATTCCAAGCATGATGTAGAATTTTTCCCTCCTCTCGTCTGAGCTCAGAATCGCCTCGGCCCGATGACGCGATATGATGTAGGCCTCTGGGCTTGGGGCCTAGTTTTCCATGCGCTGGATTCTTCCTTTGTGGTAGGAGCTTCTTCAAGACTCAGTCACCCGGCAAGATGTAGCTCCCGGCTCGACCTCGTTATAATTCGCCTTCCTTTGGTAATCTTCCGCGGCGCCTTAGACCTGCCTTCACGCTTTTCATCTAAAAGGTCCAAATTTAGGCGAAGAGCCTCGTCATTGTGTTCCACTATTGCCAACTCGATCCTCGGGACTTTGAACCCGACTCGATGTGGGCTAACGTCAGCACTGTGCCAGAGCGACTCCAGTTTCGGGTTGCTAACTTACGCGTAGTCCCGAGCAGGGCCCATACACTCCTGTGAGGGATGCCACCCATTTGCCTTTAAGATCTTCCAATTTAGTCTTCAATGCGGCCTTAAGGGTTCTGATGGTGACTTCTACCTGACCATTAGACTGCAGATGTGCTGGGGACAAGTAATAATTCTTAATTCCGAGCTCTAAGACAAAACTCGAATCCTCGCGCTTGTCAAATTGCTTTCCATTATCTTATACCAGGCCTCTTGGGAAACCAAACCTGCATATAATGGCTCACCACACAAAATTATGATCTTTGTTATGTGATTTGTATTAAAGGTCTACTGTACCCCACTCATAAGTAATCTATCATATAACGACGATGACCTACATCGCCCTTCCTAATGGGCGTGAGGTCCCATGTCCAAACCCCATCATGTGGGCCGGGCTTGTGATTGATGTCAAGGGCTCAGTTAGGAGGCAAGAGATCTTAGCATGCTCCTCGGGCAGATCTTCAGATCTCCCCCGACTAGGCTCACGCTGCCTTCGAGTATCAGGCCGCAGGTATCCCTACCTTAAGACCTTCCCCGCTAATGCCCGAGTCCGACATGATTTTCGTGACACCCTTCATGCACTTCCCTTAACACATAGTCAGCGTCTTTTCCCGCGATGCATTTAAGGATGGGTGTGAAGAAACCTCGCTTGTAAAGGCTTCCCTTTATGACAGTGAACTGGGCCGACCTTGTCCTAATTTTGACGCCTCAGCTCGTCAGTAGATTTTCTCCGTCTCGTTATGTAATCCCAAATGGGGTCCATCCAACTCCTACTGACCCATTGAGGCAACTTCCACGCTACGTAGATCTATAGAAGGCTCGCAAGGTATTCGATAAGCGACTACCGAGGTCTTCCGTGAGGTCAAGCCGCTAGTTTTGCCAAGGCACTACCGAGTTCTCCATTCGGGGATATGTCCGACCGACCAACATAAACTTTTTTCATTAAATCCGCACTTTGAGGTATATAGGATCATTCTTTCACTTTCGCTCCGTAGGTATCTTCTATTCGTCTTACCACCAAATGAGTCGCCAGAGGACCTCAAGCTGGTCAATTTCCTGAATGGGCGAGGTCGAGGCTCGCTATGACTACTCATATCTCGGCCTCCCGCGGTCGAGGTTTGAATTTGAATCTGAGTGCGTACTAAATATCTATTCCTTCCGGGAGGTCAAAGATCGACGGGCCCGTCATTGCAGGCGGCTGCGGGCCCCATCTACGTAGCCTGCACGGGAGGCCTACTCGCTTTAAGCCGTTCAAGTGTGCTCGCTTAGATGAATCATGACGTAAGTCCGCTAAGACCCGCCTTTATTGCGCTGGGCTTATATCCGATGCCGTACCGCTAGCTCTATGGCCCACTTCATCACCCTTCCTAAGATCTCTCTCGGCTTATGTAACACTTGGCTTCATCGGATATCTCCGTGGAACTTCTATGGTATGAGCCTAAAAGTGGGGCGACTGAGCTTCCGAGCTGCAAGCACAATGCCAAGATTAGTTTTTCCATCCTCGATACCTCTCCTCCGTCTCCTCCAGAGCCTCGACCGCAATAGTAAACCGGGTGCCGCACTCGGCCCTCATTCCCGACGAGGACGCAGTCGAGAAGTCCGAAATGGAAGATATAGATGCAGGAGCCCTGCTCAATGGGGCTTACTGTAACGGGAGGGAGCTCAAATATGTCTTCACGTCGAGAACGCTTCTTCGCACTTCAGATCCCATTGAAAGGCCTTCAAAACTCATTGAAGAAGGCTGACACTTATCACTAGCCTGATACAATTCCGCTTTAAAGCAAAGAATCCTTCCCCGCCAAACGCTGACCTCCTTTTATGCTTCGGTGGCTATGGCATGTCGAAAGCAAAGCCTTATTTTGTCCGGATTCGCTTCAATCCCATTGTTGACTATGAAACCTAGGAATTTTCCGGCTGATACTCCGAAGGCGCACTTGGCTGGATTCAGCTTCATGTTGTACTCTCTCGTAACTGAACACCTCAATGCATGAGCGGCTGCGGGAGTTTCTCGCGCAGGATTTTACCAAAGATACATCTATGTACACCTCCATGGTTGTTCTCGATCCGCTTCCTCGAACATCCCGTTCATCACCATAGGTAGCTCCTCGCGTTTCGAGCCGCCCAAATGGCACTCACACGACAACAATAGGCTCCCCGCACCGTGATTTAACGAGGTCTTTCTCGTCAGTTTCGAGTCCATGCTGATCCTCGTTATACCGGAGAAGCGCATCCATAAACCGGTGAGTTCATGGCCGGTAGTGGCATCCACGATGAGGTCGATTCGCGGCAAAGGGAAACTGTCTTTTGGGCATGCTTTGTTGACGCCAAGCGGTCGATGCAGAAGTTCGCCACTCTTCCGCTCGCTGATACACGACGCCGCTAAACTTTGGCCCGTGATATTCTACCTCTCTCGAATGGCTTCCCGCCGTGAGTTTGCCGACTTCTCGCTGATCGCCATTTTCTCAGCGCTTCCTCCTTTGTTTGACTGCTTGGAAGGATGGGCTGGACGCTCACCCTATGTGTGATTATCATGGGTCAATCTCTCCATTATCTCGCGCCCGCTTCCATGTGGAAGACATCTTTGCTCGCCCCAAAAAATGGGGCAGAGGCTTTCGAGGTCCTTCGCTAGCTTCGACATGTAGCGAGGTGTTCAGGTCGCCATCTAACGATACGAGTTCCAAACTCTTCCGAGGGCTCGGGCCGGGTGGAGCACCTCGTCGCGCATGTCGAGCTCATCCAAGTATATGTTATCGACCGCTTTTTGCTTCATGGATGCTGAGTAGCATTCCCTGGCCACACGTTAGTCTCCTTGAACCATTCCTACTCCGCTTACGGTAGGAAACTTGATCATCATGTGGTAAGCGGAGGGAATGGCTTTTATTGCATTGAGAGAGGGTCTGCCTAACAACATATTATAAGAGGATGGGGTGTCTACAACGAGAATCTACCGTCGTCGTCGTCGTACTTCGGGATCTCCCCAAGGCGAGTACTAGCTTGTAATGAGTCCAAGGGTAATACTTTTCTCCGGAGAACTCGCAAATGGGTGCCGACTTCCGTTCCATTCTTTCCTTCCATGCCTATCTATCGGCGTCAGGCGAAGATGATGTCACCAACTCCCGTTGTCAACTAGACCCGATGGATCGCTTTGTCGGGCCACAACCGCCGAATTACCAAGGGGTCAGCCATAGGGTACCGGGCACCTCTGTGATCCGAGTCGCAGAACGCTATGAATGTGTCGAGCCGAGCGCTTGACACCGCTTGTACTCCACCACCGCCGACCGATGCCGCGCAAATGGGCCTTCGCCGAGTTGATTCCTCCTCCCGCAAATCCCCAAATCACGCGGATTTCCCCTAAAGGTTACAGCCGAGCTTGTTGTCCGTCGAGGTGGGCGGTGGTGGCTAGCCGAGCCGGAGCCCGGTCTCCGAGCCCGATTCCGAGGCCGATTCGTGGCCATGAAGCGCCTGAGATACCTAATGCACGCATTAAGTACCATTTTGCTTCGGTCGTGATGCATCCGTCCGCGGCGCGCTCCATAGTCCCTATGGAACTCGCAGAATACCCGGTGTTGTCTCGTGGCTGGTCCGACTTCATTTGAGCTGGCCACCTCAACCGGCTCGCTTTCGCACTTCTCGCGCAAGACCCGGATACGGCTGTTAAGGGGTGAACCGGGCCGAGGTGAATAACGCTTGTCGCTCGAAGCCGAAGCGGCCCGCACGATATCCGAGGTTTCCACGCCTTTCGTGACCGTTTCCACCCTCTCTTCGAGACCTCTCCCAGTCGCTTGTTCTCAGTCTACCCTCGCCTCTTTGTCTGTCCCGCTTTTTTCTTTGGCGCGGGAGGAGCTCCCTTTCGATATGAGAGCTTCGTCGCTTATCGATGGCTTCTCCGCTTTGTCAGCACTTCACCATGCTTGTCGAGGATTTTTAGAGATGGAAAATTATCAAGTCTTTCGACTACACCTCCTTAATCCAAAGAATGAATGCGTGATCGCGAACTTTCGCCGGTATATCTACCTTCAGACTCTACGCCAACCTTGAACATAGACTGTGCCTCCCGCGAGCTCGCTGATGGTTAGATGGTAACTGCTTTCTATAATGCCCCGCTCCAAATGGGCGGCATTTAACGCAAATCGATAACTCTCAACGATTTGTGATTGATGGCGCTAAGCCCTGTTAAAACCAAAAAGGTCGGGCCTTTTAATGTGATAGCGAAAAGCTCAGACGTGACAGTATTCGATACCCATGCAACTCCATTTGGTTTTTTGTAAGTGCCGAGATGATCGAATGGACTTCCTTGACACCATCGAACGCTTCCACTCGTAGCATCCTAAATTTTGTCGAAAGAGGGAAGTGAAGCACCCTACCATGAAGGGTGACTACCGTTGTACCAAGGTGTCCATAGTGTCGGAGCGCCCTCTACCACCTCCTTCACACGACCGAGCTCTCACTGGAGGCCCTGAACCTCCGCTCCCATGATCAAGCCTCCCGCCTCCCGCTGGAAGGTGACGAGCCCTTCGGCTCCCGACATGCCCCTCCGAAAGGTCGTCTGCCGCCTCCCTCTCCAGGGCCAATCATGGGCCCATGCCTCCCGGCCCTACTGACTCGCTCGCTTCAGCGACTCCTGGAACAAGGAATGTTACTGGAGGAGGAAATGTGACCCGAGTCAACGCGAGTCCCGTGCCAGATCCGCATCGGCGAAATGTTCAGACTACGCGACATGAGGCGAGCTCGCTGCAGTTCACGCGATCGCTCGATCGCGCGGAGGTTGCTTATTTCTGCTCGCGAACCCACCCGGTGGATTTGCGCGCTGTCCCGCTTAAACGCCGTCACATCACAACAGAGATCATTCCTATTTAGAAAGGAACCGGTTGCTCCCATGCATCGCCAACCGATGATTCTCCTCTTTTATCAATCAGATCAATGGAGTGTGTCAGTAGTCAGCCTGACTGGACTCGGGCCGTGGGATTGGTCCAAGGCCTGATCGCCGCCCTCCTCCGCGCAAAACAAGGAAGAAGAAGTGGCCTACGTACTCTACCGGGCCGCGCCACCCGACGCCTGCTCGCCCTCGCCGAGAGAAAAGATGGGATCGCTGAGGGCTTAATGTTTTAAGGTGCACTTTCACCGATGGGGTGACCTTAAGATTTATAGTATATGTTTTCCTGGGCTTGGATGGTGATTAGGATTCCTTCCCATCGACGGGATATTTCCCGCTTTATCTGATTTATCTCGAGCTAAGGATATTGGAAAGAGCAATGGTTTAGAATTATCTTTCTTCCCTACAGGATCTCGTTTCGACCGTAGGATGAGTCACACTATATCGTGAATTATCTTATTTTCTACGTGAGATTTGTTAGGCTTCGGATTTGCAAGATAATATGTTATTGGGATTATTCTATTTCCCTTATCGATGGGATTTAGTTTGATTCGCTAATGTAGGCTTTCTCGACGCTTCATAACCGTCTCTTGGGCCGAGTGACGGGCCTTCATTTCATCGGGCGCCAAAGACCTGAGTGTTTCAATGTGCGTACCTCTTCTTTGGGTTTGGCGAGTGGGCCTGTGAGTCCATTTTTCAAACCCTATCAATATATAATAAATTTGTCAAAAATCTTTGATTTCCATAGTAAGGACCAAACCTTTGTCATAGATTAAAAAATTGAATCGAAGGGCCACAAATTAAAGCGTTCTACACATACGCCCATCTTCACGCACGGTCTACACATCCATCACCACCTCTTAATCCTCATCTACCCACCACTACTCCTCTTCCCCACGGCGGCGCGTGATCCTACGCGATGGAGAACCTCCGCCTTTACTCCTCGCTGGGCCACCCAACAAAGGGCGAACTCGAGTGGAAGCAAGGCCACACGTGCGCTCCGCCCACCTCCCGATCCCCATCTTTGCTATCTCACCTCACTTTCCTCCCTCTCCCGCCTCCCGCTCCCAAATCCCCACTCGACCCCGTCCCTCCCCTCCGCCTCCATCCCGCCGCCCCACAACCTTCTCTCTCTCTCCTCCTCCCTCCTCGCTATGGCCGTCTGATGCTCCCCTCCTCCGCGCCTCCTAAACCCCTCGATAGCCATTGATCTTCCTCGCTTCCCACCTAACACCCCTCCTCCGGCCCACTCGTCCTGGCCTACGTCTTTTACCTCTCCAAGATAATTGAATTCATCGACACTTTTTGATGGGGCATGGAGTAGGCCCTTATATAGGCCTAAACGAGATAGGAAGCCCAAGTCCAATGAAGACTTTTATTACTATTAATTATTTATTTAATTTTATTTTTGGATTTATCCGATGGTATTTTGGATTTATCTATTATATTTTCGATTTATCTATTGTGATTTTCGATTTATCCATTATGATTTTTGAGATTATCCATTAGATTTTTGTCTGTGCTTAATAACAGCACCTTATATGTTATTGTTTTTAGCGCACTCTGATTAATATTGAAATATTCGCACTTCGCTCAGCTTCTTTTATTCGCTTTCTTTTTATTCTTCAGAGTCGAAGCACGCTCATATCGTGAGCATAACTTCGATCCGAGATCAAGTTATTATTCTCTTTCTACATCAGTTATTATTTTTCTTTGTTTCTAATCCTTGTCCTGTTTCTTTCAAATCGTTTACTGCCTTCATTCTCGAAAACCAAGATCGAAGGCGTCGTCCGTCAACAACTGAGCCTTTCACCGCAAGACTCCACGGAAATTTTCGAACAAAACCTCTAAAAACGCGATTTCTGGGTAATCCCGCATATTAACAGATCACAAGAATGACTTCCTGCAATTTATTTTGATTGGCGTGCAGACAAACTGGAGAGAGGATTAGCTACTTTGATTGACACTAGTTAAATTGCATCAGAATTTAACAATAGAGAAATTTTTTAACAAGGAAGAAGCTTTACACCTAAGCTTCTTTAATCAGATTTTCTTTTTGGGTCTCACACTTTTGTCGTACAATATGCACCACAAGCCCAGTATATATATTATTATATATACTAAGTTGATGAATTGATGATGAAGACATGATCGCTGTTGTTCCTGGCGTCGTTCCTCTGTTTTAGTTTCTATTCTCTACTGCAGGTTGCTACCTTCTATTTCGCTGGATATCTCGCCTTTGCTCCTGATCTATCATTGCTCTGCCTTCATCATTGCACACAACTTTTGTTTCACTTGCAACCTCGCTAAAGAATTGTAGGCGTCCTAAAAGTTCTTCATCGGGTATATTTTCTTTTACTTTGAAAACTTAGTTAATATTCGTGATATTTAAGCATATTTTGTTTGATTGTTTTAGGTTTTAGTTTTTCTGATAGAGCATAAAGAGGCATTTAAAAAAAAAATTATTATTTTTTAGTTATTCTTTTCGTGACTCAAGTACTCGTGACATATAATCATTACATTTTTTTTAGATTTGTGTTTGTTTCATTAATATATAGTTTATAAATTTTTACTCAGTGGAATTTTAGATCCTATCTCAAAGATAAAGCCAGCCACCAAAAGTTATATTGTTGCATCTTCTTCTTCACCTAACCCAAATGATCCAATTGAGAGACTCAATAATTTTGACTTAAGACTACAAGCCTTATCTCAAGATCTAAATGATAGTCTAGTTTGTATTACCCGTCATCATGATGCGTTAATAATGACAATTTGATTCCACACGCATCGGGTAGTAATTTAAATTCAATGTGTGGTCAATCGACTAACGTGAATCTGCCCTCGAACAACAACTCATGCAATAAATAAAAACGGACTTCATGAAACATCCGTAAACATGAGATAAGTGACTATGTCGATGAAACCGTTAGGAAACATCGCCGGGTCACCACAATCGGGGTTTAAGTCCTTCTAAAGGTTCACATCAACTGATGAATCCGTGCAAATGGCCTGGTATGACACTGGGGTAAAATGAACTGCGTAGCCATTCAATCGCTTCAACCTCACACAAGGTTACCTACAACCCGGAGACCCTCGCCTCATTTAGTGATCAATTTCAACTCCTACTGCCAATCTCCATTAGATTACCAACCACCAAGGCAAACTTACCCACCAAATCCAGTGAGAGAAGATGTCGCCTCCTCGCCGATACCAAATTTAGGTTAATGGTGCTCAGTAGAGATCAGATAGGCAAGCGACAACCTCAAAGGGCATCACAAAAATTAAGGTTAATGCTCAATTTGATGGTAATGGATCCTAATGTTTTCTTTGATCGTTAGTCGCTATCGAGGCAACATTTTGATCGCATGAAATGAATGATAGTGAACGGGTTCGGTTTGCTAAATGAAATTAACCAATTCACTAAGATGTACCGGCGTAATGTGTTGCAAGACATGTTTTCGCTTCCAAAGGGAATCCACCCATCACCCAATGGGCTGTTATGAAAGCAAAGTTGCAAGAAAAATACATTCTAATTCCATCATATAACAGCCAATTGTTTTCCACCATGATTAATCTAAAACAAATTACTCTTAGTGTAGCTGAATATTCTGCTAAATTTGAGGAAGCTAGACTTAGGTGTAGTGAGTTCCATGCTGAGGACCAATTTGCTGCTTGCACTCGCTTGTTAATGGTCTTAGGTTCATTCAAAGAATGGTTAGGATTGCATGCTCCAATACGCCACCCAGATAGGCTGCGCCAAAAGCCTTAGAAGTCGAGAAGTTCACTGCATCTCCTCTTTGCACACACAGCTCGCCCCGCATCCCAATCCATGTCATCAAACGGTAATACTATGCCTAATAACCTGGGGGAGCAAAGAGTCTAGCTCATAAGCAATCTCTCTCCTCTGTCCTATTAAGCATCTAAGGCTAGTAACCTTACCCATTATCCGTCGCGCGCCACCATAAGGGTCATATTGCGCTCCCCGTTGTCCCTTAACGTATTGGCATTAGATGTTGAACAAAGTATTTTTGGAGAATGAGGAAGACCAAATTATTGATCCTTTAGATTATTCTGGTGGATGAAGATGGTCTTCATGAGAATTGTGATGAAGATGCGGTGTCGTGTGGTTCATGTGTTATCCACAACTATAGATAATGATCATTGGAAGCGCACTAGTATTTTTCGCACAGTCATACAAAGTGGAGATAAGAAATGTAAGTTAGTGATTGATGGGGGTAGTTCAATGAATGTGGTTTCTAAGGATGCTGTTAAATTGTTAAACTTGAAAGTAGAACCACATCCAAATCCATTTTTGAGTAGCTTGGGTGAATGACCACACTTCGGGCTCGTCACTCCAAAGGTGCTCCAGTCTCTATTCAAATGGGATTATAAGATGAAATCTATTGTGAGGTGCTACCTCATGGATGTAGCCTGAATGCTCTTTTAGGCCGCCTTTGGCTATGATCTCATGTTACCAATTTTTGGTAAAGATAACACGTATTCCTTTAAGTAAAAGCGGTATGAACATTATTTTCAGACTCCGGCGGTTTCAAAGTTTGCATTGTAAACGTGACATCTCCGAACTTCCCCGAAAGGAATTTGCATATTTTAAATGCGCTTTGAGAGAGAGGATTGGCACTTTGGGTATGTGCTTAGTATTAGTGGCAAAAGAAGTTCCTCCGATTCTTTGATTGGTCGATGTTCCTTCGAAGCAAAGAATTTGCTAGATTTAATTTTGTTGATACGGTGCCCGATGAGTTACCTAGCAACTACCACCTTTAAGAGACATCCAACATGCTATAGATTTAGTTCCGTGTTCTCAACCCATTAATCCTTCACATTATAGGATGAATCCCAAAGAGAGACGAGCCGACAGCAAGTATGGACTCTAGAAAGAGACTAAAAATAGGGCACAAATCTTAACCCTGCAGCAGCACTGCAAACAGCCATACACACCAAAGAGCACTTTGTCTCTGCACTCGCACACAGAGTCACCCACAAGATCCACCCAAATGAGATATCTCCATCCCCCGCCATGATATGCCTGTGGCTCCAAGCCCGGGAAGCCGGTTCCCAAGATGACACTGCAGTGTCATCACCCCCAAACCCACAGCTACCAAAGAGATGAGTGGAAAAACCAGACACTACAACAACACAAGATGGTCAGTCTGAGCTGTTGGCCTCCACACGCCTCATTCACTGGAACCCATACTTCAATGAGACATGACCACAACCCAATCCCCCATTGTAAATTTCATGGTTCACTGATTGATAGATGACTGACCATACTAACCAAAAGAATAGCTATTTCAATACACCCAAGATAAAGCCTTCTCACTGCAGAGTCAAGCTTAAAAGCTAACTACAGCGTCTTTATGCAAACCATATGCCAGCTCATCACAGACCTAACATATACTTCACTCATCCCTGGAAGAAAGAGAGTTATTGAGATGGTTCAATCACAACTATCATTAAGATTCAAGGAGGTCATGGTCATTACTTTATAGAGATGACTATATGGATTTTGAGCAACTGGCCATGGTTCCATCAATGAATGTTGAAGAATATGAGGCGTTTCACTGTCACAATGTCATGCTACACGCCGTACAAAAAGAACAAAACGTAACTAATTTGGAAAATGCCTTTGAGACAACTCTACGGCCAAAAGTTTTCGGAGTTGCTGCGCATCAAATGTGTAGGTATCATGGTGTCTTGAGTCAAGAAGGTCACCCTATAGCTTTTAGTGAAAACTCAATGATGCTAAAAGACGATATTCTACATAAGTGATAAAGAGTCGGCGCAGTGCGTGAGTTTTGGCGCTGGAGATTTTGGCCTGGTCACGATCAATTTGTATTGTTTTCTCTCTAATTAATGCTTTAAGATATTTAAACTCACAAAAGAAATTGAACGTCACATGCTATGGGTTGAATTTTTGAATGAATATTCTTGTGATTAATCATCGCTCGCATTGAAAACAAAGTCGCTGGCGAATTTAGTCGATTAACTATTACACTTCATCGTATGAGTGATCATGTCATCGGGTTTGATAGATTGAAAAATGAGCATTCCGTGATGTCCCTAATTTTCGCATATTTATAATGAGGTTAGTAATGGTAAATCGCTAAGAGTATCTGGACTTTGTTGAAAATGGGTATTTGTTTAAAGTGACTAAACTGTATAACCCTACATCATTTAGGATTTATTAATTGGGAGATGATGTGGTTTATCGACATTTGTGAGTGACAAAACTATTGCATTGGTCAGCGATAGCCTACTCGCCTTTCTCTCGAAAAAGGATGTTGCTAGGATAGTTGCAACAATGCAAAACATGTCGATAGCCGCGCTAAGAAACAAACACCGGTTTATATACTCCTTTACCCGGGTCCTCATGAACCTTGAAAGATAAAAGCAGATGGACTTTGTTCTCGATCGCTTCAGACTCGGCCAGAGACATGATTCTTATTTTGGTCGTTGTTGACAAAATTTTCGAAGATGGCACATTTTAATCAATGTAACAAACCAATGATGCTTCACATGTCGCTAAATTGTTTTTTGCAGAAGTTAAACTGCATGTTTTGCCTTCCACCATCAGATTCCAAGGGGCGACGCGGTAAATTCTGTTAGCCATATTGAAAACCTTTCGGAAATTGTTCGCACAACTCTCAATTTTCATCCGCTTTTCATCCTCGACCGATGGGCAAACTCCAGGTTGTTAATCGAACTCAAAAATATGCCAGGTGTTCGTCGATAAAACAAGGTGTTTAGGGATTTAATTCGTCTGGCCAAATGAGTTCGCTTTTATAACAATTCTCGTTAACTGCTCAACGATAAAGTCCTTTCTAAATTGTTAATGGCTACTCACCCCAAGCATTTATTGATCTTTGCCTTTTACCACCTCACATGCGAAGAGCTTCAACTCACGAAAACTTTGCAAAACACATCCATGACTTAAGATGCGTAGATTAGGCTTAAAATTTCTATAATGAGGAGTGTATAAACTGTCATTGGATGTGCAACGTAGATCTAAAGTACTCAATGTTGGTGACTATGTTATATTTCGCATTCGTCCTCGAAAAGAATTCCAAAAACGTTCAAAAACTTTTATGCAAGAGCCATGGGCCCTTATTCCTATCATTCGTAAATGGGATCTACCTATGCCATCTTCGATTTGCCTAATGACATGGATATTAGCCCCAAAGCTAATGCATGACTTGCTACCTTACCGAGGCACTTTGTTCCCTTCATTTCCTGCCTCTTCTAGTGCGTCTCAAGCAGTGAGCTCTTAAAGAGCGCCGCACTCCACTACGCCTTCACTATAATTTTCTCGGCGAGATAGCCGATACTATCCTCACTGATGAGTTCATGACTTCTGTGAGATGTGACTTTGGCCAAGCCCCTCATTAAATGTCAGGGTCATTCCGATTCGGTATCGCCATTCACAATGTATGACGATCTTCGCTCATTCGATTCTTCATCGTGGATCACACTTTCCTTCACTCTCTCAATGAAATTCCTTTTCCTTCAACCCGTGAGGAAACTCACTTACACGAAAGTAGTTCTTTGCTATGTTCCTTAAACGACAGGAAATTCTGAAGTCCAATGAAGACTTTATTACTATTAATTATTTATTTAATTTTATTTTTTTGGATTTATCCGATAAGATTTTCGATTTATCTAATAAGATTTTTACTATCCATTACGATTTTCGGGATTATGCTATTGGTATTTTTGCCGCGCTTATAACAAAGACCTTACGCTATCAAGCTTTTGGCGCCAGATCTCGATTAATATCAAACATTCACACTCTGCCTCATTTCTTTTATTCTGCTTTCTTTATTCTTCAGAAATTGAATACATCATCACTTTCCTGATCATCCTGAGTAGGAGCATCAAACGGCTCTCCTTCCTCCACGTGTACCACCACTCCGTCGTCCTCATCATGTGCTACATATGGCTCCGGACTTCCCAGTCTCTGATGTCGGTGGCGCTCGTTACCAATGCGAGCGTGCACGTGCTAATGTACGCTTACTACTTTACTTCTCCTGCACACTGGGGTGGCGTCCACAGTGCGCTTGGTGACAGACGTTCAGATTTGTTAAGTTCGCCAGTTTTGGTGTTTCTCGGGTTTGATGCTGCATTTTCACCATTTTACCGAATAGGGGTGCTCCGGGATTCAGGTTGGTGCTTAATGCCGTTTTCAACGCTTCTCTTTGGGTCTGTTTCTTGACTTCATTTCAGGAGCTTTCTGCGCCCATGCCCATGCCTGGCGGAGGAAGGAGGAGCAGGATAAACGGTCTTGACTTTGTTTATTTTTGTTTCGTCTGAGTGACAGATATTAGTATCTGGCTCTCAGGAGACATCAGAATCAAAGTGTAATTCAGCTTGTGTCCCTTTGCAAGTAAATTACAAATAAGCTGTTTTTATTCATTTTAATTTACAAACAAGTAAAGAATCAAATTCCTTCGAAAACAAAAAATAAAAACAATCAGGGATTTAGTTCGAAAAAATTTACCTTGAGGGTAAGTTGAATTGATTTAAGGTCTTCGGTTTACCCCTGCCCTGGCCCAGACAATAGACATCCATAGTTATCTAAAAATAAAAATCATAAATGCAATTTTTTTTAATTTAATTTAATTTAATTTGTTTTGTTCGGTAGGTAGGTAAATATGGACGAATCTAGAAACTATTCAAACACGGTTTTTAAATTTGGGCATGCATATCCATGAGCGTAGCAGCGTATGAGTACTCTATTATTTATATTGTCAATTTATAATAAATAAATAAAAATATAATTTCAAAAGGAAAAGTTAAATCATACAAATATGTTTAAAACAGCTATCAAAAAGATATCGAAATTCATTTTTAAATGTCTATTAAAAAGATATCATTAATCACATTATATCACGTGTATAACTAAATTTCATTTATTTGGACCACATGAAATTATATTATTTTAGATCTCAGTTTTGTTTTGCGAATGGGATTCTCATGTTGATAGATAAGTCTCAATGTAACCATACATAATACAATTCATAAATATTAAAAAATTGATACATTAATAGATATATTCCTAAAAAAATTAAAATTGATAAACTTTGAATTAAATCAAAAAACTACCTATTTGGCCAAGAGGTAATTTACATAACAAGATCGATTCTAATTTCATTATGAGAAAAGAATTCCAAAATATGACACCTAATTTTAAACCTTTCGCGAACCCCGGTAGATTTTTCGCTATTATGCTGTTTCCAATTATAAAGATTTAGACTTCGCTTTTAAAACCATTTTTAGAAAGCTGTCTGTTTCTACTTATTTTGCTTTACTCTTAGTATGAAAATAAAATAAGAAAGAAAAAACCAATACGACTCCCCGATAAGAAGTGCCAGCCCTCGAAAATCGAGCCTATGTCCAAAATGTCAAAGGTTACTTTATCGGGGAAGGTGACACGAAACAGAAGACCCCCTCTAAGCCCCGAAATAAACACAACAAATTCAAAGAAATACGACTCGATTAATCAACTAAATGACAATTTAATATAAAGTTAATAACAATACAAAAGACGAAGCATATATATAAATAAATAATCATGCGCCTATTTAAAAATCGCGGCACTGACGGCATGTTGCTATTTATCAATCGAACAACGTTAAATAAGAATAACAAATACAAATCCATTCACATTCAATTAGAAATTGTTATAAATCATATATCAAATTATTTATTAAATGATATATACATAATATCGGCCCACCTAAACTCCATTTATATGCTGGGCACAAATTACCTCCCTAAGATTCCATTTTTATTGGAATTGCACTTAATCATGCTGCTGCATTTTTCGAAACCTGGGCTTGAAATCGTTTCAAAATCAAGCTTTAAACAATTCAAATCTGAGATTTTTTTGGGACTTGAAATTTAGAATTAAGAATTTTCAAATTTTGAGACTAGGGACAATCGAATTAAATTACATTTCAAATTCAAATACCATTCACTTCCCAAATTACGAATTCCTAGGAATCTGAAACTGGAAATCGAAATCGCTTTAACTCAATTTCAAATTATGACACTTGATTTTCGAAATTAGAATTCTTGCAATTTTGAAATTGAGACATTGAAAATTGAATCTTGAAATTGGGATGACTTTGAATTTTAAATTGAAAATTGTAATTTTAAATGAAATTTGAAATTTGGACACTTAAAATTGAAATGAAAATTTAAAAAATGGGGATTTTATTAAATTAAGGGTGGGTGATAGTCCATATGTTAAGGAAAATAAATTGAATTTAAAAAAAACAAACAAAAAAAACAATAACAACCAATTTAATTACAAATAAACAAAAGTAATAATATAATTACAAGGAAAATAAAATAATAAGACTATAAATTAAATGACTAATAAAATATATATACAAGACAATAAAAAAACTATATAAAAGAAGAATAAAAGAAAGTCGAAAAAATACCTCTAGACGGTAAATTCTGACCGAACTCGCTTCTCTCGTTCGAAATCGCTTCCAAAGTCGATTGTCTTCCAAAATTGCTCCCGAGCCAAGATTTCCAAGACTCAAACTTTTAAACTGGTACCACTTGCACCTCCCACTAACATGAAGACCTTACAAATTTCCTAGTTAAAAATAACAATTTATGAACTAATACTACTTAAATTATATGTAATTAATGCTTAGACTTATTCTCCAAAAAATTATTTAATCAAGGGTCATTAGTGGTCTCAAACATTTTTCATGAAGAAGTTTCCATTAAGCCTCGTTTTCCCTTCTCTGTAACTCAAAGTTTTTTAGGACCCCCTTTTATAGGAAAGGAGACTCTCTCCTTTGTAAAATCTAAATGTGGGATTGCCTCCCACAAAGTGGGAAAACCTAAGCCTCAAACAAAGCCCACACTTCTCCTCAGATTCAACGCGATTGTTTCCCACAAAGAAAGAAAAGAAAAAACTTAATCTTCAAAATTGTGCCTACAAATATGCCCATTTTTCGATGAGTTCATGAAACAGAAGGAATACGAACAATGAAGAAAAACGAAGGTGTGAAAAGGAGCGGCCGAGATAACTCCCATCAAGAAAACAGAGACCCCCCAAAAGTGTAAAAGAGGGACACTTCAAAGCTTAGTTACCAAGAGTGCCCAGACACCTCTAAAAGGACAACAAAAAGCAAGATAACCTATAGTTCCGCCCATGATATAGATCCAACCTCCATCTAAGAAGTCCCCTCAAAGGTCAAACCTCAGATCAACCGAAACGAGCCAAGCCGGCTCCGCCCATGGGCAGTACTAGAATGGTCATGTATACTGTATAATGATCAACACCCGTCATGGAGAAACTCATGAGCTAGCAAGCGGAGAGTACGACAACCGAAATAAACCATGTGATCAAAGTGTGCGATGATAATGGCGATATATATCTCTGATAGAGATGAAATCTGAGAGTTCTAAACTATGGTGAAGGCCTCAGAATGTCTGGCATGCTTGCTGTGCTAGCAAATGATGCAACAAAGTAAGGAATGATCCGATCCATATGAAGCGGCGTTTGAACGCCCGATACGCATAAAACATGGGCCCGAACGTCCCGATCACCAGCTAACGAATGTGATGCGTATTTAAGTCCGAACATCTCGATCCATATAAAGGCGAAGTCCGAACGCCCGATATGCGTAAGACGGCTTCCCGAACGCCTGACCTCACAGGCTAGCAAATGTGATATAGATGAAGTCCGAACATCCGATCCATACGGCTGGGCGGTCCGAACGCCCCAATATGCGTAAACGGTCATCCCAACATCCGATCTGGCCGCGGCTAGCAAAATGCGACGTAGATGAAGTCTAAACATCCGATCCATATGTAGGCGGTCCGAACGCCCGATATGCGTAAGACGAAGTCCAACGCCCCCGACCATTGCGTTAGCGACGTGATGCGTATGAAGTCCGACATTTGATCCCTATAGCTGGGCGGGTCCAACGCCGATATGCGTAAGACGGTCCGAACGGCCCGACCACGGCAATAAATGTGATGCAGATGAAGTCCGAACATCTGATCCATATAAAGCAAGCTCAACGCCTAATATGCGTAAGACGAAGCCCGAACGTCCGACCTGGCCAGACTTCGCAAATGCGACAAGAACGGTTCGAACATCCATCCATATTAAGGCGGTCCAACGCCATATGCGTAAGACGAGTCCGAACGTCTCTGGATTCATCGTGCGGCGAAAATGTGATGCACATGAAGTCCAACATCTTATCCATATGAAGGCGGTCCGAACGCGCCCGATATGTAAGACAAGCTTGAACGTCCGACTGGTTGTACTAAAAATGTGATGCAAATGAAGTCCTCGAATATCCGATTCATATAGCGGCGTCCGAACGCCGATATGCAAAAGACGAAGTCCAACGTCTGACGATCAAGAAATGCGGATGCGATGAAGTCTCAACATCTTATCCATATAAAGGAGTCCAACACCTAAACTCGAAGATAGTAGTCGGTTGAGGGGTATGCCCCAATATGACATCCAACATAAACACGACGAAGTCCAAAATGTCAGCAACAATGACTCATATCATCGATAACCGCCTCGACAAACTAACCACGCCCAAATGATCCCAAGATAAGGGATATGCCCCAGTGTGGCATCTATCAAAACATGATGAAATCCCGAAAATGTCATAACAAGACTCATCCTGTCGATAACGATTGTATGCACAAACAAACAAATTTATGATGATCTTGGCGGATAAGGGATGTGCCCAAGTATGACATGTATGTCATCCAATAGAGAAGTGATGAAACCCCTAAATATCAAAATATGGCTCGACATCTCAGCAAGAATCTGTCTACACAAACAAACACATCTAAATGATCGTGACAAATAGGGGGTATGCCCCAGTATGGCATGTCGAGGAATCAGTCTAAATCTCTGCATCCCCCAATAACAAAAGGCAACCTCGGGTCATCTAGAACCGTAACTAGAAATGGATCCCAACGCTAGCAAAGCATCTCCTAGAAAAAGCCACATAATAATGTCCAGATATCGACCAAGTCTCAAATACCTATCAAAGTAGATGCTGTCAAAGAAAACGTTAAATCCCATGGTCTCGTGGTCTTGCGACACGTAATCGTAATGTGCTTAAAGATAAGGTAAAAGAAACAAAGGAAACTAGGATCAAACACCCAATGATCAACCCCATGCCCGGTGGAATGCCACATGGCTAAGAAGTCCCATGAGCTATGGACACAAGAACATCCAATGGAAGTGCTAATAACAATGATGTAATGCAAAAAGTGTAACATGGTGAGATAGGTAAGAGAAAAAGGATGGAAGTGAAACATCAAACTCGAAACCAATAAACATATGAGGGTGATAAATGTGAAACGAAAAGTATGAAGTCGAGAAGGATAAATAATGCGATGCAAAACTGATGATGATATGATGAATCTACCCAAATCACTGCATGGGGAAGACATGTCGTCGACAAATTGGATGATGAATATGACACTAACTCGAAGCCCCTAGGAGAGGATCGGTCATCTCATATACCACTAATAAAATCTCAAAGTAAACACATGATACTAGGATCTCAGGAAACCCACATCCCACAAGTAATACATACACTAAAGACAACGATCCTCATAAATTCACACACGAACTCAAGGAATACTTATATCAATACACGTGCAGATTTATTTATATATATTTTTCTTTTCTTTTTTTTCTTTTTTTTTTTTTTTTTTCATAAGATAAACTAAAATGAAATAATGAGAGACAAACCAATATGAGACAATAAATGAACATATCTCCAATCACGGCGTACAATAAACAACCCAATGAAATGACATGTTCTCAACTAAAAGTCTCTAAATAAACAATGATGGAATGAGTGAAGCGGATGACATGAAAACCCTCATGCGTGAGGAATAGAATAGATCATCAATCTAAGTGGGAAAGAATGAGATAGAACGAGAAGTCAGATAGAAAGAAAGTGGTGAAAACATAGAAACTATGAAATTAAACGGATACAAGGAAGTGAATGTGGTAAGGCGATTTAAAGAACATGTCAATGTGTTCGTAACTCAGAAGGTCCCTAAACTAAGACATCCACACACCAAAGAGCCCCTATCCCAGATATGAAAAGGTAAGCAGGGCTATAAGAGAAAAAAATAGCCAAAATGCCGTGAGCTCCAATGGCAGCAATCTGTGAAAAAATTGTGAGTAACAAGTGATAAGGTATATGGCTAACCGATATGATGGCCACCCATCCTGCGACCAAGGTCTCAAACGTAAAAGTTTTTCAATTGATCAACGTTGGATAGCTTTGAGAATTGGTTTCCATCTAAGTCCATCAACTACGCCCTCCGTCAACTCTAATAATGTAAGGTCTGGCCCAACGGTCTAAACTTCCTCTAGTATCGGGCGCTGATCAATCCTCCGAGGACTCCTCAAAACCAAATCAATTTCGCTGTAGTGGTTCAGCAATCTCGCTTGAAAGAGCGGCCATCTTCCTTTTGGTAAGCCCGAATATGGTCACAGCCTCTCAATCTCCTCTCATCTAATGCTGTTAATCGGCTGACTCAACCTAATTCCGCCTCTCGAAACTGCCGTCAGTGTTACCTCAAGGATCCCATCTCTATCTCAATGGGCAAAACTGCCTCCATGCCATAAACTAGAGAGTAAGGTGTGGCTCTTGTAGAAGTGCGAAAGGAGGTGAGATACGCCCATAATGCGAAAGGAAGCTTCTTGGACCAGTCTCGAGAAGTCTCAATCATCTTACGTAGAATCCTCTTAATATTCTTGTTCGCGGCCTCTACTGCCCCATTTGTCTGCGACCTATACGCAGACGATCTGTGATGCTGGATGCCATATCTCTGTAATAAAGTGTCAACCTCACCCCTAAAATGCACACCTCTATCCGATATCAACTCATGAGGAACCCCATATCTGCAGATAATGTGCGATTTGATAAAGGCGACCACTTCGTCACGCATTTAGTTTTGCATAAGAAGTGGCCTCCACCCACTTCGTGAAACAATCCAATAGTTCTGAATGAACCTACACCACTAGAAGACTTCGGGCTAAATCTTCCTAATAATATCTATGCCCCGCATTAAACGGGCCAAGGTGAGATCAATGCATGCAACTCTCGATGGTGGAACGTATGAGATCTCCGCCATCCGACACTCGTACATTCCTAAACAAACCGACAAACAATCCATCACTATGCACAAAATTTCCCATCTGAAGCTCAATACTCCGATCAATCTTTATATACCCTAGAGAGGAAACCAAAATGTGAATCCGATCCATCATGACAAAACCGATCTCGAAGGCTCATAGATGCATCCACGTGTAGGATGGGAGTCCTAATCAAGATCTAAACCTCAACTCCAAGGTCAATGGTGGCCTAAAAAGACAAGGGTAGGTAGTCTTTTAAAGGGGGTCCCTATAGAGCCGACTGCATCCCTCCAGTGGTACACAACCTCCTACACGTCTTCGAAAAGACGGGGCGCTTCCATGCAAGGTGGTCATCAACTCCACACATGCACTTCCTCGACATCCCAGGGGGCAACCTATGGTAAAGGCTCTCACTACTCTCAACGCTCAGGAATAAACTAAGTGTACAGTGTATGTGTGGGTGCATTCGAAAAACCTAATAAATCTAACACAAAGAAGAGCACACTGGCCATACAAATATCCTGAAATCTAGCTCTGGGCTATACAAGTCTTCAAAGATCGGACTCCTCAGCATCAATATGTCGACCACCTCCAAAATGCTCGCAAACATGGATATAGCCCATCACTGGGGACTCCACTTCAGTCACTAGCTCTACGAAAAGCAAGAAGTGATAACAAGTCTCCAACGGCAAACACAAAAACCAAGAGACATAAAAGCTCCATCGAGACTAGAGGTTTGGAGATAGATACATGTGCACCCCACATAGACATGCGACAAGCAATCATGTAGGAGAAAGGTAGTCATGCAACAGATAGTCATGCAAAGCGCAGGTATATCATCCATATCTACACATAATCTAAGTAAGAGTATTGTTAGTACTATGTGCTCTGGGTCCCACTTAGTATTCTCAAATATATGTATAAATTATGTTCTATAAATATAATTTATTATATGAACGGTTATTTATAATAAATATAATTTATTATATGAACGCTTATTCTCGATGTAATGGGTTTTAAGGTTTTCTTGAGTTTCTTTTTAAGTACATTTTGAGAATATACATCAAGAGAAAAAGAAAGAATTTTTCTATTCTTTGGTTTTTTTTCTAAGTGTTCTAAGATTCAGCCGTCTGATCTATCAGGCCCACACACATCCATACACTTCGATTTATCCGAAGACGGACGGTGATTGGGTCGATCCGTAGGATCGACTCGCGTAGATCGCTGGTCACAGGTCAAGGCCGTAGATCCGACTCCGGCAGTAGATTGCTGGTCGGGTGGCTGATCTAGAAGTCTAGCTGACGGATCCCAAATCTTACATAGGTAATTTTACTTAATATCAATTTTGTGGTACAAATGTGACGCTTAATCATATTGCTAGATCCATAAGCCTACTGTGTGTTTTTCCTTCAATTGGTATCGAGCATGCTATGATTAGATATGTGCATTCAGTATTCAATAAATGATGTAATTTTGATGTTGATTTAGTATATGGTACCTAGGTTCTATTTGTTGTTAGATCGCATGATTAGATTCTGTTAATTTTATGATTTTTG
Organism: Tetrastigma voinierianum; assembly: GCA_016808115.1. Classification (NCBI taxonomy): domain Eukaryota; kingdom Viridiplantae; phylum Streptophyta; class Magnoliopsida; order Vitales; family Vitaceae; genus Tetrastigma; species Tetrastigma voinierianum. The sequence goes on along the minus strand of JAEQBH010004053.1, from coordinate 157,607 downwards.
CATGAATGGATGTATTATTTTAATGGTTTGCCCCAGATCCATGGTAGATTTTGATTGTATTAATTTTTTGGGTTTATGGGGAGGTAGGTCATAAGATCGGACCTTCACAGTTTTATTTATTATTTACATTTTTTTAATTAAAAATAGTTGTAATTTTAAATTTCAAATCCTGTAAATACGTACACCCTTCATTGGAAAGCCGAGGAGGAAGATCTAGACACCATCTCGGTCATTGACCACCGTGAAACGTTAAGAGGAGGAGGAGGCGCGTCGGATAGGTCGGCGGTGCAGAAGCGTCGTCACGGCGCTACCGCCTTGGCCGGTGGAAGTTTACAGCGTGGTCCTCGCTCATTGATAGTCTTTGGCGTGGGCGCGTCTTGTCGTTTTGACGCTACTTCGGTAGTGGCTCGTCCGTGCGATGGTGGTTCTTCCCACTGGGCAGTTTTGATTTGGTGGACGGCGGGGACTACCCTTCAAATTAGAACATGTTAGGGTTTTAGGGTTTTAATTTATTTTAGTTTTGGGCCTTTATGCCTTGTAAGCTAAAATAATTAGACTAAGAACCTTAGGATATTTTGTAATAGGCCCAAAATTTTATTTTTAGGAAAACCATGGATTAGGGTTATTTAATTAATGCTTTTGTGAATGGTTTAAATTATATGCTTATAACATGTTTTATGTGATAACATGCCATATAGAATAGGTGGTGCCATATAAATTTGCATCAATGATAATTACATGTGCATAATAATTATTATGATTCTATTATCTAGTTTAATAATTATTATGGAAAAATTATTTTATTTTTTTTGAAATAATTTTGAAAATCCCTATTATTTAAATATTGAATGGTGAAGGTTTAATTAATTTAATTAATTTTAAACCTAAGGGAACCACATTATTGGGTCTAATAATAAAATGATCATGTGATGCCCCAACGGATAAACATGGTTGAATTTTATTGGATTAGACCTCGATTAAGTTCAAAATTTTAATAAGATTGATCGACCCAGCCATTGACAATCTTGGATATTAAAGATAATTTTGAAGTCAAAACAATGGTTAAAACATTCAAGCAATTTAATTATTACCCTCCCAACGAGGCTATGATATTTTATTAAGTGCCCAAAGTTTGGAAACAATTAGAGTGAAATGATTATGTATTATCAGAAAGTTACGTCTGAAGGTGGGATTTAAGTAATTAAAACGACTCCCCCATCTTTCCTGGGAACCAACTTAGTAGGATACTAATCATTTCATGATCAAATTTAGTTTGTTATAAATATCTTGCCCAACGTAAGTGTTTATAATGGAAACCAAATAATTGTTTTACAATAAGCGAAAATAGTTTTGGGATGTAACTAAATTTTAAGATTATGTTTTATTGTAGATATTACGTTTAATACTAGTGTGTATTTTTTGAAAATGGCATCATTTAACCCACTTTACAATGATTTTGAGTCAAAAGCCTATGGATGGAAATAATTATAGTGAATGGAAAACCAACACATGCATTGTGCAGGATTTTGAAAAAGCGAAGTTTGTCTAACCACACCAAAGCCCATGACCGCGGCAAATGCATCGGCTAAATGGAAAAGACTATAAAGGCTGGGGCCAAGGCAAATATATCAGTTCATTGCTATATTCTTGCCGGTGTTGCTAGTCATTTGAAAGAATGAGATATCTCATCTCGAGTGGAGCGAGAAATGATAGGACTCTGCGATAAGATGTTACTGTCGACAAGTTCTTTAAGGCATCTTTGCGAGTTAGAGTACATATTGAACACTAAGTGGTAGGGGAAGTGTGAGGATCATTGTCTACGAAAATGATGTCACATCTCAAATCAAATTTGAAGTGTTGGGGATGAAGATGGAGCAAAGGTCCCAAATTGATTTCATATTTGAATCCCTACGTCGTTTACTAGTTTAAAGATAATTATAATATGAACAAGATGGATCTAACTCCTACGAGTTGATGCATGAACTTAGAGAGTGCAGAAAGGGCTTTGATGAGTGATTCATATGGTGAGTTCTACTTTCAAGCCCAAAGGGAAACCTAAGGGTGGGAAAAAGAATAAGAACAAGCGGAAAGGGTCGGTGCAGGTTACCAAAACCACACCGCTATGAAGAAGCTAGAAAGGCAAGTGCTTAGTCTTGGATGGAAGGATAGCTGGAAATAGGAATTGCCCTCCAGTTGCCAAAAAGCAAGGTATGGGTAATTTAAAATGTAGTTGAGAAGCTTGTTTAGTGGAAATTATAATGATAAATGGATCATTGATTAGGGGCACTAAGCATGTGCATTACTCTTTGCGAGTGGTTCGAACAAACTAGCTTGGTTGGACGAGCAGAGGTTTTGAGGCTTGGAAATGGAGAACATGTCTCGTTAAGCATTAAGGACAAAGTAAATTATTTTCAATAATGATAGGACTTTATGTTGTGAAGTTGTTTATATGTCTGGATTTGAGAATTTAATTTACGTTAGTTGTTTATTTGAACAAGGTTTGGTGGAATTTAATTCCTTTTATTATAATAAGTTCAACCGAGTTATTTGTCATAGGTGATTTGATAGATGGTCTTTGTTATTTAAGTCTATGTCACATGATGTTTAATTACTGAAATTGTTGATAAGCATGATCACCTAGCCAAGAAAGGAAAGTTTCAAATGAAGCGTACCTTTGTATTCTTGATTGGAGTCATATTAATCAATGGATTCATGGTTTGGTAAAAAGTGGGATCTTAACTTCCACGGAACTTTAGACCTATACCGGTATGTAGATCTTGTTTGGAGAATTAAAATGACTAAAGAGGCCCTTTAAAGCCCAGGGATGTCCTGGCAGCGACGAACCCATTTGGAATTGGTGCATCTTGGTGTGTGCGGACCAATAAATGTCAGAACGGAGGAGGGTATGAGTATTTTGTCACGCTAGGATGACTACTCAAGATATGGATATATTTACCTAATGCGCGAAATGAAACTTTCACTAAATTTGAGTATAGGTGAGATGAGAGAAAAGCTATTAGGACTCCATATCAAAGAGCTTCCGGTCTGACCGAGGTGGTGAATACCTATCTGGAGAGTTTAAGTCTTACTTGACTCAAGAGGGGATAGTTTCACAACTATCGACACACAGAACACCCTGACAAAATGGAGTTGCGAAAGAAGAAATAGAACTCTTCGAGGGATATGGTGAAATTCGATGCTTAGGGTATTCATCTCTACCTATATCGTTTTGGGGATATGCCATAGAAGCTGCAATGTATCTTACAGTTTAGTTCCTTAAAGCGGTTCCTAAGACACCTGAGAATTGTGGAAGGCATAAGCCTAGTTTAAAAGCCATATCGAATATGGGGTGCTCACGCACATGTGTAAGAAAAGGATCCAAATAAGTTGGAATGGCGTACGAGAGGTTTGCATGTTTGTTGGCTACCACTAAGGAAACGAGGTGGACTATTTTATAGTCGCCGGATAAAAGGTTATTGTGAGTACTCACGCAACTTTTTTGGAGGAAGACTATATAAGCAATTTCAAACCCAAGAGTAAAATAATTCTTGAGGAGCTTAGGCTCGGCTCGAGACAAAGCGGAGCTCTGGTGTCTTGGCCTCCTAATGCTTGATTCCTATGCATGTTCAAGAGGGGAAAATGTGCCGAGGTGGGCAAGCACAGGTGGAACCCCGGTGGGACAAGATCAATACATGTGGAACCAGAACCGGAGAGCCGGTACAAGAGGAACTAGTACTACGAGGCTCAGGGCAATGAACCACAACTAGTGGGCTTCGTCGTAGTGATAGAGTAAGGCGGAAGCTGCGAGATATGTCTTGCTAGGCGGCGAGTCTTACCAAGTTATTGCTTATTGGCGGTGAAGATGAGTCCCATCAATTACAAAGAAGCCTTGGAAGATGTGGATGTACGAGGGTGGCAAAAGCCATGGGCCAGGTGAAATGGAATCTATGTATTCCAATTCGATTACGGTCTCTTGTAGAGGCACCCGAAGGGTAAAACCAATAGGGTGTAAGTGGATTCCACAAGAGAAAAAGAGGATCGGATGGGAAGGTGGAAACCTTCAAAGCTAGATTAGTGTGAGCTATATACCCAAAAGAGGGGATAGATTATGAAGAAACCTTTTCGCCAGTAGCCATGCTTAAATCTATCCGGATTCTTTTAGTACATGGCTGTAGTCTCGATTACAGTTTGGCGGATGGATGTCAACGACCTTTTTAAATGGCAATTTAAATGAGGACATCTACATGCGACAACCGGAAGGGTTCAGCTAAAGGCAAAGAACACATGGTATGCAAGTTGCAAAGGTCATTTATGGACTTAAGCAAACATCCGGATCATGGAACATCGGGTTTGATCAGGCCATTACTTCTTTTGGTTTTTGAGAAAGAAAAGCCACGATGAACCTTAGTAATTCTAAAGAATCCAAGCACAGAAGGTAGTTTTTCTAGTCCTTTACGTAGATGACATATTGTTAATCGGAAACGACAAACAAGTGTTGTCAGGTGTAAAAGATTGGTTGCATAAACAGTTTGATATGAAAGACTTGGGGCTTGACTATATTCTTGGGAATCAAACTTATACGAGGCCAGGAAGAATAAGTTGTTGGCACTATCTCAAGCCTCTTATATTGATAAAATTCTTGTCAGGTTTAACATAAAGGGGATCCTTACCCTTTAGACATGGAATTCATCTTTCTAAGGAGCAATCACCAAAAACTCCTGAGCAGAAAGAACGTATGAGTAGGATACCTTATGCATAATTTGTAGGTATTAGTCTCATGTATGCCATGTTATGTACCAGGCGGATATACATTATCTTGATGGGAGTTGTAAGCCGGTATCAATCTGATCTCGGTGAAGAACACTTTGGATTGCAGTAAAGCATATACTTAAGTATCTAAGGAGAACAAGAGATTATATGCTAGTATATTCGGTGGGAGTTTAAAGCAGTGGTTTCCTGGAACTCGAACTTCGGGGATATTATTTCAGGAAATCACCTACGGTTATGTGTTTACACTATATGGTGGTATGCGTTGGAGGGTATTAAACAGGCGTGTGTAGCGGATTCCACCACGAAATTTGAATATGTTCTTTATACGAGGCGGTTAAGGAAGGCGTATTGGTGAAGAAGTTCATTATGGATCTTCGGGTGATACCCGGTCTTGGTGACCCATTACCCTTTTCTTGTGACAACGGTGGGGCGTAGCACAGTCAAAGAACCAAGGTATCTAAAGAAACAAAAACACATTGAGAGTACCACTTGATCCGAGACATCATTGAGCGGAGGCGGTGGATTTACCAAAATAAGCGTCGGAAAACGCTGGACCCATTCACAAAGGCTCTACATTCAAGTTTTTGAAGACATGCTTAGATTCTATGGGTGTTAGGAGATTACCAGACTTATTTTAGGACTAGTGGGTGTTTTTTTTTTTTTTTTTTTTTTTTATTTGAGCTTTTGTGGCAAGACAAATAAAATTGTTGTATTTTTACATTGTTAATAAAGCAATGAGGTATTAATTTCACCTTGTGCACACTAGTATTTTTCGTATTAGGTCGGATTAATTTAATGCGGTATATGGTCCTTTATGGATAAATTAGTAGAACTTATGATCATAAGTTCTCATAATTAATGAATAAGATCCACGATTATTGAATAAAGTTGAATGACTTTTATTTAGGCTATGATATTTTATGAAATAATGTCTTGGTTATTATAAAATATTGGTGCAGATTATGTTTGCATTGATAGGATCAAAGAAAGATTTGATTAAAGTTAAATTTAAATGAAAGGAATTAAATCTCAGTGATATTTGATTATTATTTTCTCTCAATCGAGTTTATTTTAAATAGGTAATTGAATAATTATCGGTCTTTGAATTGTCAATATGTGAGGCCTATTTTGTGGCCAATACCTAGATGATTTGGGAGGCATTGTTTAATTACCGGTATTTATGAAATAAGTAAATGGAAATTATGTAAATATCCTCTTGATATGTTTCGGTACTTGGATGTAATGAAGTCAACGGCGATTGCATTTTGATCCATTAAGCGTAAATCAAGATTAAAATAATTAATTGATGGCCAGAGAAAATATAATCAATTAATTATCGATATTTTACAATGGAGAAATTAATATATATATCAATATTATTAATTTTGGAGTTCAACTACGGGCCTTTAGTGGAGTGGCACGGATTAGATAATTGGCACCCCGATTATAAGGAGCCTTAATTAATAATAGCCGTTGGATCCCGAGGCTAGCTCAGGGATAGTGGCGGAGCTCATATCAGTAATGGAACTATAGAACACAAAAGTTGAGTTACATGGTTTGGGAAGCTATGCTCCAAGTTTGTACTTTCGAAGCGAGTGGGAGATTGTTACTTGATTATGTGCTCTTAGGTCCTTAGTATTCTGGGCATAATAACATAAATTATAAATTTATAATAAATATAATTTATTATATGAGCAGTTATTATAATAAATGAATTTATTATATGGTGATTATTCCTTGATGTAATGGGTTTTAAGGTTTTCTCTTTGAGTTTTTTTATACATTTTTTGAGAATATCTGAGCAAAGAAAGGAATTTTCTATTCTTTGGTTTTTTTTTCTCTAAGTGTTCTAAGATTGATTCGTCACGATTCATTGTGCCACACATCCATACCACCCACGAGGATAGATGGAAGATCGGACCCGGTCTGGATTCTTGTCACGTAGATTGGGCCAGTGTAGATCGTTGGTTGCGTCTTTGTTCTTTGTGGATCTTTGACGGTGTAGATTCTTTGGTTAGTGGGCTGATCTAGAAGTCCTAGTTGACGGATCTGCAAATCTACATAGGTAATTTTACTTAATATTGAATTTTAGATACAGTTGCATGTTTAATCATATTGCTAGATCCATGCTTCCGCTGTGTGTTTTTCCTTCAAGTATAAGATGAACATAATGTGTATATAACAAACAATGAAAAACAAGTGACATAACAAGATGAACAGAAGAATCGATCGATGAAGTCAACTGACTAATACTAATGATACAACAATTAGACATATGAAAGATACAATCAGCTAGTCAAAATTCTCAATGTGCTATACACAAAAAGCACAAAAGGAAGTATATATCAATCAACCAATCAAACTCTACATTTTCCCTAATTTGTATTCAAGCTTGACCCTCTCGGTCCCTAGGGGAGTCGCCATTTTGTGAACCCCGCATTTTTGGCTATTATGCGTTTCCCACTAAAAAGGTGAGACTCGTTTTTTTTTAAAAAAACCATTTTTAGAAAACGGTTTGGAGTCGCCACTTATTTATTTATTTTTTTTTAAAGGGAAAACAAAATAAGAAAGAAAAACCCTAAATGTGACTCCTAATAAGAAAAGGCAGGTATGGGAAAATCGAGTCTAGGTCCGGGGGTCAGGTTACTTATCGGGAAGGTACGATGAAAGCGTAGCACCCCTCTAAGCCCCTAAAGTCGGGTTTCTACTAAACAAACTAAAGAAAATATGACTTTTGATTAATCAACTAATTATACCGAATATAAGCAATAACAATACAAAAGCATGCAAGACATATATAAATAAATAATCAAGCAAAGTCAGATGAGAAAAATGTGTACCTGGACGACATGTTAAAAAGCTATCAGTGGGGAAATGATATTAGTGTAATAACAAAATCAAACTATTCACATTCAATTAGAAATTGGTTATAAATCATATGTCAAATTATTTATTAAAATGATATATGGAATGTCGGGCCCGCTGAAGCCATTTATATGTTACCTTGAGTGGCTCCTAAGATTCCATTTTATTGGGTGTAAATTAACTTAGTGTGTTTGAGATTTTTTTTTAAAAGCAGGTTGAAATTGAAGTTTTGAAAAATTGGAAGTTTTAAGTTGAAATTTGAAATTTGCGATTTTTGGGACTTGAAATTTAGAAATTAGGAATTTTCAAAATTTGAGACTAGGACAACTGAATCTTGAAATTGAGATTTGGAAATTTGAAATTGATCGCTTGAATTTTGAAATTATGAATTTTGTAAATTTGAAATTGGAAATTGGAAATTGTGGAACTTGAATTTTGAAATTATGACACTTGATTTTCGAAATTAGGAATTTGCAATTTTGAAATTGAAACATTGAAAAATTGAAATTTAAATTTGGAGGTTTAGATTTTAAAATTGAAAATTTGAATTTTAGAAAATGAAATTTGAAATTTTGACACTTAAAAATGAGAAATGAAAATTCGAGGAAAAAAATTGGGAGTTTTATTAAATTAAGGGTGGAGTGATAGTAAGTATGTTAAGGAAAATAAATTGAATTTTAAAACAAAAAAACAATAACAACCAATTTAATTAAATAAACAAAAGCAACAATATAATTACGGAAAATAAAATAATAAGACTATAAATTAAATAGAAGCTAATAAAATATATATACAAGACAATAAAAAAACTATATAAAGAAGAATAAAAGAAAGTCATAAAAAAACAGTACGGGTAGTTCCCCGGACCGAACCGTATCTGGTAAAATTAGCCTTGAATTTGGGATTATGCCACAGAAATTGCCCAAATGAATTTCTCCAAGGCAACGAACTTTTAAACTTTGGGGCAAAGCCAGGACCTCATCGATGTGGGGAGAAGACATGCCTCTTTAGAGAAAATAAATTTAAAGAGTAATAGTGCAAATTATATGGCCAAATGCCTTAATTTGATCTCCAAAAAATATTTAATCAAGGGTGGAATTCAGAAGTTATAGTATTTTTGGTGGAAGCAGCGCATGGTTTACTTTTTCACTCATCCAAATCAAGGGGAGAGGACCCGCTTATAGGGAAAGGGAGACCTCTCCCTTGTAAATTTAATGTGGGTGCGCCATGAGAAAAAATCCTAAGCCTCAAAATGTGGGGTCCACACCTCTCTCTCTTGTAATTTTCCAATGTGGGATTGCTTCCCACAAAAGAAAGAAAAGAAAAAAAATCCTAATCCTTAAAATTTGGGGTCTACAACCTTATTAGGGACAAAAAATAAAAACCGAATAGTTATGGTTACCATAATAGCCACATTTGGGAGCAAGTAAAACAACTTAGCTCTTAGAGGTCACTTTTTTTTTTTTTTTTTAAGATCCGTGGGTGTCCAACCTAGCTTATACGTACTTTGACTAATTCCACGAGCGGGTAAATCCTTCAATAATCCTATGACTTTGTTTGAAACCCGAAAAGAAAATAAAGAATGAAATAGAAAGAAAAAGTGGAAAAAAATAAGGAAAATAAAAAATAGATTTAAACTTAATAAATTAATTATATATGTTTATTCAAACTTATTTTATTTTATTTTTTCTATCTATTAAATAAGAACTATTTTTTTAAAAAAATATATGAAATTTTAGAATTTTAATCATATTCAATTTTCTTTTATAAATTCCATTGTAAAACCAAATATTAGAAAATTGTTTTCATTGGTTTGTTTTTTTTTTTTTCTTTCTTTTTTTTTAGTACTTTCCAGGCTCCGGACGAACCCTAAAATGGTTTGAACCGGTAACCATCGAGGAGCAAAACCAACTACGGATAAAATCTAGTAATGGGATCCAACTTATTTTTTAAAGTAACCAAATTAACAGTCTAGAATAAAAGCTAGCCCTTATCAAGGGGGGTTCCAGGCTTCCAGCTATGGTAAGCTAAAAAGGCAGAATCAGGGGCAACTGATGTTTATGTTGGTAAATGGTAACAGATGAGGAGGCTAAGGAACTGAAAAGCTCTCTGCTTATAATAAACTATTAAGGCTCCTCCCTCCCTATGTATGGGAATCATTTGCAAATGCAAGTAAGGAAGCTTAAAAAGCCTTTTGCCAGCACTGCTTCTGGATTCACTCACTCCACGTATTCTTCTCTACTCTCCTCATATATATACATATTACACACACAAAAGGATACTATTCTTCACACGGAGAGATGGCTTATCATTTTGATCTCCTCACTCCTCTTTTCCTCATTGTCATTTTCATTTCATTAGGTAATCATTCTCTATTCCTCTTTAGATGTTCTACTTTTATCTGTTTTCCATGGTTCTGGATTCACTCACTCCTACAAGTATTCTTCTCTACTCTCCTCATATATATAATGTTTTAAAAATCGGATCGGATCGATTTATACCTTAAAACAATTTTCTAATCAGATCGGAATTGAATCATTCGAACTGCCAGTTTATTAAGAACCGGACGGTTCAGTAGTATTTTTGAAATATTAAAGAAGTTTACCCAAATTTGGTCCTATTGAAAAGAAAGTCAACACTTTTATTTTTGATATTTAAAGTTTACCAAATATGACCTATTGGAAAAAGTCCTTACTTTCTCACACATGCCACTTGCAGACTATAGTTGTTTATTTTTCTGACCTGGGATCATTGGGACTTATATAAGGAAAAAAGAAAACTTAATTGAAAACATCAAACAACCAATTGGATTGGACCCATGACCATGGACACACATTGGGAACACTTTACTACTATGCCACCTTTTTGGATGTTTAAAAATTTAACACATAACATTATATATTGTATTACTTAATACATATATGTATAAATAAATTTTCTTCCTATTTTAATATATTTTTCATATTTAACATTATACCATGTTTTTCTTAATAAATTTTAAAATACTCTTTTATTTATATAAAATGAAATAAATAATATCTTAAATATTATTAATTATCGTTTATTATTTTAATTTAAATAAAATATAAAATATATATTTAATGCGTTCAGGTTCGATTGTGATTCAGCTAGTTAGTTCGGCCCAGTGAATCATGAGCCCAGATAATTTTCTGTCCGTTTTAAAAGCATTTGTAAATTATTTTCCTATAAATAGTGATGCATTTAACATTGCTCCCTTTTTTTTTAATTATTTTTCCCTTAAATCCTCTTTTACCTAGTAAAAAAAAGGTAACTATTGGGAGACATGAAAGAAATAAGATTTTTTTATAAATTTAAATTTTATTTTATGATTTTTTATATGAGTATATCAAAATATTTATCTTCTTATTGTTATTCAAAGGGATCCGAACAAGCATTATTCAACAAAAAAAAATGCAGTAAATGACAAAGAATAAGACATGCACATTGGAAATTTTTGTCACCTTCTTTTTGTTCTTTTTGTTTTTGTTGCTTTTTTTTTTTTAATCCAATACAACATGTATGGTGTAACAATATCTTTATATTAAAAATCTTGACTTTTTCTCCATTAGTGAATATTATTTTGGCCAAAAGACTCACATATAGAATGGAATTATTTGGTTCACATAATTAATATTTTTAGTCGAAATTTTTTTTTTATGTTATATTAGTACATCTTTTATCAAATATTTCAAATGTAGGATTTATAAGTTACATTGTTACAACTTAGTTGTCAAAAAAAAGTTAAATAAGTTACACTTTCACCATATCCTATAATTTATTCTTATATTATGTTAAAAGATTTTGTAGGAAACTTTTCTCAGCATTCAAAACTGAGTTTAAATTAATCATGAATATCACAAACATCTTCTTGAGTTGCTTAACCTCAAAGCACATAATTTCTGTATTTTTTATTTTTATAAATTATCAAATTAACATGGAAATTCTCGGAGGAGAGATAATGTTTATGTAATTTGTAAAAAAAAAGGTACGTCGGATTTGTCAATAGAATGAGTCATTGAAGTAAGTATGTTCTAAGTTGTCTGTTTACTAATTACAAGTGCATGGATCGCACAAGTAATAAAATGGTTTTCAATTACGAACCACGATCGTTCCCAAAAGGAAGGTGTGGTTTTATTGCGGATTGAGTACCTTGACTATTAAAATCGTTCACTATTTGAGCGACTCAATGGGTTGAAGAGAAGTTGTAAACTAATTAAAAACAAAACTAAAACTAAACAAAGAATTATTTGTGAAAACTGGATTGAATTGAATAAAACTAGGAGAAAACTACTTATAGAGGAACTAGGGTTGGTTATCTATCGTCATTGATGTCTAATAATTCATCTAGATAAGGCCTAGGTTGAATGAATTGTAACTTGAATTGGTCCAAGGATACAGTACAAGGATCCCACTTTCGTGCTCCCCTTTGTATTTTCTCGCATTATCCACCTATTCACAGTTACATCATTCTAGGTCAATAGGGTGATACTTTTCAAACGCATTTTTCCTCAGGAGCTCTATTGGTCACAGTTACGTCATTGTAATAGAGCTACCTGGACTAAGCTCGGATTGGTCACTGTTACGTCCTTGCAATCCTCACTTAATACATTTGGTGTCCCCTCCTAATGAAATCCATTTAGTACTAGACATTTCTAATTCCCTAAACTTCTTTAAACGATTAATTGATTCACACCTTAAGAGACTTGGAACTAGATTTTAGAGCTTAATCCAAGCGTCACCAAGGATACCCTAGTAAAAGGATTGAAGATCCGATTCTCAGCATGTATCAATTTACCAAAACCTTGGTATTCCAAGTATTAACACCAAATACAACAAATCAAGCATAAACCATCCGACCAGAGGAATCAAACACCAAATTTGATAACCAACCCTATAGAATGTTTAGCCTAACATTTCAACTATCAAAACCCACAAATTCATGTTGTTGACAAACATAAAACTATAGAAAATGAAGAAGGAGAAGAGATAGAAATATAAAACAAAGTTTAAGCTACAGATGACTTCAATCCTAATCTCTAAGTTGAAATATACACTCCACAAGGTCGTGCTTCCCAATAATCTTCTAGTACAAACCAAGTTCTCACAAATAAAACCTATATCTAAGAAATCTAAAGAAAACCTAACCTAGAAATGGAACAAAGCTTGAGGAGGGAAAACCCTAGGAGAGAGCCTCCCTCTCCAAGATTTTGAACCCTAAACAAGTGTGAAAATCCTTAAATAGACCTAGAAAAATGGGCCAAAATCGGCTCGAAAATGGAAAGAAATATGGGCAAAACATCGCATGGTCGCGACCATAAATGGCTTGCGGTCACGACCTCACCGAATGTTGGCTTCTTCAGTCGCTGGCAAGAGTGGCTACAATCACGACCCTGGGTCGCGACCTTGCTGTATGTTGGCTCAGGACAAGGTCTGCGGTCGCAACCCATGTCGCGACCTCACCAAGAAGTTGGTTGCACAGGTAGCCTTCCTCTTTTACTCTACAATTGCGACCTTGGTCATTTGAGGTCGCGACCGTGAATGCCTCACTTCACAACTTGTTCAATTCTCACCCGAATTACTTGCTTTTCATCTCGTTTTCTTTGTTTATGCAAAATACACAATTATAGCGGGTTAGGCATGAAATTAACTAAAAGGAGTGCTTAGTTAGCATCAAAATCATGAATTATGCTATATTTTGCACTAATAAACACTAACCTAAGGCACACCTAACAAATACACCAAAACTTAGTATTTTGCTTGTCCTCAAGTAAAGAAATTACATACTTTCCTTATTCAAAACTAACAAAAATGTTGAACATCAAATTGGGATAATATATGATTAGTTGCCTCAAGGATCTAACCTTCATACAACACAAAGAAAACTTCGAGATAGTGTTTTAAAAAAATAATAGAATAACCATAAGTTGAACAATCTCAACCAAAGTTCTCAAGTGTGTGTGTGAAGTCCTCCCCCTCTAGCCAAATGTAGTTCAGATGGAATTAGATGAGCATGAGTGGAATGGGGATCTCTCACTCACATGGTGAGTGTGTAAGACTCCATATGCTTGTTGGACATATCACTCTCCACTAATGTAGGCTATATACAACTCTTAGGATCAGTTGAGTCTTTAAAAGCTTGTAGTGTATGGCTTAGGTAAGGGTAGTTAAATAGGTAATTTAGGATTTAGTTTACCCAAAACATACTCATTTTCCTTTTTTTTTTCTTTACTTGACGTTCATCCTTTAGTATATTGCCTTCTTTTTCAATTGAACCTCTCAAGCTTCCCCCCAAACTTAGCTTATTGCATCTTTTTCATCACATAGCTACCCTAAACTTGCATGATTTTCACCATCTTCACAAGAACACCGAGAGCTTTATTTTTTTTGGATTACAAGGCATGAAGTAGTGCAATGTTCAACCCCTTAAAGCTTTCTACCTACGCCATGTAGCGAGCTTTAGGTTAGTAACTCCCAAACCAATTGGTCTTAGGGTACTAGGTGTAGAACACCCTTAAGAACTTACTTGCTCAAGGTAGGAAGGCTTTAAGGTCAAACATACTCTTCCTTGATTTATTCTTTCTTTTCTTTCTTTTTCTTTCTTTTTCCACTTTTTTTCTTTCTTTTTCTACCCCAAGCCTCCTTTGATTTCCATTAATAGCACACCCACTTCAACCAAACTCTCAATTCACACTACATGTATTCATAAGATATAACATTGAAATCAACATGTTAGGGTAAACAAGGGCTTTGATTGAAGGATATTCAATAAAAAGGGACAAGGGGCTCATTCTTGGCTTTTCTTGAATGAAAATGGCTAATATGGCTCAATTTTGGTAACTATGGATATATGCATAAAAAGGTTAGCTAGAAAGGCTCAACCTGTCCAAGGATGGCCTATATCATTTCCTAATTGTCATGTTGCTTAGGATTTGGCCTCAAGTGATAATTGAACAAGTTCTAGAGTCTCAAGAGACCAAAATATGAAACGGTCACCTAATTCTTCTTTAAACCAAGAAAAATTGACCAAAAGGGGGTAAATGACTTGTGATAAAGATGCTAAGAACAAGTGGTTAGATCTACAACTATGTGGTCAAACCATTATGCTTTACGTTCAAATATATCTCATTTTCTTAATGTGAAAGAAGGTATGACCATTTATTCATCATAGGCATCATAATCAATCCCAAAACAAGCTCAACCAAAAAAAAACAAAAACAAAAACAAAAACCACCTAAAAATGAAAAAAATTAACCTAAAATTGGAAACATTTAAAAGAAAATAAAACACAAAAGTAACTAAAAGAAAACACTAAAAATAGGATAATTGAAGCTAAAAAATTTTAAAAACAGAGGGACACCCCCTAATACCCCTAAACTTAAAATATGCATTGTCCTCAATGTATGAGATATGTAAGTTAAGAATAGGGGACTCCCCTAGATAATCAATTCAGATCATTGGGCTCGGGTTGAGGTGGGTCTTAATGAAACTCCCTCACTAAGAATCAGCTTCAATGCCTTGAAAAACACAAACAAAAACTAACATAAACATTAAAAACAAAGTAAACAAGTAACACATACTAAAAATAACTAACTAAAACAACTAAAGAAGTAAATGGATAAAAATCCTTATTTTTGCTTGTGTTGCCTCCCAAGAAGCTACTCCGTTTTTAAAGTTCAACTAGACTCATTGGAGAAGTCCGAGATCTTTTCTTTGACCCTTCATCCATTGTGGCAAATACTCCCTCTTCATCCTCATCGCTCGTGAGGATGAACTCCTCCACCTTCAGAATAGGCGATGTAAACTCAAATTCCAACTCTTTGGTGGGAAAAGAGTTGGTCTTTAATTCATATCCTTCAAAAGTGTCCTCTTGAAGGATCTTATGTGCTTGCTACTCAAAAGGTAGAAGTGAGCTCTTTATCCTCATGCAACAATTCTTTTCTTCATCCGTAAGTTGTATGCTTTGGTGGAAATTGAACTTCACTTTTTCCTTACCAACAAGTAAGGTCATCTCCCCATGTTCCACATCAATCCATGCTTGGCTTGTGGCATTGGAAGTTCTTCCTATAGATGAGGCTTGTTGGTCTTTTTCCATGCCCAAAGTCACAAAGTCAATGGGGAAATTGAACTTGTCAATTCCAGTGAAAACATTTTCAATTGTTTTCCACAAATGTTGCTCTTCAACTTGCCTTTCTTCCACTAATAGCTCTTCCTCATTAGCAAGTTCATTCTTTTTCTCCTCAAACAATGTCGGTCTTGGATTTCCTCCTCAAAACTCAAAGGCACAAAGTTACATTCTCTTATGTCCTCATCCTTTATGTTGCTTGGGAGTGTCCTTGAATATTGCTCCTCTAATGCGTGGTTTAGTTGCCCAATTGGATTTTCTGTATTTGTCACAGGAGCTTCTTCATTAGTTACTTGATCTTTCATTTTAGCTTCCCATTCAACATTGCCCTTCTTTATCTCATTCAATAATGCATAAAATTTCTCTTCATTAGAAGGTTGCTGGATTTGTTCTTGATAATTGTAACTTGAGCCTCCTTGACTTTGAAAATTTTTATTTCTATAGGAGAAATCCTTATATGTCCTCCAACCAGAATGATAGTAGCTCAGAATAATGTTGTGGGGTTGAAAGTAATGACTTCCATTGCAGATGAGATAACGAGGTGCTCTTTGAGTTTGTTGGTCAATGAGGTTTGAGAGAGTGTCAATTTTTTCTCAAGTGCGGATAGGCGCTCATCTATCGATTCATTGTTCATTTATGCTAAGCACCTAAAAGAAAAATACAAAATAAAAGAAAAAAAACGAAGTATACTAAATACAAATCAGAAACAAAAGAAAATAGGAAAAGAAATTTTTTTGCTCAAATTAACAAACTTCTCTTCTGCCAAAATATCAATCCAAACACCAAACCATACATTCCCCTGCAACGGCACCAAAAACTTGTTAGTATTCTGGTGTAGCGCCAAAGACTTGTTAAGTCCCTGACAACGATGCCAAAAACTTGTTTGCTAACCGAAAGTGCACAAGTCGCACAAGTAATAAAATAGATTGTTCCACGAGGAAGATGTGGTTTTAATGTGGTTTGAGTACCTTGAATATTAAAGTCGTTCACTATTTGAGTGACTCAATGGGTTGAAGAGAAATTGTAAACTAATAAAAACAAAACTAAAACTAAACAAAGAATGATTTGTGAAAACTGGGTTGAATTGAATAAAATTGGGAGAAAACTACTTATAGAACTAGGGTTGGTTATCGTCATTGATGTCTAATGATTCATAGGTTGAATGAATTGTAACTTGAATTGGTCCGAGGTTACGGTATAAGGATCCCACTTTCGTGCTCCCCTTGTAATTTCTCGCACTATCCACCTATTCACGGTTACTTCATTCTAGGTCGATAGGGCGATACTTTTCAAAGGCATTTTCCCTCAAGAGCTCTATTGGTCACAATTATGTCCTTGCAATAGAGCTACCATCACTAAGCTCGGATTGGTCACTGTTACGTCCTTGCAATCCTCACATAATACATTTGGTGTCCCCTCCTAGTGAAATCCATTTAGTACTAGACATTTCTAATTCTCTAAACTTCTTTAACTAGGTTAATTCGAATACCAATTAATTGATTCACACCTTAAGAGACTCGGAACTAGATTTTAGGGCTTAATCCAAGTGTCACCAAGGATACCCTAGTAAAAGGATAGAAGATCTGATTCTTAGCATGTATCAATTAACCAAAACCTTAGTATTCCAAGTATTAACACCAAATACAACACATCAAGCATATAACATCCAACCAAACTAAAGATTAGAGGAATCAAACACCAAATCTGATAACCAACCCTATAGAATGCTTAGCCTAACATTTCAGCTATCAAAACCCAAAAATTCATGTTGCCAACAAACATAAAACTACAGAAAATGAAGAAAGAGAAGATATAGAAATACAAAACAAAGTTTAAGTTGCAAATGACTTCAATCCCTAGCTCCAAGCTGAAATATACACTCCACAAGGTCGTGCTTCCCAATAATCTTCAAGTACAAACCAAATTCTCACAAATAAAACCTAAATCTAAGAAATCTAAAGAAAACCTAACCTAGAAATAGAACAAAGCTTGAGGAGGGAAAACCTTAGGAGAGAGCCTCCAGAATAGTATCTTAAATACTCATTTTATCCCTATGTTTTATTTAGATTTTTAGTATTTTTTATGTTAAATAAGTGTCCTAATGTTCTACATGTTCATCTTTATGATTAGGTCAACCATTTGGCGGAATTGTGAGAAATTGGAGCGAAAACAAAGTGAAAAAGTGGAAAATCAGCAAACACTACTACAATATGCAACAACCACTATATTTTGATATTTTCAGCTATAAGATGAGCTACAATGACATCAAGCTTTATATGTATGGATTTTACACTTCAAGATCTTTCCAACGACGCCAATATTGCTCAATTTGGAGTTTGGGCAAGAAAGTTATGGCAACAGGAAGCAGAGGAGAAAAAACATGGCATGCTGTGAATAGTGCTCACGCTACAGCATGATATTTGCCACGCTGCAACGTGGATGTCGGTACCAACACACAGATTTGCTGTTTTTTTTTCCCCATTTTAAGCCTAAATTCGAGGAGTACCAAAGGTAGATCATTCGAGGGCATTAGAAGAGAGCTTTGGGGTGGGGAGAAGCCCTCTTTTGGGTGGAAACACCCTTGGGCACAAATCTTTGAAGTAGAAAAGCTAAAATGAGGAAATGGAGGAAGAAGAGATTGGGGCTTCACTAAGATTTGTTCATTCTCTATTTCCCCCTTTGTTTTCCTTTCTTTTGATGGTTATATTTTCTTTAAAGATGTTTTAGTTTGTTTTCTTAGGGTTTAGATGTAGCCAAAGATATGAATGTATGGATTTTGCCTAACTTCTATTGATTGATGTATTATTATCACATATATGTTGAGTATTCCATTTAGTCTTAATGCTTGTGGGTATTTGGCCAATATTTACATGTCTTGTGGCTTGATTTGAGACTGAGAAGTGATGATTGAGTTAGACCATGGATGAAATGTTATTTAATTGTCATGAGATAGAGATATTCATGAAATTAGGTGTGGTATTTAGGTTTCTAGGGTTCATAGCACTCTTAGTTATGATGGTTTGAGGTAGAGATGCAGTATAACATTTTCTAAGGGTAGTGTGTGGATGCTTGAGAAAGATTCACATATACAATAGTGAAATCGTCATTTTCATATGAAAATAAACATTGGTTGATTTTGTTAGGAGGTTCATATATGATTGTTTAGGTGAAATCTATGTCCTAAGACTTTTTAGTTTGTTTTAGATTTTCTTGAGTCTTTGTTAGTTTAGTACTTTGCATGCTTATTTCCCTATTTTGTCTTTCAAACTCAATTGTGTCATCCAAATAAAGCCTAAGCTAGATTAGAGTCGGTACTTAGTAACCCAATTCTTTGTGGGACAATACTCTTACTTTCATTATATTACTTGAGGCGACGCGTGCACTTGCGCATATAGGTGTACTATTTTATACACACATTTTCGCCTATCAAGTTTTTGGCTCTGTTGTTGAGGAATTAGTGTTTTTAATAATATTGATTCGAAATTGCTTTACTCTACTTTGGATATAGTTAGTATTGTTTTATTTTCCTTTTCTATGTTACTTAGATTTTTTTTTTTTTTTTGTAGGAGTTGATTCACAATGAAAGCTTTCATCGAATTATCAACTCAAATTTCTCATCTCACTCAACAACTACAAATGAGGCAACAAGCATATGGTCGGCATCAAAGGGTGGCAAGTCCAGTTTGGCATCAGAATATGCCTTTGAGGGAAGTTCAATATGTGGGTAACCCATACTTGAACACATATGATTTGGGATGCCAACACCACCCACACCTTGATAGGCGAAAATGTGTGAGATAAAATGTATATGCTTATATGCGCAAGTGCACCATCGCCTCAAGTAATATAATGAAAGTATAAATATCGTCCCACGGAGATTGGGTTACTAAGTACTGAAATTGGGTAGTCCTAGCTTTATTTGGATGGTGGAAAATATGAAAATAAAAAGTAAAACTAATAAACTAAAATCCTAAGCTAACATGCAAGGATAAGAAATAAAGTTGAGAAGCTGATTAATGCCCAAAAAGTGCAATTTTGAACCCTATATTAGATAGGTTTTGAGTGCTTTTTGTGCATTAATCATGTCATTTATATCAATTGAAGTGTTCTAGCCTTCAGTAACACTTAAGTTACTTAGAGGGTATTTTATTGTTTTGCGTAAGCCAGCGCACTTTTGGAGTCCAATCTCGAGTCAAATGATGAATCATGAAGTTGGAATTCAAGTCTCAGCCATCAACCAGCCCAAGAATCAATGAGAAAACCAAGGCAAAGTGAAGAAAATTCGATGCAGTTGAAGGCAGGATGAAAAGCAGTGAAGGATCAACAATGCAGGAATTTTCGCTAAGCTTGCGAAAATTTTCGCTAAGATTGCGAAAATTTCGCAACCTAAGCGAAAACACCAAATTTCGCTAGACACTCCAAATTTCGCTAGCATCGTCTCGTAATTTAAAATAATTGATTTATTCACAAAAATTTCGTCATTAGCGAATTTCGCTGGGGCTAGCTAAATTGCTCCACCCTTAGCTTAAATTTTGTTTTCGCTGGGGACTGCTGATTTCGCTAGTTAGCTTAAATTCTCACTTAGCGAAATTTGATGCCTCGTCATGCTTTGTAATTAATGCCAAACCGCCTCCAAACTTGGTGTATTACTTAATTGTCCTATAACTTAGCCAATTTCATAGGTTTTTTTGGTATTTTCATACCTTGAGGAGGCCTATATAAGCCCCTTCTTGTTTTCAGAACCTAAGTAAATAATTGGAGCAACAATCCGTGGAGAAGATATTTTGTAAGTTTTTATTTTTGTAACAAAGTCTTTTATTTTAGGTTTTGCTTTCTTTTCTCTTCTCTCTTCTTTCTCTCCCTTTCCTACTGCCAAACACACCTCTCGAGGATGACAACTCAAGAGATGCTTCGCTGCTTCCTTTTTCAAGTATAAGGAAGCTAGCTTGGTGGTGGGGCATATGCATGTTGTCCTCTTGTACTAAAAGCTATAGGTAGTGTATTTATGGCCCTTATATTCTCAAACATGGTTGCATAACATTGAATGTCATTAATTTTACACATTTCCATGCTTCTTTAGAATCCAAAGGCATATTCAAGGGAGCAGAGGGTAATTGATTCTTAGATGGTCTTTACGAGCCTCTAAAATGATATTTATATGTTAGGTTTCTCAAATTAGGTTGCATAGCATTTAATGTGTTATTGATTTAGCCAATACTTCCATGCTTTGGGACTCCGTGATTTTAGATGGTCTTTACGAGCCTCTCGAGATGATATTAAAATGTTGGGTTTTAAATGCAAAGGGGCCATAACTACATGCTACCTGTATTGACTCAAATAGGAGTTGTTTCATGGGTGAGGTTTGTTAAACATAGATCCGGTTATGCCACTATAGGCTGCTTCTGTCATAACGCGAGGATAAAAACCCGAGACACTTGTTCGCCCTAACTCTGCCAAGTTGGTGACCTAATTTCAAAGTTAACTTTTTTCACCTTAACTTTCGCTTTTACAATTTTCGCTTTTCAAACCATTCTAACGTTTTTTGAAACTCAATCTACAAGAGTCCAAATAGAAAGCCTTACCTTCATGCACTGATGCAAACCATTTTTAGGATGAAACCCATCCCCGTGTTCGACCAGACCACTCATATCAGCAAAGAGCTTGACTACTTCAGTAGCAGAGGAACTTAGGTGTATATAAATTTTGTTGATTTTAGCTCAGCCTACTGTGGCACGAATCAGAAGCCTAGGGTTTAGATTCCATTTAGCTAATCATTATGTATTAGGTCTAATTTATCCCCAATTAACGTTCAAATCACTATTAATGGTAAGTCTTACTATTGCATATGTGAATCTCTCTCGAAAATCCACAATCTTCCTTTAGAGCTTAGGTATTTTTCATATCTGCTCAACCCCAAAGTCCTAAGAGCGCAATGAACCAAGGAAACCTTAATTACGACACAAAACCCATGAGAATATCTTATTAATGGCGAATTGTGATGTTTTAATCATGGTCTAATTCAACTCTCACTTCTCAGTCTCAAATTGAACCACAACTCATATCAATGGTAATTAATCATCAACATGTATAAAGGAAATAGACTAGAACATTTAATAGAGCTATAATCCAAACATTAAATGAAGAGTAAATCAAATCCCAAATACATAAATCCTAATTAAACTACATCTAAAACCCTAGAAAGTGGGATTAGTTCATGGAGAGGGAAAATACAACCATTAAAAGACAGAAAATCAAAAAGGGAAAAAGAAGATAAACATATCTGAGTGAAGTCCCATCTTCTCCTCCTTCATCTCCATCTTCAGCAAGCCTTCCTTCCCCAACGTTTTGTGCTCTAGGGTGTTTCCACCCTAAGAGCTCTATTTTCAGCCTAGAGAGTCTCCCTGCGAACTCCCTTGCTAAACTCCCTCCAAAATGCCCTAATTTAATCCCCTTTCTACCAAAACCAAAGTGCTCACGCTTTAGCGTGAGTGCTCTCACGCTGCAGCGTGAGTACACTCATGTTGTAGCATGAGTGGCTCACACCTCAGCGTGGGTTACTCACGCTTTTGCCCAGAATTTCCTGTTTCTAGCATCCTTCACTCATTCCTTCATAAATTCTTCATTCGGACTCTGAATCACGCGATCTTGGTATCTGCGGAAAGCCCTTGGAGTCTAGAATCTGCCCATACCAATGAGGGAGCCATAGAAGGACATCACACAGGCTAAATGATCACATTTTTTCCACGACTTCATGATGACTTTGCCGATTTTTCTTCGATTTCACTCGTTTCCACTCAATAGTTGGCCAAATCACAAAATTGGGAAAATATAGCATTAGGAAAATTATTTATATCATAAAAATACTAAAAACTAAGCTAAACATGAGGATAAAATGAGTATTTAAGATAATCATCACACCTCAAAATATTCATCAACCTCCACAAGTGAAGGAGTCGAACATTGAAGATGGAATGGCTAAATTAGCCAGCTCAATGGTTGAATTAGCTAAGTCTCAAGCCGGTTTTCTAATTTCAAGCCTTAATCTATGAATTATGTGAAACTTTTCAAATTCGCTCATTCAACTCAAAGCTTGAGGTACTATAAATGACTAGGATACTTTTAGACGATCAACAAAAGACTTT
The DNA here is from genome assembly GCA_016808115.1 of Tetrastigma voinierianum. Taxonomy (NCBI): domain Eukaryota; kingdom Viridiplantae; phylum Streptophyta; class Magnoliopsida; order Vitales; family Vitaceae; genus Tetrastigma; species Tetrastigma voinierianum. The sequence continues at coordinate 134,687 of JAEQBH010004053.1, read as the reverse complement.
GCCTACATTTGAGGAACCTAGAAGAGTAGAGGTAGATGCCATCTGGAAATGGAAGAAAAGAGAAAAGAATTTAAGACAACTCAGGAGATGACCCTTTAGGGAGAAGTGCATGGCAAGATGGAAAACCATAAAATAACTCCCATTTCAGAGTTGGATGAGATCATATTTGAGCCAAATGAGAACTTGAAAGCAACCAAAGTGAAGAAAGTTCCTAATTCCCTATGAAACCATGCAAGCCTCAGAGTTTATGTGCTTAAGAAGCTATTTGAGCACAACTATGACTTCTTAGGGAAGGATGGAGGAAAGAATCACCAACCATTACGTAGTTGGTAGAGTAAAGCTGGACTTTAAAAAAAGAGCGGCTTCTTGGGAGGCAACCCAAGCTCAATAAGTTATCTTTTACTTTCCATTTCGTAGTAAGTTTTGATTTTTGTTTTTGAATAAATTTTCATGCTTGATCTTGTTTCTCCTTGTTTTAGTGTTAATTTTCAGGTTTTTGGAGTTCATAGTTGGCTATGAAGGTGGAGAATCTTGAAAAGTGGAAGTTTATAGAATCTCGAGTGATCAAAGAATAAATTGACAACAAAATCTGCTTCCAGCATCCTACCACACTTAAGTTCTTATATTCTTCCTATTTTCTAGCCTACCTTCATCTAAAACTAAGACCTAGCCCCTCCAAACACCTTTGCCTCTTTTAGAAACCATTTCAAACCTTCTCCAACCCCTTTCCACATCTTTATTTTGAAATTCATACCCATTTCTCTCTACAAAAACCACAAAGCTTTCCAACCCATCCTAAGTCTCTTCCATCTCTTGGTTTTCCCTAAACCTCTACGTACTCTCATGCTCTTGAAATACAAATTTTGAATTGCTATGTGAGTTTGAAGTTCCTTGTACTAGATATGGAGTTCAAGTGAGTGTGTCTCCTCTTTACACACTTGGTTGCTTGTATGAAATGGAGCTCAACTTGAAGGTTTGAGATTTGGGTGAATAAAAAATGAATTGATGTTTGAAAATTGAATGTTGTTGATATTGTTGCTATATGGGAGCTAAGAGCTCACCTCTTGTAAGCTTGAGAGCCATCAAAGTGCCTTGGACGTCCTTGAATAAGTGAAGAAAAACTATGTACGCAAGGTGTTTGAGAAAATGTCCAAGTAAAGTTCACAAAAGGAGTTCCCTAGCATTCTTTGGTAAAGCATCATTCTTCTACATCAATTTGGGAGTATTTAGAGCATCATGCCTATGGAAATTATGATTAAAAGATTGGGATGAGGGTGTTGGTTATGCTATGTTATGGTGAGTGTGCCATTGTTGTGAAAATGAAGAGAATTGGTTATGGCAATTATTAAGGGTCAATGGTTGTGATTTTCTCGGAGCATTGAAGATATATGGTTGAAGAATCAAGATCATCAAGAAATGGGTTGTCAGTGTCTAGAGAAGAGTTTGCCAAGTTATGCTTCACTTTTGGAAGATTGTGCACTCATTGCACCTTCCAAGCTTTATGGTGACAAATGACACAATTTGCATGTCACAAGCAAGCCAATATTCACTGGAGCTACTTCTAGAGGCTTGATCACCCTCAAGGGAGTACTCGTTATCCCTTCTTGCTTTCATTTCACATTGAGGACAATGTTCATTTCAAGTTTGGGGGAGTAAATTCAAGAATTAAAAAAAAAAAAGAAAAAAAAAATTCAAAAATCCAACTTTTGTATCTCCCCTGTTGTAGTTATTTCTTTTTAGTTGTTTAGTTGTTATTTGCATGCCTTTTTCTTTCTTTCTTTTGTTTATTTTGTGTCTCGTATGAGTTGAGTTGGTGCCTAGTAATTGTTTTGATAATGCATTGGTTTTCTACTTAAATTGTTTTCTTGGTCAAATTTGGGATACCTTTGCATTTCTTTGATCTAGGACTTGAGTGTATCTTTTGGTTGTGGGAGGCTTAGCTTGAATAGCCCCATTGTTTCTCAAGAAATCATTTCAATGAAACTCCTACGCACACACACACTCTGTCTCATTTATACACTTGCTCCAACCTCTTTTTCTCAAATTGAACTTACTCTTGAGAGACCTTTAACTTATAGTGACGGGACACCTCAATAAAGAGGACTTTCTACCGGTACCCCAACCAAAAAGAAAAAAATAGAGAAAAACAAAAGAAAAAGAAAAGTAAAAAGAAAGAAAAAAAAAGAAATAAGTGAGTTTACTCACAAGTAGGTGCTTTGATTTTTAGTAGAGTGTTCGAGATGAAGTTTGAAGGGAATTAAATGCCTAGTGCCCTTAACTGTAACACTCTGAATTATACCATAGTAGTTTATTACATGTTTAGGGTATAATGTAAGTAAAATTAGCATTTTTCGGAAATTAAGTGTAAAGTGGGAAAAATGTTAAGATGATAAAAACTGGAATTAATACAAGAGTGAAGGTTAAAATGGTAATTTGTAAAATAAGCACCCAAAGGTCATAAAACAAGAAGATGATATGTTATTGTAGGAATTGGATAAGTTGATTTGCAAATAATAGAAAGATAAAGGACCAAATGGCAAGGGTTGAGAATTTAGGCAAAAATGTGATATGAGCCAAACAAGGCCTTATAACAAATGGGGGGATAAGATCACACTTGTCTTGGAATGAGACAAGTTCTCATTTTGGTTTTTGTTTGCTTGGGGAGCTAGAGCTACGGCTGTTATAAGAGCCATTGGTTTCCAATCGCTCAAACAAAGAGAAAGGAAAGCAGTAGAAGAATCAAGGTATGGAACTTGGTATGGAAACTATCACAAATCCCTCCGTTTAGGTTTGTGTAGGAAAACTTAATAAAGGTGTTTTTGGTTGGCTTAAGTCCGGGCCAAGGTTGATTTGTTTTGGGTTTCGTCTAGCTGAAGCTTTCACTGAAAAAACGGCATGAGTCCCATTTCGTGACCTCGCCCACAGTTCCGCCAGGCGAAGGTCTCACGCCTAGGTGAGCCCACACCCTCTCCCGATCAGAGTTCCGCTCCACTCCAGGCTGCAGCACCGCACGCCCAGGCTAACCTTACGCCAGGCCAAGCCGCCCAGCTTTTGTTATTTCTTCGGTTAATTCTAAAATCTATTACTCTTTTGCTTGGACTTTCAATTGAAGATAATTAGGCATAAAATTGGATTAATGGAGGATCCTAATAAGTTAATGAAAGATGTACAAGTATACAAGTGATATGAAAAATGCTATGTACCTTGCCGCCTCAACGAAGCGAATCCTATCGTTAGGCAAACATTATGTCTTGCCCCTTATTTGCTAATGTGATTAAGAACAATATAACGAGCTCAGCAATACATATATTTGTATGTTTGTTTAAGACCGAATAGCGAATGAATAGACACCTCTGATAAGTGCTATGACACTCATGCTAATGCTACGCCACTTCTGTTATGTTGGTAGACACATCTCTGTTCGGTGCTACAACACTCCTTCTAGTGCTTCGGCACTTTTGTTACGTGGGCAAGCACGTCTATGTTCAGTGCTACGACACTTCTGTTACGTGGGCAGACACGTCTCTGTTCAATGCTATGGCATTCCTGCTAGTGCTTCGACACTTCTGTTACATGGACAGACGCCTCTATTCAAGATCAGACCGCACTGCACTTCAAGTACCTATTGTGTTGTGTCCTTTCATTCATTATTTCCGGGTCTATATAGTAAAAAAAAAAAAAAAAAAACCCAGAGGCATAACTAATAACAACAATAAGAAAGCATAAGGAATTGGTTCTGTCCTATAATGTACCTATGGGTACCTTCTATCAAAGTTCTATGTTCTGAACTCCTACGGGAGATATGAAAACCCCGTTATAAGAATTATGTTATATGAAAACTCTATTATAGAATTCTGTTATATGTAAACTTTGACATATGCATTATGTTATATGTATCCGGTAATTGTGGACCACTTCAAGTGGTCATATATGTTATCTGTTTCCTACTAAGCTTATAAGCTTAGCATGGGTGTTTCATTCATGTAGGTACTGAAGAGGACATCAGGGGTATTTCGCATTCGCTAGGGCCAACACAGCAATAGGAGTCCACCTGATGTAGGTTTTGATTTTTGTTTTGGAATGTAAGTGTAAAAGTTTTTGTAACAGTGGAGTTTGATTATGTACAAGTAAATGAGACTCAAGAATATGTATAGGACAAATTTTAAACACTTACAGGTTGTATTACGTTTTATTTCATTATAAATGTACCAAGATTGCTCAACAGGAGTTCTATGAGAAAGTTATAACAGAAGCAAGAGGAGAAAAACAAGGCATGTCAGGAATAGTGCTCAAGCCAGAGCATGAGATTTACCACGTTAAAAGATGATGTCGAGCCCACGAGATTTGTTTTTCTTTTTTTTTTTGCCCATTTTAATCCCAAATTTGAGAAGTACCAAGCCCTCTTTTGGGTGGAAACACCCTTCGGCACAAATCTTTGAAGGAGAAAAGCTTAAAGAATGAGGAAATTGAGGAACAAGAGATTGAGGATTCACTCAGATTTGTTCATTCTCTTTCCCTCTTTTTTTTCCTTTCTTTTGATGGTTGTGTTTTCTGTAAAGATGTTTTAGTTTGTTTTCTTAGGGTTTAGATGTAGCCAAAGACATGAATGTATAGATTTTGCCTAATTTATATTGATTGATGTATTATTTTCACATATATGTTGAGTGTTCCATTTAGTCTTAATGCTTGTGGGTATTTGGCCAATATTTGCATGTTTTGTGGCTTGATTTGAGAATGAGAAGTGATGATTGAGCTAGACCATGGATGAAATGCCATTTAATTGTCATGAGATAGAGATATTCATGAAATTAGGTGTGATATTTAGGTTTCTAGGGTTCATAGCACTCTTAGTTATGATGGTTTGAGGCAGAGATGCAGTATAACCTTTTCTAAGGGTCTGTGGATGCTTGAGAAAGATTCACATATACATTAGTGAAATCGCTATCTTCATATGAAAAAAAACATTGGTTGATTTTGTTAAGAGGTTCATATATGATTGTTTAGGTGAAATCTATGTCCTAAGACTTTTTAGTTTGTTTTAGATTTTCTTGAGTCTTTGTTAGTTTAGGACTTTGCATGCTTATTTCCCTATATTGTCTTTCAAACTCAATTGTGTCATCCAAGTAGGGCCTAAGCTAGATTAGAGTCGATAGTTAGTAACCCAATTCTTCGAGGGACGATACTCTTACTTTCGTTATATTACTTGGGGCAACGCGTGCACTTGCGTACATAGGTGTACTATTTTATACACACATTTTTCGCCTATCACCTCCCTTTCTAAGATTTCAAATCCTAAACAAGTGTGAAAAACATCCTTAAATAGACATAGAAAAATGGGCTAAAATCACGAAATGGAAAGAAATCGAGCAACGCCGTGATGGTTGGGCGCATCAGAATGGTTGCTGTCACACTCACCGAAGTGGAATCTATAGCGATAGCATAAGACCTCGCAGCCCATAATCGCAACCCGTGTCGCCACCTCATCGGTAGTTGCTCGCACGTAGCCTTCCTCTTTTACTCTACGATCATGACCGTGGTCATTTGAAGTCGCGATTGTGGTCATTTGAGGTCGTGATCGTGAATGCCTCACTTCACAACTTGTTCAATTCTCTCCTGAATTGCTTGCTTTTCATCTCGTTTTCTTTGTTTATGCAAAATACACAATTATAGGGGGTTGACATGAAAATAACTAAAAGGAGTGTTTAGTTAGCATCAAAATCATGAATTATGCTATATTTTGCACTAATAAACACTAACCTAAGGCACACCTAACATTGTCATTCACAACTACAAATAAATGCCCCATATAAATAACGGTCATGCAGAGCATGACAAAAAAGATAGGTTTTGAGAGCACAAGGAAAGAAGACCAAGAATGCACTGCTAATTCGAGTTCTAAAAGAATTGTTTGGGATGTTTTTTTAGATTAGACTATATAGCTTGCATGCCAAATGGTTAACTTTCCTTCTAGTTTATTTATTTTTATTTACTTTCCTCAGTTTATTTTTATTTAGGTTTGTTTCCTTTTCTAGTTTTAGGTGTGATTTTTGAAGAACCGAACGATTTAATCATATTTTTGAAATATTAAAGAAGTTTACCCAAATATGGCCCTATTGGAAAGAAAGTCAACACTTTCTCACACATGTCCACTTTTGAACTTCTCGTTGTTTATAAACCCAAATATGATTCAATTTTTAAAACATTGTAAATTATTTCCCTATAAACCATTGTCTGGTACAACATTGCTCTCTTTTTTTTTAATTATTTTCCCCTTAAATCATCTTTTGCCTATTAAAAAAACAAGGTAATTATGGAGAGAAAGCTATTGGGAGATAAGAAAGATATAAGATTTTTTTTTTTTTGACAACTAAGCGTTTTGTTATAATGTAAGGACCCTTCCCTCCCTATGCCACATATATATATTTAATCACTACACATGAGTTAGATTCAATATGATGAACAGTAACAAAAGTAATTCTTATCTCCATAAAAGATAATATTGATAAAATATATGAAATATTAATTAACTTTGTAATACTTGTGAAATTTATATTTTATAAATTTAAATTTTATTTTATGATTTTTTTATATAAGTATATCAAAATATTTCTCTTCTTATTGTTATTCAAAGGGATTCGAACAAGCATTATTCAAAAAAATATTTCAATTTGATGTTAATTTTCAAAAAAAAAAAAGCATTAAATGGCAAATAATAAGATATGCACATTGGAAATTTTTGTCACCTTCTTTTCGTTCCTTTTTGTTTTTGATGATTTTTTCAAATCCAATACAACATGTATGGTGTAACAAAATGTTTATATTAAAAATATTGACTTTTTCTCCATTAGTGAATATTATTTTGGCCAAAAGACTCACATATGGAATGGAATTATTTGGTTCACATAATTAATATATTTAGTCAAAAATTTTATTTTTTATGTTATATTAGTACATCTTTTATCAAATATTTCAAATGTAGGATTTATAAGTTACATTTTTATAACTTAGTTGTCAAAAATAAGTTAAATAAGTCATACTTTCACCATATACTATAATTTATTCTTATATTATGTTAAAAGATTTTGTAGGTGATGATGCTTTTTCAACTTAACTCACAGAGCGTGCCGAAATTGCTAGGCCTACTCATGAACTTGACGTTTGGGCTTCTACAAAAACAAGAAACAAGAAGGATCGGCGGGGGTTTGCCCGTTGCCTCTCTGATGCCTAAGTCAGTTCTTTCTTATTAGAAGGATATCAACTGCTTAGGGAGTGAATTTTGTGTGTACCTTTCACCGATGGGGTGGCCTGGTATTTATAATGGATGACTTTCCTAATGAGAGGTTGAAACGGAATCTCCCTTATTGGATGGGGGATTTGCTTTTATCGCCGTCGACACATAATACTGAGCAAAGAGTAGGGAATTATTCCACTTTTATTGGCGGAGATCTGATTTATAGGATAAGTGGGCCTTCGGGCTGTGTTATCGCCCTCGTGAATGAACCTGCCCTCGCTTTCTGCCTCGAAATGTGGTCGACCGTTTCAATGGGCCTGATTACCCGCCTTCTTTTGATCCTGCTTCTTGGGCTTGGGTGATGGGCCTGCGCACTTATTTTTTAAACCCAATCAGTTCCCCCCAGCCCTTGGTTACAGGGAGTGTGAGCAAGGGTTGTATTGCCTCTTGGATCGGGTGCGACTTCCACGTGGTTGCTCAGGGCTGGTTTGATTAAGGCTTCATCGCCGTCAAATATCTTGTAGTAATGATGACTTTTCGATTTTTGCGCTTATTTCCTCTAGTTCTTTCAATTTCTTTTGAGAACATCCTTTGACTTTTAGCGTTGGTTTCCCCTGATATTGAAGCTTTTTCCTTCTCTGAGAGTTCGGGCTTCTTTTTCTTGAAATTTGTCTGACCATTGCTTAGGACTTCTTTTGGTGTTTTGTGATCCCCTGCTTGGGGTCGTCCTTTTCATTATGTCCCTTGGACTGGTACGTCTTTCTCCTTCTTTGCCTTTTCGTGAGGTGTTGCGAGGCGTTGTGGCTAACTCAAGGCTTTTTGTTCTGCTCCTCGTGATCCCCGCTTTTCGTTTGCCTTGTGTGCTTCCATGGGTCCGGTCGTTCGCTTATGTAGAGGGGTGACTCCCTGAATTCGGTTCAGGCGGATGGGTGGTGAGTCTTAGTTGTCACCGTTGCTCGCCGAGATGCCCTGGGGACCTTCTTTCCCTCGGGGTAAAGGTGCAAGGGTAAAATGACGGATTAAATATCCCGGGGTCCGAATACATGAGGTCGATCAGACATAATGCCACTCGGCTGGGCCCTAGCAGGATTGAGCCTTTATTTGGGGAAGTCTTCGCAAGATGATATAGGCCTCTGTTTGGCGTTCAGGTTTGGTCTCCTGACGTGCTGACCTCCTATGTCGTTCAAGTGCCCAAGATGGTGTGCTTTTTTGAGGTGGCCTTTGAGAATGGCCTCCATTTTCCTCTGTATCCCTTTATAAAAAAGGGGTTTTGAAAGATTTCAACGTATGCCCTTCACTTTCACTCCAACTTCCGGGTGTTCTCGTCATCGTTAGTCGCCTTTAGGATAAGGGCTTGGGTGTTCCTGATAGCTCGTCTGATCCCTTCAAGTGAGCAGGTCGTGCTATATTTTCTTTACTTGTTTGCTGGGCTCCAGAGCCCCGCCTCGATCATCTCACAGCCTCTTCTCACAAGTATTGGAAGGAATGCTACTTTTGTCAATGTCGTTATTAGGAGTATAAATCCACCAGAGGACACTGGAGTTCCATTGTTTCCAGGGGCCACTCCCAGAATCACTGGCTCTTCTTGTTTTGGCTTGGTCCGGTCTTCGACTATTGGGGTATCTAACTTGCATTGGTTATGCTCTTCGTGTATTTTGCTCGACCTCACTTTGAAGACAAAGGGGAAGTAAGAGTGAAGTTGGCTGTCTTCACGTACTTATTCCGAGCTCATCAAAGTCTGACATTCCAATGCCCTGTGTTCGAGGCCTCTCGACTCCTACTCTGAAAGCCCCCACTCCATCCGTCATGAAGTTCTCCACGAGAGGCCTCGTCAAGCCCACTATGAGAGCCAGCTCGGGTGGAGACGTTGTTCAGAAGACCTCAAAGCGTGAAACGCAAGCCTTAAGACTCCCTTGAGAAGAGCCATATGACTGGTGGTAAAGGCCCGAGGTTGGGGACGTCTTCTTCATCATCCTCTGCTAATGTCCAAGTGCAGGGGCAAGCATCGCCATCCCGGGCCGAGAGGTAGCCGAAGTGCCGTGCCCGCAACCCTCGTCCCGCCTCGCCGCAGCGCCAAAGATTCTTTGGGAAGGTCGCCGGGCTCCGCAGGTCATGCCTATCTCATTGAGTCCTCCCGCGCAGAGACTGAGCTCTCCTTCGACATCAAGATTTGGGAGGGCGCCTGAGCTGGATGGGACAAGGATTCCCATTTTCCAATGTGGAGCTATACTGTGCGATCTCATCCGCCCCTCGTGGATTCGATCTCAAGAAGCCTGATGTCCCACTAATGAGGAGGCTTTGGCTCTATCACTCTAAGGGGTTGCCTCCGTAAGTTCCCGTATCTTTATTTATCAGCCTTTATCTTGGTTTTGGGTTGTGCATTGACTCTATGTTTTGTTTTGGTAGGCTGCTACCCACCTGAAGAGTTTGGTGAAAAGGCTCCAACACGTCGCCAAGGCGCCAGAGCCTACAAAGCCAGAGTGGCTTCTCTCTTACCCCTCCTCGAGCGAACGAATCGCGAGCCCGTATGCAAAGTATGACGGAGGAAGCCGTGAAGCTCAAAGATGGGTTGCAGACTGCCCAGAATGAGCTGCGGGTGGTCAGGGAAGAGCTGCAAGCTGCCAGGGATGAGCTACGTAATAAGGCAGAGCTGCTAGACCGAGCTCATTGTGAGGCTTTCGAGGTTGAGGGCTCTATTGAGCGCTTAACCGATGAGTGCAATGCGTTGCGAGGGGACCTTCCGAGGCAAGAAGCCCGGCCGTTCGAGGGACTCCGAGCAATTGCAAGCTCGAGGACGAGGCCTCGCACCGCGGGCTTTGGATGGCTCGCCAAAGATGGCCGCTACTGGGCTCGACCCTAATTTCGGTTATCTGCTGATCGAGGAGTGCGTAAGTAGTCCTTTCTCGTTTACTATTGAGAGCGCCCACTCCCCGCTGAGCCCCTTCTTCTCCCTCTGCTCCTACACCTGACATCTGAGTCTCTTTTGTACATCTTAGCTTGCTTTTGTTGACCATGGGCCTTGAACCCGAGATATATGTAATGTCGTTCTTGGATTTGATACTTAATGTGTAACGCCCCAAAAATACCCTATAATTTTTATAATAATGTTATTATATATTCTAGGTATGAATTGGGCCAAACTTGGGTTTTTCCGGGAAAATTGATGAATTGACAAATTATGAAATAGCAAATTTAGTGAACCCGAAAATTTGAGCACTAAAACAAGGATAAAATTGAATGCATAAGGGACATAAAAAACTCACAAAAGATAGAGGACGGCCATAAGTGAAATAAAAATGTTTGATTTGAAAATTGAAAAGAGTAAAGGACTTAATTGCAATATGGAAAATTAAAAAGTATAAAAAGGGAGTGTTGAGACAAAACATAACACACTGGTCTATTTTTGCCCTAGCAAAACGTGAGAGGAAAAAGGGGCTGATAAACAAGTAATAAGAGGGCTACAAGGAGAAGGAGAGAGATCAAAAAGCCAAGGTATGTTTTCATCTTAGGATCAAGTGTGTTTTGGATTTCCAAGGCTTTAGTTTGGAGAATTATCCTCTTATCTAGCCTTGTGGAAGAGATCACCCAAATCCTAGATTTGTTGAGGTGTTGTGGGTAAAACCCCAATTGGTGGAAAATAACCATAGAATCATCACATTTATGTGGTTTTATAAAGAATTGGTGGACCTTAGGTAGTGTTCTTGGATTTTCACCTAAGGTTTTGTGTCTTGAGGTTCCATAGCACCAATTTAAGTGTTGTGGAATTGTTTTTAGATGAATTCCAAGTTGGTTTTGAGAGACATGAATTATAGAAGTTGTTTGGAGGAATTGACATCAAAGTGGGAAAATAACAAAATCTGGGCACTCCAGACTTGTACTGCTCATAACTTGTGTTCTGGTCATTTGTCAACTTATACCACAAGTTAGACATGTACCGGCACAACCTCGTCTGGCCTTCCCACCTCGACTAGTTTTCGTATTTTGGCCATAACTTCCTCATTTATTATCCGATTTGAGTGATTCAAGTGGCTACATAAAATAGACTTCAAGGGGAACAAAGCGTAAAGAATAGGAATCGCCAAATTCGGATCCTAAGTTGCCTAAAAATTCACTCAAAGTGGGGCCATGTGCAAGCCAACATTGACGAGTGAAATGAGATATTTTTATGAATATGTTTGAATCTCATGAAATAAATTGTTGCATTGAAAATGCATGATATGATATGATATGTAAAAAATGAATTACATTGAAAGCATGAGTATATGTCATATATTAGGCATAGTTTAATGATAAAATGCTTGCCAAGTTAAATTGAATATGGAATAGAATCAGAGTAGAACCATGCCACTAAGCATGAAAATGCTTAGCATGTAGTTTTAACTATGCGCAGGTATCGAACAAGGAAGAGAAGATTCAAGATCGCTAAGCAAATACAGAGTCATAGAGAAAGTAATGCGATAAGTGTATAATTCGAAATTTTGTATATCATCTTTGAACAAGTGGTGTTTTGTAAACAAAGGGTTAAAAACCTCGAAACTTGATTTTGTGTATCATCTGAAAAGGGCATAGAATTGCTTTTATATTTGTAAATGATTATGGGTCGTCCCCAAAACCGAGACCCTTCTCCAACTAAATGAATGACAAAAATGTTTCTGACAAGATAAATGAAAACACCGGAGTAAACCGGCCCGGTTCGATTCTCGCTCTATCTGTGTCGGGCCTGGGATCTCGTCGCGACACTTTTTGAAAATAAAAATTTAATAAAACGATAACTAAAAAGAAATAAACCACAACCCTGGTTTCGTTCGACTACCATTCTGCCTGACCGCCAGGGTCGCTGGCATAATGAATACTCCATTTTTTTATCTATTTGCTTGACCCCTGATTGTGTTTCTTGGGCTATAAAGCCTCAGTTGAGTAGTTGAAATCTTGAAAACTGAGCTGATATGGCTCCGCTACACCGCTTGCCAACCGCCTGGCTACAAGGCCTTAGCCGAAAGAAGTCAACTTCTTGAAAACCGAGCCGTTATGGCTCCTCGTGGGCACCGTCGACTAACCGCTCTGGGCTACAGGCCTTGTTGAGCAATTGAACTTTCAAAACTCGGAAGCTATTATAGCTCATAATCTCGCGTAGTTGAACTCGCTTTTGCCAAGGCCTTTGCCGAGCAAATAACTCTCAAAACCGAAGCCAGGGTTCCACGGGCTATTCTCGCTGACAACAGATCCCGGGCTACAAGGCCTTCGAGCGCTGAACTCTTAAAACTCGAGTCATTGCGGGCTTCATGGGATAATCTCGCCCGAGCCGAATCAAGCCTCTGGGCTTACAAGACCTTTATCGAGCAAATAACTCTCAAAACTAAGTCATATGGCTCGCGGCAAAACCGCCTCGAAATGAACCGCCCGGGCTACAAGGCCTTTGCTGAGAAGTTGAACGCTTCAAACTGGCGTTAAGGTTCCGCGGGGCTATTCTCGCCAGTTGAACCGGCTCCTAGGCTACAAGGCCTTGGGCTGAAAGGGCCGAACTCTTGAACCGAGTCGCGAGCCCGCGGGCTATTCTTCCCGAGTCGAACTGGCTCTTGGGCCACAAGGCTCAGTTGAGCAAAACGAACTCTTGAAAAACCGAGTCGCTAAGGCCCGCGGGCCATTTTGCCTCGAGTCGAACATGCCCCGGGCTACAAGGCCCTAGCTGAGTAGTCGAATCCTCAAAACCGAGCCGGCCGAGGCTCCGCGGGCGGCTACGCCTGAAATGAACCGCCTTAGGCTACAAGGCCTTAATTGAGAAGCAAACTCTTGAAACCGAGCTACCAGGCCCGTGGGCCATTCGCCGTTAACGCAGCTCCCGGGCTACAAGGCCTTAGCCGGTAGCTGAACTATTAAAAATCGAAGCCGCTGGGAAGGTTCCGTGGGCGGCTCGCCCGGAAATAACTGCCCCGGGCTACAAGGCCTTTATTGAGAAGAACTCTCTTCAAATCGAGTCGCTATGGCTTCAGGCTAATCGCTCGAAATGAACCGGGCTCCTCGACTAAAGGCCTTTGCTGAGAGGTCAGAACTTTAAAAACGGGAGCTACCGAGGCCCGTGGGCTATTTTGCCCGAGCCGACCGTTCTGGCTACAAGGCCTTAGCTGAGCAGCACACGCCGAGGCCCGTGGGCAATTTCGCCGACCCGAACTAGCTTCGGGCTACAAGGCCTGATTACAAATAACTTCGAAAAACTGAGCTAATGAGGCTCAGCAAGCATGCTTAAGTCGAATCGCCTCGCTACAAGGCCTTTACTTGAGCAATTGAACTCTTCAAAACTTAGCTGTTATGGCTCCGTGGGCTAATCTGCCTGAGCTGAACTGGCTTCTAAGATACAAGGCCTTTGTTGAGAAACTGAACTCTTCAAACCGAAATGCTATGGCCCGGCTAATCGGCATCGAGTCGAACCGCTCCGGGCTGCAATGCCTTTGAGCCGAAAGCGCCTGAACTCTTCAAAACTAAGTTGTTGCTGTTCGTACACCGCTCGAGTTGAATCGCTCGCTGGCGCACTGCCGAAGCGGCGTTGAACTATTCAAAATCAGCCGCGGTCGTCAGCAAATCTACTTCGACTAACCGCTCTCGAGCTATAAGACCTTTTTGGCTGAATAGTCAACTTCAAATCAGCCGCAGTGGTCTGGCTACTCGCCTCGAGCTGAACTAGCCCCGGGAGGCAAGGCCTTTGTTGAGAAGTTGAACTCTTCAAAACTGAGCTGCTGAGGCTCCGTGGGCTATTCCCGCCCGAGCCGAGCCGCTCCCAGCTACAAGGCTCCACAGCACCCAATCCCTCAAACCGAGCCGCATGTCGCGCTGGCCTTCCCGAACTCGAACTAGCCCCGGGATACAAGGCCTTAGTTGAGCAAATAACTCTTGAAACCGAAATGAGGCTTCTGGCTATTTTGCCGGAGCCGAACCGGCTCCCGGGCTACAAGTACTTAGTCGAGCAACGAACTCTTAAAATTGAGTCGAGGCCTTAAAGGCTATCTCGCTTGAGTCGAACTCGGCTCCTGGGCAACAAGGCCTTAGCTGAGCGCTTGAACTCTTGAAAAACCGAGATGCCGAGGCCCGCTATTCCGCCCCGAGCCGAACCGGCTCTCGGGCTATAAGTCCTTAGTCGAGCAGCCTAACTCTTGAAAACTATGTCGCTGAGGTCTACGGGCTATTTCCGCCCCGAGTCGAACTTGATCCTGGGCTACAAGGCCTTAGTCGAAAGCAACAATCCTTGAAAATCGAGCTGCCGAGGCTTCAGGCTATTTCCGCTCGAGTCAACTAGCTCTCGGGCCAAGGCCTTAATCGAGTCAACAACTCTTGAAACTAAGCTTCGAGGTTTCTCGTGGGCTGATTCCCGCCTGAGCGTAACTGGGCTCTCGCGCCAGGGCCCAGCGAGCAGCTGTACTCGGAAAACTAAGCCGCGAGGCCCGTGGGCCATTCTCGCTTGAGCCGAACATGCCTCCCGATAAGAGGCCTTAGTCGAGCGGTGCCAACTCTTGAAACCTGAGCCGGGCCGAGGCCCCGGGCCATTCACTCGAAACGAACTTGCTCTTGGGACACAAGGCCTTTGTTGAGCAGTTGAACTCTTCAAAACTGAGCTATGGCTTCGTGGGCTAATCTCGCCTGAGTCGAATCAAGCCTTTAGGCTACAGGCCTTGTCGGTGCTTGAACTTGAAACTTAGTCGCCGAGGCTTCGCGGGCTATTCCCCGCCCGAGCCGAACCGGGCCCCGGGCTACAAGGCCTTTAGTTGAGGAGTTGAACTCTTCAAACCGAGTCGCTATGGTTCGCTAATCTCGGCCAGCCGAACCGGGCTTCAACGCAATGGCGCTCTTTACTGAGAAGTCAACTCTTCAAAACTAAGTTATTATGGCCCAGAGATAATCTATGGAGTTTAATCGCCCGACTACAAGCGGCCTTTTGTCGAGCGCTTGAACTCTTAAAAACTGAATCAGAATGGCTCAGGCTAATCTCGCCTGAGCCGAACTCGCTTCTTGCCAGCGCGCTCTGTCGGTAGTTTAACTCTTAAAAAATTGAGCTTACGTGGCTCCGTGGCTAATTCGCCAACCGGAATCGGGTCCAAGCGGCAGTGTCGGTTGAGCGTTGAACTCTTCAAAACTGAGTTGTTAAGGCACTGCGGCTAATTCACCGAAGCAAACTGCTCCTGGCAACAAGACCTTTGTTGAACAGTTGAAATCTTCAAACTGACTGCGGTGGCCTCGTGGCCACCCTTTTGAGCCGAACTGATCCTAGGGCTACAAGGCCTTGCTTGAGCGCTTGAACTCTTCAAACCAGGTCAAGTATACACCCGTGAGCTATTCTGGCCCGAGTCGAACTGGCCTTGTGCTACAAGGGCTTAGTTGAGCAATCGAATTCTTGAAAACTCGAGTCGCTGAGGCTCTGAGGCTATTCCCGCTCGAGCCGGCGGCTTCCCGCGCCTTAGCTGAGAAGTCGAACTCTTGAAAACCGAGCCAGCCAGGCCCATGGGCTATTTTTTGCCCAGCTAAACCGCCCCGGGCTACAAGTCCTTAGTTGAGCAGTCAAACTCTTGAAAACTTAGCTGTTGAGGCTCCGTGGGCATTTCTTCCTGAGCTGAACTAGCTCCTAGACTACAAGGCCTTAGTTGAGCAGTCAAACCCTTGAAAACTGAGCTGCTGAGGCTGCGTGGCCAATTTTGCCTAAGCTTAATTAGCTCCTGGGCTACAAGGTCTTAGTCAGAGCAAATAACTCTGAAAACCGAGTCGCAGCTTCGGCTATTCTCACTGAGCCGAACCGGCTCCCGGGCTACTAGGCCTTAGCTGAGCAAAGAGAACTCTTGAAAACTAAGTTGCCGAGGCCCGTGGCTATTCTTTTTTCTAAGCCGAATCGGCTCTTTGGGCCAAGGCCTTGGCCGAGTAGTCAAAACTCTGAAAACTGAAATGCTAAGGCTTTGTCGCTATTCCGCCCGAACCGAATCGTTTCGGGCTACAAGGCCTTGCTGAGCGCTTGAACTCTTCAAAACCGAGTCAAGCGGCTTAGTGGGCTAACTGGGCCCCGAGCCGAACTGCCCCGGGTACAAGGCCTTTGTTGAGCGGTTAAACTCTTTAAAATTGAGCTACTGAGTCTACGTGGGCTATTATGCCTAGCCACCGTGCCCTCGGGCTACAAGGCCTTGGGCCGGGCAATCAAACTCTGGAAATTGAGCCGCTGAGGCCCGCTGGTTATTCCACCGCGTCGAACCGGCTTCGCCAAGGCCTGATATTCGGAAAGCAAAGTGAACTCTTGAAACCGAGTTGCTGAGGCTCACAATATTCGCTCGAGTCGAATTGGCTCTCGCCGCTTTTGTCGAAGCAAATAACTCAAAACCGAAATATTATGGCTTCGTGGCTAATCTCGCCCAGCCGAACCGCTCCTAGGCTACAAGGCCTTTTGTTGCTGGTTGAACTCTTAAAATCGAGCCATCGAGTTCCGCGCGGGCCTATTCTACCTGAGCTGAACTGGTTCCTCGGCTACAAGGCTTTAGTTGAGCAGTCGAAGCTGCTGAGGCTCCGTGGGCAATTCTGCCTGAGCTGAAATGGCTCCTGGGTGACAAGGCCTTATTTGAGAAGTTGAACTGTTGAAAACCGCGCCGAGGCCCGGGCTATTCCGCCCGAGTCGAACCGGCTCCCGGGCTACAAGGCCTTAGTCGAGCAATTGAACTTCTTCAAACCGAAAGGTTATGGCTCCGTGGGCTAATCTGCCTGAGCTGAACATGCTCTTGGGCTACAAGGTCTTTGTTGAGAAGCTGAACTCTTCAAACTCGAATGCGCTATGGCCCGTAATAATCCGCTTTGAGTCGAACTGCCCCCGGGCAACAAGGCCTTTGCTGAAGCCAAGAACTCTTCAAACTAAGCCGCCGTGGCTCGTGTGCTAATTCGCAGCTGAACCGGTCCTCGAGCCAAGGCCTTGTTGAGCCGTTGAACTTTCAAACCGAAGTCAAGCAGCCATCATGGAGGCTAATCAGCTCGGGCCGAACTCGGCTCCCCGGATACAAGACCTTGCGAACAAATTTGAACTCTTCAAAACTGAGCTGTTATGGCTCCTTGGGCTAATATGCTTGAGCTGAACTGACTCCTAAGCTACAAGGGCTATGTTGAGCGGTTGAACTTCGAAAAGTGAGTCACCGAGGCCTCGTATTACTCGCCGAAATGAACTCGGCCTCGCATTAGTGTTTGAAAATGGTGAAGCTTTTGTTTGGATTTTCGATTTGTTTAAAAACAGGGGAAGTGGTTTGTTCACTGGTTACCGCATTGTTAAATGAAAGTGTGAATGATAACCTTGAAGGTTTGGGTCACAATTGATAACATGGGGTATTATGCTGTCCTCGTTAATTCTCGTGACAAGGCAAACATTAGTCAAAGCTTTAACCGGATCTTTGTTTAACTATGAAACCTAACCCTAGGAACCACTCCTATTTTAGTACACCCAAGTACTAAGCATTCAAAGTCCCATTCAGTTTGAAACCCTAGCAATTAACCTCATTCCCATGGCTCAGAATGACATCTAAAATGTCAAGCAGATTTGGCCATTAAGAATGACCAACTTCTAAAGCATGGCAAGTATTGACTAAAGGAAAGACATTAATGGCATTAAACCCTAGTTTGAAAGTTGGGGAACCATAAATGCAAAGACTGTGAACATTCTCTCAAAGCATATGATAACTCAAGCAGCAGTCTCTAAAAACCAGCTAGCAACCCTCCTCTTCAAGGCTATGAGGCTTAGGCTACAAGCATCCCTTGAGTCATTATCCTCAAGGGGGTGTTTTTTGGAAGTCGAGAAATGAGAGAAAGAGGAGAGAGAAGAGAGCAAAGTAAACCTAAAATGAAAAGTCGCAGAAACTCGTATAAAATGGAAAAGCTACTTAGGTTACAAAGTTGAAGCGGGCTTATATAGCCAATCCCATGGTGTGAAATGACAAAAATTACTTCCTAAAATATGAAATTACAAGGGACAAACAGTAATTAATCAAAACGCAATGCTTGGAACCAAACATACCAAAATCACAGTTTAGCAATTTTCAAGAGTGCAAAGAAATTCTCGCTAGTATAGCGGCAATTGCTATGCTAGCTAAATTTTTGGTGAGATAGCTAAATTGAGAATTTTCTGCTAGGAACAAGAATTTGGCTAGCAATAAATTCGCTAACCTACGAAATTTTCACATAAAGGTACTTGGCTAGGATTGCGAAATTTCGCAATCCTAGCGAAATTTTAGCACCACAAAATCCCCGGGTTTGCTCCTCGCTTTCCTTGCTTTGCTACTGCATCCTTCCTACACTTTTTATTCATCACTTTGTCTTCAATTTTTCAATGCCTCTTGACATTTCATCGCCTCAGCTTGGTGAAATTACCAGTATTCCCCTTGACTCACATGGCAGAACAAATCGATCAACCCAACTCACAGAACTGACTCACAATCTGAAATAACAAACATTTATGGATAAAGCACATGATACCATATTTAATTCATATGATTAGCTACAAAGACCTGCATAAACCTATCTTGAATAGGTTAAATAGAATTTTATACTAACATACCTAGTCCCACACGTTAAGGTCCTCATAATGCTAAAAACAATAAAGGTATGCATGCTGTTTTTACAAAAAGTGTTTATGGTTCAAAAAGTGTATGTACAGGTAAGCTTTACCTTTAGCATGAACAATTTACACTCTGTATGAAAACCGGCATGAAAGAACAAAAACCATATAAGAACAAGTTTGTGGCAACACTGCCTGGGGAAGTCAACCAATTTCCACCAAAAATCTAATTGTTCCTTGGTTAAGGTAACCAACAGCCAATAAAAATGCAAAGCTATTCCTCCCCAACCTAGCTACTCGACACGGCCTTAACCGTTGGACCAACCTAAATAGGACTAGCTACACTCTTATTTCTTCCTGATTGCAATGTAGTGCAATGCTAAAAACTCGACTTCACCAAAGTCCGTAACTGGGTCCACCGAATACGACTCCCAACCAATTAAGGTTTGTGTGGCATCAAGCTTTCAAAAGGATCACTTGACCACAAACTCTGCAGGCTTCACCCCGGACTTCGAATGACTTCGAGAAATAAGCACCTATAACACGCTAAACTCTACCCATCCACCCGTGTAGCAAACACTAAGTCGATGACTCCCAACCAATTAAGGTTTAGGGCATCGGGCTTTAAAGGCTTTCGCCATATACCCCTCGGACCGTGTTCGGGTTTCAAGGCAAAGCGTCACGACTTTCATTTTTCTTTTTCTTCTTTTCTTTTTCTTTTTGCTTTTTCTTTTTCTTTTCATTTGGAAGACTACATTGGTCTTTATACATAGGTAGCACAAACCTATTATGGGTCGTCAACACATCTAAGGCCGGCTTTGCAAAGCGGAAAGAGGTATATAGCTTCTCAACCTATTGGTACAAGCTGGGGTGCAGTGTGTGAATTAGCTAAAGGGGGAATGTTCAAGGTTAAATATGCTGAAACCTCAATTGACCAAAAACTAAATCATGCATGGAATTGTTCTAACATTAAGGTAACATACAGGGTTTCAAATTTTCAAATAAAGGCAAGAGTAGATACCCAAAATGAAGACACAAAAGTGATTTGCAAAAGTGTAGTAATTGAGAATAATGCTATAAAGCTTTTGATATAACCAAAATGGCTAATACATGCTTAATATAGCTAAACATAACAACAAAAGATCACGCCTACTATTACTAATACATGAACCCTATATAAAATGAGTAGCAAATTTGATAAAGCCGAAATCAGATAAAAACATAATAAAGACACTCCTAACTCTAACTTTTCCTCCCAACCAAAGTATAGACATGTCATAGGGATAGGAAAGTTAGAGATTGGGAGGTGACCACTCACTCGCTGGTGGTGGATCCAATGCTGTTACCGCCAGCATGTCTAAGGAGGCTGCTGCTGTGGGCTCATCAAGATGTGTAGGCACGGGTGGGAGAACGAGGTGACGAGGATCCAAGGAGCGCGGTATGACAATGCTCTGCGGTCTCACGCGCCCTCGGTCCATCGACGCAGTAGTGTTAATGTACGACAGCATCCATAACACCCGCTAACTCCCCTCGGAAATGGCTACGAACATGTTCCGGTGGAATGCCGCGCCAAATACGGCGGCTGTGGAGGCCACCGGCCGGGTCAAGAAGCGGAGGAGGAGATGGAGGGGACAACCGCACTGACTCCTCTCCACCTCTATCTCCGAGCAGATCATCTCCTAAGGGGATCCTCTCGCTACCTCATCCGCACCTCCTCCCGGTCCCGTCGAAGGAGAAAAGAACCGCATCAGCCAAGGCTCGCTCCATAGACAAGACTGAGGGGCACTGATCCTCCCTCCTCAATACCTGGCCCGGGAATCCCAAATGCCTTCAGGGACCTCGGCTCAATAATCGCAAAGATCAACAAGGGTAGATTCTCGCCGAGCCGTGCCCTCGCGGTGGACCTTATCCTCGGCAAACAGGGCTACCATAATTAGCTCGCAGGGACCGAACTGTAATCCCTTCGAGATCCACAAGGCCTCTAGTATGGCTCCCCTCAAGACCGAACATAGTGCCAGACCGTGAACAGCTGTCCCGAGTGTGGTCCACCGTAAGCATCCGAGAGGCGGGAGTCAGTCATGGAAAAGTACCGGGTCCCGGCCAGAGTATCTCGAGCGAGACAACCACCATCTCCCTCTCAGGATTTACCGGGCTAATCCCGACATCCTCCTAATTGGCTAACTTCGCTGGCAGCCTAGGAGCAAATTAAATGTTCATGCACGAGTACTCTGCCGATCGTCAATAGTGAATCTGAGCCCATCCGACAAGACTTCGAAGTCATGGAGCGGTAGAATCGGAAGACCACCTCGATGCGAGAACCGCCTGTCATGTACGGCGAAGAAGGGGAGTACCGTAGATCAATCCCATGGAGTTTCAACCGGGGTCGCTGGCTGGCTGCACGTCATAAAATGACTCTCCATGAAAATCCCTAGCGCGCAAATCCACGTTCCCCGATATCGGGGTCCTAGTAAACAATGGTCGCCTGATCCTCCGTGCCAACGAGCACAGGGGCCGGTGGCTGAGCTCTCCCTCGGGCCGTTATGGAATGCGATGGTTGAGGCTTAGATGACGAGGACTCCCCGGCCCGGGCGGTCCGGGCCCGCTTGAGGCCGAGCCTGGATCATCTCTCGAGGTACCGGAAGGCCCGAGGTCCCATCCTAGTCTCGGGAGTTCGCGAACCCCGAGGCTCGTGGTTGCAAATGGGCTACCGCAGTGTACCAACCGTAGGTCCGGGAGAATGGGCACGGATGCTCTGCAGGTCCGGGCCTCCATCTCCTGAGTGTTGAATCTGACCCTAGGCCTATAGTGAGAACCACCCTGGGTGCGGACCATGTCTATAGTCAGAAAGTCTATAGGGCAAACCAGGGCTCACGGCTGGAGGGGGGGGAATGCACTGCACGCACACTGTGACCGTGGCTCACCGGGAACTAAGGCAACCACTGGCTTAGTGGAGCTGAGGCGGTGGCAAGGCTAGGGAAAGCAAAGGTGGCTAACCCAGGCACGAAAGTGAACGGGCTGTGCAAGGGCACGCGCGGCGTGCGGTGACCTGGAGGCAGCCAGAGGGTGCACCCAGGCTCCGGCACCAACGCCAGGCACGAATCGGGAGGTTCAAATTTCATCGTGGGAACAGCGCGATGGTGGCTCAGAGGGCAAGTCACACAAGTGTGGTGACCTGAGGCGCTGTAGGTGCAACCAGAGGCTCTAAATGGGCTCACAAGAATCGTGGCTCCAGTGTGGAGAACCCCCCTTTCTTTTATAAGGACGTGAGGCGTACCGAAAGCTCAGGTGCCAATTTCACTATGCTAGCGAAATCCACTCCTCCACCTCGCAAAATAATAATTTTCATCGAAATAAAATAATAAAAAATTCAAAATTATTATTTTAACATATATCTACAAATTAAAATAAAAATAAAATGAAGACAAAATTACTAAAAAGGAAAGTTACTAAAAATAGTAACTATCCAAATTGACCAATTTTAAACAAAAAGAAAATAAATTTGAGCTGCAATTTGGTTTTAGCGAACACCAAACCAGCTCAATTTTACTGATCTACTCATGGAGGGTCAAGGAGGAGGAGCTCCTTAACCCCTATAGCGGGCTTCAGCCGCAGCCTCTCTTCATGCTTGGTCCATTCTTGTTGATTTTCTTCTCATCAAGTGATTCAATCGACCAATTGCTCAAGCAGCTGGGTGATCGATGACAACTCCAATCAATGCCATCTCGTTAAACACTGCAATTTATGGATCTTGGCTTCCTCGCATTCTCGACTCAATTGAGCAGATTTCACGCTTCTTCCTTATCACCTTCCTCTAGCTTGTGTCATACTAAGTGAAAAATATCAGCTCCAATGTCATGTTTCCAAATGTGAGTTGCATTAATTCATTTCTAAGAATTGATGATCGCATCGGGCGCGTGGCCAAAAATGGTCTTCGTGATACTGGCACATGATTGGGCCCACTTGCAATTGGCTCGGTATCAAGCACTACAAAGTCTACTGGGTAGTAGAATTTGTCTACCTTCACCAACACATCCTCAACTATTCCCTTAGGAATCTTCACTGATCTATCAGCCAATGACAAAGTGATGTTGGTAGGTTTTAGCTCCCCTAAACCTAACCGTCATACACTAAGTATGTATAAAGAGGTTTACACTGCCCCTAAATCTAGCAAAGGTTTTTGTCTATGCAATTCCTCCAATGTTGATCGAAATTGTAGGGGATCCCCGATCCTTGTATTTTGACCGGGTCTCGCTCTCCGGATTGTGGCGCCAACTTGCTCAGTTAGGAAGGCTTTCTTTCAATGCCTGAAATTCTTCTTGACTGCATAGGTCCTTCAAGAACTTTGCATAAGTTGGGACTTGCTTAATCATGTCGAGCAATGGAATGTTTACCTTCACTTGCCTTAGCACCTCCCAAATTTCAGCTTGGTTTGGGATTTTTTCTCGTCTCTCAGAAAAGCTCGGGAAATTGGAGGGCATGCTTTTCTTCAATGGTCTTCACCGATGATTACCCTCTCGTGCTTAGCTTCCTTTCCTGCATGTTTTCGGAGCAGCCATGGGCACCGGTTGCTCTATTTCTCTTCCACTTCGTAGCGATTACGGCTTTCACTTCATTCATCCCCTCGACCGCTAGATGAACCTACTTCATAATCCCTTGATTTGGCAATGTTTGAGAAGGGAACCTTCCTCCCTCCTCGTATCTCCAAAGCAATTTGTTGATCTTTAGATTGAATACGCAAAGTTGTCAATTTTCTGGATTTAGATTGCTCTCAAGCCCATCTATTCTTTTTGTTCAATGTACTTTCTGATTATCTATCTCTGTGCGATTGTACGTTGCTCCCTTTGCTCCTCCACAAAATTACCTACCACCTTACTCGGGTTCAATATAAACGTTTCACGGGAAGTGGATGATGTTGGCTAATGATTAAGATGAGGAACCAAACTGTTGTTTTTGGCACACAGGGAGCACATAGAGGCGGGGGGATTAGGTTTCGGGAGAGATTGGGGGTGATTCTTCCCGGTGGAATTAGTATGTATTACCGTATGGGGCATTAGGTTGTGGCTTGTATTGGCCACGGCATTAGCATGCTCGACATCAAATCCTTCCTTTGAGGGCCATTGGATAATGTTCTTAGCCACGGGCGAAGCGAGTGGGTTGGGAAATTGATGCTTAGGTTGGCTGTGCGATATTTTTAGTCACTTTGCACACACTTAAGTAGACCTTTTCCTTCTAAGCTCCTCCGCCTTCCCAACTGGTCGAATTTTCTTTCATTTCCATGTCCTCGAAAGTGTAAAAATTCCTCCCCCTTTAGTAAATTTGAGGGCCTTATTTTCTCCACCTCTCGGGTTTGGCTCATCCCGAAGCCCTTGGAAGTTCAGCCACATAATTCGGGAAATCCACTTGAGAAGCCGTCTGGGTTTTGCTCAAAAATCACCTCCACACATGGTTTCTAACGGTTGCTTCATGGCGGGAACATTCATTATAGAAATGATTCACTAACATCCATGTGTCGAGAAACCATGATGTGGATAAGCACTGATGGTTTCCATGAATCTCCTCCCAACGATGGTAAAATTTTTCATTGTCATAAGTCGAGTAGGTGTAG
The DNA here is from genome assembly GCA_016808115.1 of Tetrastigma voinierianum. NCBI lineage: Eukaryota > Viridiplantae > Streptophyta > Magnoliopsida > Vitales > Vitaceae > Tetrastigma > Tetrastigma voinierianum. Next base: position 110,294 of record JAEQBH010004053.1, on the reverse strand, counting down.
ATCTGTCTCTTCAATGTTGGTCTTGGTTGCCTTTGAAGAATTTCTTCAAAAACTCAACGAAGTTATTTAATTTCTAATACGTTCCGGTCTCGTTGAATTAAAACCATATTTTGGCTTTGTCCTTGAGGGTTAATGGAAATGCCTTCAACTGACAATTCCATATCGATTATACCACCTTAAAGTTGTACATGCCTCCTCGAAATCCGCATTTATGTGTAGATATGGATTTTCAATTTCTCCATACCATGAAATGTAGAGACGGGGCACTAGGTAAGGTCTGTGCTACATCCTTAGCAGGTGGTATGATGCAGGAAAGAGCACTCACTCTAGGAGGGTGTATGTAATTCCCCTCGTCGACACAGCCCATCTTATTGGATTCATAGGGGGTGCTTGTTGACTTTGCTGTTCCTCAGGTAGAGGATCCATTTGGTCACTGTGCACACTGATTTCACAACCTTGTTCAATTGGTGCACTCACTCTTTGCAATCTACCTGATATCCCTCTGTCCCAGTGCTGCATAAACACCTGTTACACAAAATGAGACAAAACAAAGAACACAAACAAAGCTTGCCAAAGAAAGGTCAGTGTTAGCGAACAAAAGCCCATTTGTAAAAAATAAAAGCAGTCGATGGCGCTAGTGAAGAAAACGCAAAGGTTGCACACTAAATTCAAAAAGTTAAGGTCACCTACACTTGTAATGTGGATTACAAGTACACATCAACTCATCATCGTAGTTTGGCACCATCCGGCAAGCGGCGCCATTTGATTAAGTACACGGTAGGGTAATGGAATCAAATGAAAACAAAATTTGCATTTTCTATGTTTCCTCCAAGCTACTTGGTAGTCCCTAGGTCCAACACTGGGATAGTTTTCATCCTTTAACAATGATTTCAAGATGTTAAAAATTTTAGATTTTTAGTCTCTGATTTTGATTATAGTGCGGTGTGAAGTGGTTTGTTCATCGTTGACAAGGAATATTAAAGTGAGTGTGAAATGAGAACTGGCGGCTTGGTCGTAATGAATGATGAACATGGGGTATTATAGTGTCCCTGGGTTAATTCTCGTGATTAGTAAATGACATTTAGTCAAAGCGAACTGATCTTTGCTTAACTATGAAACCTAACCTTAGAACCACTCCCATTGAGCCAACCAAGCACATGAATGTAAACCATCTACTGAAAATCCTCAGTGATGAACCTCATTCCTATATCAGAATGACATTTGTCGTCGGGGCAGCATCTACTATTAAGAATGCACTAAACCCCAAAGTACGGTAAGTATCGATCAAAGGAAAGACATTAATGGCATTAAACCCTAGTTTGGAAAGTCGGGAACCATAAATGTGCAGATCAGAATATCTGGGCATGAGATTGAACTCAGAAGAGCTCTTAAATCAGGTTAGCAACTCTGATTTTTATACACAGGTTAATTTGCCATCCCTTGAAGTCACATCCCTATGGGTGTTTAGCAAATGAGAAATGAGAGAAAAAGAGGAGAGAGAAGAGATGTATAAACCAAAGAAAGTCAGAAACTATAGAAAATGGAAAGGATTAGGTTAATATATTGAGATGAGTTAACTATATAAGAATGACAAATTACTCTAAAATATGAAATTACATAAGGGACAAAATGGTAATTAATCAAAATATGGTCGTTGGGAACCAAAAATACCAAAATCACAAACAATAATTTCATTATGCAAACACTTTATAGAGAGTAGATACACGCCAGCGAAATTCCTCGCTAGCCTAGAGAAATGTGAGAGATAAACTGAGAACTTTCGTTGGTGAACAAAGAATTTGACCAGCTGTTAAATTCTCTCACTAGCTCAATAATTTTTACGAGATGAATGGTACTTGCCAGATTATAAACTTCGCTATGATTAACAGAATCCGCCCAATTAATCATAGCTGAACTGTTTGCCCTTATTTTCCAGTTTTATTACCATCCTTCCCGCAGACTTTTTATTCATCACTTTACTTAATTCTTCAACGCTCACACTTCACGCTCGCCTCGTGAAATTACCAGCATTCTCGCATCTCGGGCCACAGCTGCTTGTTGACCTAAGCTCTAAAACTGCAAAACTATTATCCAAACAATTAAAACAAACAAAACACTGGCGGAATATGCATGATAATTGGCTTTAGACTCATGACAAAGTAAAGCACTCATAAACCTATCTTGAATAAAGCCAAATAGCACTGGGCACTAATCACACTCTAACCCACACTTGTTAGCCTCCACATATCGCAAAAATGTATACGCTTGCAGCTACAAAGCAAGTTTATGGTTCAAAAAGTATATGTACGTATGTAAGCTTCACCTTTTAGCATGAACAATTTACTACACCCCGTATGAAACCGGCATGAAAGAACAAAACCATATAAGAACAAGTTTTAGGGCAACATCGGCTCCAAGGAAGTCAACCTGAATTTCCACCAAATCTAATTGTTCCTAAGAACCAAATATTTAATAAATGCAAAGCTTGCCCTCCCTTAACCTAGCTACCGACACGCCTTAAACTGTCAATAAACCTAAATAGACTACACACTTATTCCTTTGATTTGCAAATTAGAGGGTAGCGTTAAAACTAATTTCACTGAAACTGGCAGAATTTAGTCCACCTACACTCTCAACCACTAAGGTTTAGGGCATCAAGCTAAAAGGATCACTTGACCACAAACTCTGCAGGCTTCACCCCGGACTCCGAATGACTTCGAGAATTAAGCACCTACAACACGCTAAACTCTACCCATCCACCCATGTAACGAACACTAAGTCGATGACTCCCAACCAATTAAGGTTTAGTGGCATCTAGTTTAAAGGCTTCTCCATATACCCCAGGAACTTTGTCTGGGTTTCATGCAACACACGCTTTCTACTTCTTTTCTTCTTTCTTTTTCTTTTTGTTTTCTTTTCTTTCATTCAAATAATCACATTGGTCTTTATACATGGGTAGCACAAACCTATTATGGGTCATCAACACATCTAAGGCCTAGCCAGCAAAGAGGTATATAGCTTCTCAACCATTGGTAACTAAAGGGCAGGTAATGAAGCAAAGGAATGTCAAGTATTAAATGGTTGAAACCTCAATTGATCAAAATCAAATCATGCATGGAATTGTTCTAATATTAAGGTAACATGGGCCAAGGTTTTTAAATTTTCAAATAAATATGAGGATACCCAAAATGGAAGACACAAAGATCAAAAGTGTAGTAAATCGGAGAATAATGCTATAAAGCTTCGTGATATAACAAATGGCTAATACATGCTTAATAGCAAAACATAACAAAAAGTATCACGCCTAATATTAATAAACATATTGAACCCTATATAAAATGAGTAGTAGTCGATGTTTCAAACTGTACAAAACATAATAGAAGACATCTCTAATCCTAACTTTTCCTCCCAACAAAGTATAGACATGTCATGTGGATGTGAAAGCTGGGAGATGAGCGTGACCACCTCCGGCTACAAGGTCTTGGTTTCGAGCGCTTGAACTCTTCTAAACCGAGCCTGCTTTTGGCTTCGTACTAATATGTTCGAGCCGAATTGGCTCTCGGCTACAGCGCCTTTGTTGCTTTAACTTTTGAAACAGGAGCTACCGGAGTTCGGCTACATGCCAAGCTTCAACCGGCTTCTGCCATCTAGTCGAGGCAACAACTCTCAAAACTGAGGATATCGAACGCCGTTGGCTTCCCGCTTCGAGCCAACTAGCTTCGGGCCGCAAGGCTCTTATTGAGCGCTGAACTTCTCAAACCGAAATAGCTGAGGTTCCGTGGCTAATCCGCCCGAAATGGCAGCTTCGGGCAACAAGACCTTGTTGAACAAATGAACTTTCAAAATTGATCCGTTATGGTCTGCGGCCATTCGCCATAGTCAACTAGCTCCTAGGCTACAAGGCCTTTGTTAAGCAAGCCAACTCTTCAAACTGCCGAGGCTCCGGCTATTCGCTCTGAAATGAACCGCCTCGGCAACAAGGGCTTACTGAGCAATAACTCAAAACCGAATATTAGGCCTCGTGGGATATTCCGTCTGAAAGCCGAACTGGCCTGGGCTATGGCGGCCATTTGAGCCGCCAAACCTTAAACTGAGCCGCTGAGGCTTCGGTTATTCTACCTGAAATGAACTGGTCCCTGCCCAAGGCTTTAATGGTTAACAGAACTCTTGAAAATTAGTCAGCTGAGGCTCCGTGGGCTATTTTGCCTAAGCTAAATTGGCTCCTAGGCTACAAGTCCCAATGAGCAGCCACTTTAAAACCGAGCCGAGGCCTCAAGGATATTCCGCTTGATCCGAACTGGCTCACACAAGGCCTTAGCTCGAGCAAATGAACTTTGAAAACTCGAGCCGCCGAGGATCCGCTGGCTATTTACTCAAACAGAACGTGCCCAGCTACAAGTCCATAGTTGAGCAGTCAAACTCTTGAAAACTTAGCTGTTGAGGCTCCGTAGGCTATTCTTCCTGAGCTGAACTAGCTCCTAGACTAAGGCGCGGGCTTAGTTGAAAGCAATAACTTAAACTAGCTGCTGAGGGCTCGTGGGCTATTCGCCAAGTCACTGAGCGCCTGAAGGCGAGGTCTGAAGGCAGCTGACCATGAAAACTGAGTTGCTATGTTTCATGGGCACGCCGAGTTTAATCAGCTCCCGGCTACTGTCCAGCCATTGAAAGCAATAAAAATCTTGAAACTAGGGCCGCTGAGGCTCCGCGGGAAGATTCTTCCTGCTTGTCCGGCTCCCCTGCCATAAGGCCTGCTGGAGTGGGGCCAAAACTTGAAAACCGAGCTTCGAGGCTCCAGCCTGGCTCCGCCAACTGAACCGGGCTCGGGCTGCAAGGTCTTTGTTGAAAGCGCAGAACCTCTTCTAAACTGGAGGCTGTTACTGCCGGCTGGCCTACGCCTCGAGTCACCGCCTCGCTACAAGGCCTTTGCCGAGCTGGCCGAACTCTTTAAAACCGGAGCTACCGAGGCCCGTGGGCTATTGTTTGCCGAATCCAGCTCTTGGGCTACAAGACCTTAGTTGAGTAGTCGAACTCTTGAAAACTGAGCTACTGAGGCTCCGTTGGCAATTCTGCCCGAGCTGAACTGGCTTCTAGGCTACGAGGCCTTATTTGAGCAATTGAACTCTTGAAAACTTAGTTGTTGAGGATCCGCGCATTCGCCTGAGCCGAATCGCCCCGGCTAAAGGCCTTTATTGAAAGCAAATGGAACTCCACAAACCGAATGCTATGGCTTCAGCGGGCTAATCTCTTCCCGAGCCGACAGCTCCTAGGCTACAAGGTCTGCCGAGCGGTCGAACTCTTAAAACCGAGCTACCGAGGCTCCATGGACTATTCCTCGCCTCGGTCGGAACCGCTACCTCTGGGCCACAAGGCTTTAGCCGAAATAAGCCGCCAGGCTCCGGGCAAATTCCTGCCGAATCAATCGCCCCCGTGGGCGGCAAGGCCCTATTTGAAATAGTCGAACGCTGAAATCAAGGGCTGAGGATTCAGGCTATTCTCGCCCGAGCCGAATCGCTCCCCGGGCTATAAGGCCTTTAGTTGAGTAGTTGAACTCTTCAAAACTCGAGCTTATGGCTCAGCCAATATGCCCGACCCGAACCCGGCTCCTAAGCTGTCTTTGTCGAGAAGTCGAGCTCTTCAAAATTGAGTCGTTATGACTGGCTAACTGCGCTTGAGCCGAATCCAAATTCTAGGCTACAAGACTGTCGGTGCAGCCTGAACTCTATAAAACTAAGGTGTTGGGGGCTCTGCGGCGACCGGGCAAGAGCCAACCATCCCGAGCTACAAGTGCCATTGTTTAGCAAATAACTCTTCAAAACTCGAAATGTCAGATTCCGTAGGCTAATCTGCCTGAGCTGAACTAGCTCTTGGGCTACACGACCTTTGTTGAATAGTTGAACTCTTCAAACCGAAATGCTTCCTGCTCCGCGGGCTAATATGCCTCGAGCCGAACTGCTCCCGCTACAAGGCCTTTGCCGAACAACTCTTCAAAACCGAGCTCGAGGCCCGCGGGCTACTCTGCCTGAGCTGAACAGGCTCATGGGCTACAAGGCCTTAGTTGAGGAGTCGAACTCTTGAACTAGCCGCCGGTAGTCGTGAGCTATTCCGCCTGAACTGCACATTCCTACAAGGCCTTAGTTGAGTAGTCGAACTCTAGAAAACTGAGCTGCTGAGGCTCCGTGGGCTATTCTTCTTGAGCTGAACTGGCTCTTGGGATACAAGTCCTTAGTTGAGCATTCGAACTCTTGAAAACAGAGCCGCTGAGGCTCCGTGGGCTATTAGCGCCTCGAGCCGAACTGCCTTAGGCTAAGGCCTTAGTCGAGCAAATAACTCGGAAACCAGCCTGAGGCCCGTAGCTATTTTTCCCGAGCCAAATCGTTTCGCTGGCATGTCCTTAGTCGGGCATCTGTAAACCTTGAAAACCGAGCCGAGGCCCGTAGGCTATTCTTCGAGTCGAACCGCTCCCTGGACTACAAGGCCTTAGTCGAGCGCCGAACTCTCAAAACAGCCAAGTAAGGCTTCAAAGTGGCGGCCCACCCGAGCCGAATCAAGCTCCCCGGGCTACCAGCTTTAGTCGAGCAACCAAACTTGAAAGCTTGTCGGCTCAGGCTATTCTTCATGAGCCGAACCGATCCCGGGCTGTTTAGCCTGAAAGGGGCCAAACTCTTGAAACCGAAATATTGAGGCTTCGTTAGCTATCTCCGCCCGAGCCGAATCAATCCCCAGTTGTAAGGCATTTTGCTGAAAGCAAATAACTCCTCAAAATCGAAAGCATATTGCTTCAGGCTATTCTCGCTCAGCCAACTTCGCTGCTTCCGCTATGACTTATTCAGCAAATAAACTCTTAAAATTGAGTCACGAGGCCCGCGCTATTCTACCCGAGATTTAATCGTCCCGGGCTATGCCTTAGTCGAAAGCGCTTAAACTTTAAAACCGAAAGCGCTTATGGCTCAGGCTAATCCGCTTGAGCAACCGGCTTTAGGCTACAAGTGCCTTTGGCTGAAAAACAACTCTTGAAAGCTAAGCTACTGAGGTCTGCGGGCCATTCCCCCCGCTTTCAGGCCGAATCGCCTGGCCATGCATTTAGCCGAAAGCAGTTGAACTCTTCAAAACTCGAGCTATTATGGCCCGGGCTATTCCCGCCCGAAATGAACTGCCCCCCGCTACAAGGCCTTAGTTGAACAAATACTTTGAAACCGAGCCGCCGAGGCCGGCTATTCCCCGCCCGAACCGAACTACCGGGCTACAAGGCCTTAATGAGCAACAACCTGGTACCAGATTGAGGCCCCTGCCATACGCCTACCGACCTCGACTCTCGGGCTACAAGTCCTTAGTCGGTCGAACTTTGAAAACTGAAATGCTAAGGCCCGCTGGGCTATTCTCGCTGAAACGAACTCGGCTCGGGCTACGTGGCCTACGCCAGCCGAACTCTTAAAAACCGATGCAAGGATCCGCTATTATTCTCGCTCGAATCGAATCGCTCCTGGCCAAGTCCTAACAGCAAATAACTTTGAAACTGAAATAGTTGAGGCCCGCTAAGATCTGGCCGAGCTGTTCGGATCCCAGCTGCTAAGGCCTTAATTAACCATTCGAACTCTTAAAACTAAGTCAAGCCCGTGGCCATTCCCGCCACGAACTCGGCTCCCGGGCTAAGGCGGCCGCTGAAATAACTCTGGAAATGAGTTGCCGAGGCCCGGCTATTCCGCTCGAGTCGAACTTGCTCCCGGGCTATAGCGGCCTCGGCCGAGTAGTCAACTCTTAAAACCGAGCCACGAGGCTCCGGGCTATTGCGCCCGAGCCGAATCGGCTCGGGCTATAAGGCCTGGCTGAGCAAATAAGCCGCCGAGGCCCGTGGGTTATTCTGCATGAGGTGAACTAGCTCCTGGGCTACAAGGACTTATTTGAGAAGTCGGGAACTCTGAGGAACCTGAGTCACTGAGGCCCGTGAGCCATTCCCGCCCGAGCCGAATCCATCTCCCGGCTGGCTAAGTGCCTTAGTCGAGCAAATGAACTTTAAAACCGAGTCAGCCGAGGCCGCTGCGGCTATTCTCGCCTGAACTGGCCCAGTCCCGGGGCTACAAGGCCTTAGCTTCGAAGCAACAACTCTTAAAATTTAGATTTGAGCTCCGGCTATTCCGCTTGAGCCGACCCGGCTCCCGGGCTACAAGTCCTAATGTGAAGTTGAACTTAAAATCGAGTCACTATACTGCGGCTATTCTACTCCGAAATGAATCAATTCTAAAGTATGGCACTCAGAGCGCTTGAACTCTTTGAAAACTCGAGGCGCCGAGGCCCGCGGGCTATTCCGCCCGAACCGAACCGGCTCGGGCTACAAGTCCTGCAGAGCGCCGAACCCTTGAAAATTGAGCCGCTGAGGCCCGGCTATTCCGCCTCGAGCCGAACCGGGATCCTAAGCCAAGGCCTTAGCCGAGCAACAACTCTTGAAAACCGAAAGGCCGAGGCCCGCGGGCTATTCCCGCCCGAGAGCCGGCCCATCTCCCGGCTGAAGTCCTTAATTCCGCCAGCCGAACTCTCGGTGAACCGAAAGCACTGAGGCTCCGTGGGCTATCGCCATCCGGAGTAGTCGAACTTAAAAAGTAAGTTGCCGAAGCCCGGCATTCCCACTTGTCAACCGGCTCCCCGGCTAAGGCCTTGCTGAGCCGTCGAACTCTTGAAAATGAGTCGCCGAGGCCCGTGGGCTATTCGCTCTCGAGCCGAACTCGCCCCGGGCTATAAGGCCTTTGCCGAAAGCGCTTGAACTTTTCAAAACCGAGCCGCTATGCTCCGTGGCTATTATGCCCGAGCTGAATCAAGCCCTAGGCTATGGCACTTAATTGAGCAAATGCCGCTGAGACTCCACAAGATTTCGATGACATGAACTGTTTCGCAAAGACCATTTATAAATAACTTTGAAAACCGAGCTGTTAAGGCTCGCGGGCTCAGCCTGAAAGTCAACGCCTTGGCTAAGGCCTTTAGTTGAGCAATGAACTTTCAAACTTAGCTGCTATGGCTCCTACTGCTAATCCGTCTCGAGCTGAATTGGCTCCTAGGCTACAAGGCCTCGTCGAGCAAATTGAACCCTTTCAAAACTCGGAAATGGGCAGGTCTGCACTATTTTACCGAGCTGAATTGGGCCCATAGCTACAAGGCCTTTGTTGAGTAGTTGAACTCCTAAAAACTGAGCTGCTGTTTCTCCGTGGGCTAATTTTCCGAGTCGAACCTAGCCCTCGGTGAACCGGTCTCTCGGCTTCCTGCTGGGCCTTTGTTTAGCGGTTGAACTCTTGGCGACGATCGTGGCTCCGTGGGGCTAACCACAGCTGCGTTGGAGCTAGCTCCTGACAGCAAGACCTTGGTTGAATGGTTGAACTCTTTATCGCCGGGCGGTCGTGCCACGGTAGGGTGGCGGAATCAGCAAAATTGTATCCGTAGTTCCTCCCTGCTGCCCGAAGTAGTCATTCTTGCGGCATGGCGGTCCTAGGGTCGAACTGCAGGGGATGGGTTTCTTCGTACAAATGATTTGAATGAAATCAAGCGGTGAATTAAATTTGGATTTTCAGGGTTTGGTTAAACGAGGAAGTGGATGGTTTGCAGTGAAAATAAAATGAAGAAAAAATAAGAAAAAGAACTCCCTTGAAGCATTGGGCCACTAGGTTTAAGGTCTAGGCTAGCGAGAGGTCCGAGGTTAATTTCCTCGCGTTATGACAAGCAACCTATAGTCCATATATACTTGGGGATCTATGTTTAACTAGCAAACCTCACCCTTGGAAACAACTCTATTTGAGTCAATCTGAATTTTATGCGATTATGACCGCTCGCATTTGAAACCACAACATTGATATCATCGAGGGCTCATTAAAGACCGTACAAAGAATAACGGTACATCTATCACTTAATTATGTTTGTATCCTAAAGCATGGAGAGTATTATTAAATCGATAACATTAAATGCTGTGCGACCACAATTTGAAACACTAACATATAAATATCATTTTAGAGGCTAAGTAAAGACCATCTAAGAACTCCCGCAGTCACATCTCTACATTTGAATATGCCTTTGGATTCTAAAGCATGGAGAGTATTGACGAATCAATAACATTGATGCTATTCCAACTATCGATTTGAAACCCTAACCCTTTAACCTACCTCAGTGGCTCGTAAAGGGCAACTAATGGATATTAGTATCTAAAAATTTAAAAATTGTACTAAATACTAAGCTTGCCCAGTATTGGCGAGAAATAATCAGCTAAAAACCTAGAGTTGAAGATTTGGGAACCAAAAATGACAAAACTCTTTGCATGACCGAGGGAACCACCGGCAACCTAAAGATCCTCACCCCGGCTGACCTTTTACTTCCAAGAAGGAAGTGGTTTTAGCCGCTCATCCTCCAGTTGTCATCAGCCCAGGAGGGTGTTTGGCATAACGAAAGGGAGAGAAAGGAGAAGAGAGAAAAGCGAAAAGAAAATGAAAGGCTGCCTTGTGAGATATTTCTTGAAAGATTAAAGTTAGGGTTACAACTTATAAGGTGGCTTATATAGCCAACCCCGAATGTGAATACAAGAAAGCCTAACTGTTTGGCTAGGTCGAGAGACGAGGAAGTAATACACCAAAAAATGAAGTCGGTTGGCATTAATTACAAAAGCATGACAAGGCAATGGATTTCGCTAATGCTCAAAATTTCTCTAGTTAGCGAAATCACCAAGAGATAGCGAAATCATGAATTTCATGAGCGTGCATTAGCTAGCCGCGAAATTTAATAACAACAATTCTTAATAATTAAATGCATAATTTAAGCTAGGAATAGTGACATTTCGCTATTTGCTTGAAATTCACAAGAGATAAGCGAAATTGAGAAATTTAAGCTATCCGCGATGGTACCGCTAGCCACAAGCGAAAGTCCGGAGTTTCTCATGCGATTTCTTGTTCCGTTTGGCCACTTGTTCTGTTTACTTCTCTTCCGTTTCTTCTGCTTCATTTCTTCACTTTTCTTCTCTTCTTTCCTCTTAGTCTCACGATCTATGATGTTGAGTTTGACTCGAATTCTTCGTGCTTGGATCGACTCAACACTTTTGGCATGATTATCTCACAAAAGCGCAAAAATTGCCGCAAGTAAAGATCGGTGGAATAATAGGGACCTTAATGTAAATTGGAGTTAATTACAACAATTGAAATTTTTAAAAAAGCGCTCAAAACCTATTAAAAATAGGGTTCAAAATAGCACTTTTTGGGCACTAATCATGAGCCTTTATGGCTCCGTGGGCTGTATCTGCACAGGTGAACTAGCTCCCTCGACTCTGAGCCTTTTGTTGAGATGTTGAACTCTTGAGCGAGTTGTTACTTGGCTGTAGGCTAATGCACTTTGGTAGACATGTCTAAGCTATAAGGTCTTTATTGAGAAAATTTGAACTCTTTGCGAAGGTTGTTGTGGCTCGGAGTGGGCTAATGCATGAGAAACTGAGGCCGGGCTCTGGAGTTCTGAGGCCTTTGTTGGATGTTAGACTCTTCAAAACTAATTTGTTGTGGCTCAGTGAGCTAATCCTCCCAGGAAGCTGGGCCGGGTCACTGAGTTCCTGAGGCCTTTGTCGGCTGTTGAACTCTTCATTGCTATTGTTGCTTTGTGTGAAGCTAATCTTTGTCTTGAAGCGGCTCTGTCTTTCTGAGACCTTTGTTGAAAGAAGTTGAACTCTTCAAGCGGTACATTTATGGCTCGAGTGGGCTAATATGCACAGTGAAGCGGCTCTGGGCTTACAAGGGGCTATGTTGGTACATTGAACTCTTCATTGAATTTCTTGAGGGCTCGGGTGGGCTGTCACAGCAAGTTGAGGCGCTCATGGGCTCTGAGGCCTTGTAGAGTGGTCGAACTCTTAAAAAGCGCCTTCTTTGAGGGGGCTGCGTGGGCTATTTTTCTTGGCCCGAAATAGCTCCTGTGCTCTGAGCCTTAGTTCGATGGTCGAACTCTAGAAAAGCCCAAGGCTGCTTCGAGGCTCAGGTGGGCTATTCTTCTGGGATGAGGCTGGCTCTTGGGCTCCAGGTCCTTAGTTGAAGCCGGTCGAACTCTTGGCCAGGCTGCGAGGCTCGTGGGCTAATGCACTTTGAGGGCTGGGTAGGCTCCTTGGCTACAAGTCCTTAGTTGAAGCGGTCGGGCTCTGCCAGAAAACTTAGCCGGTGAGGGCTGTGGCTTTACTGAGTTGAACTAGCTCCTAAGAGCTGAGGCCTTTGTTGGAGTAAGTTGAGCTCTTGAAAGCAGGCTCACGAGGCTCAGTGGGCTATTATGCCCAGGCCCAGATTGGATCATAGGCTCTGAGGCCTTAGTTGAAGCCGGTCGAACTCCACGAGCGGCGACTGAGGCTCGTTGGCTGTGCTGTTGAATAGGCACCCAGGCTCTGAGCCTTATTTTGGCGGAGTTGAACACTTGAAAGCGGGTTGTTGGGAAGCAGTGGGCTAATGCGCTGAGCTGAACTGGCCCACAGGTTACCAGGCCTTTGTTGTACGGTTGAACTCTTCGCGGAGCTCTTGAGGGCTCGGGTGGGCTAGTATGCCCTAGGCGGGGCGGCTCTTGGGCTACAAGGCCTTCGTTGAGCAGTTGAACTCTTGAAAACTGAGTTGTTGACTCAGTTAGCTGTGCACTTTGGTGAAGGGCTTTTTGGGCTACAAGGCCTTATTTTAGCAGTTGAACCTTAAAGCCCAGGTTGTTGAGGCTCGAAGTGGGCTGTGCTGGTGAATTGGCTCTGGGCTACAGGCCTTTAGTTTAGCAATTGAGAGCTCTTCAAAGCGAGTATTGTAGCTCAGTGGGCTAATGCTGAGCTGAAATGGCTCACAGGATACAAGGCTTTTGTTGAAGCCGGTTAAAAATCTTCAAAGCGAGCTGATTGGCTCGTGGAAATCACACTGGCGAAGCTGGCTCCTAGGCTACAAGGCTTTAGTTAAGCCGTTGAACTCTTCAAAACTGAGTTGTTATGGCTCCCTGAGCTAATTTGACTGAGCTAAACTGGCTCCTGGGCTACAAGGCATTTCTTGAGTAGTTGAGCTCTTTAAAGGCGGCTGTTATGGCTCAGGTGGGATAATGCACTGAGGCTAAGCAGCTCCACGGGCTCCCTGAGGCCTTAGTTGGCGGATTTGAACTCTTCAAGCGAGTTACTATGAAGGCTCCACAGGCTAATTTACTGAGAGCTAAAAGCGGCTCATGGGCAACAAGACGCTTTGAGTAGTTGGAGCTCTTTAAGCGAACTAATAGCTGCCTCAGTGGGGCTAATCACTGAAGTGAACTGGCTCCTGGGCTAAAGGTTCATAGATTGACGGTCGAACTCTTGAGCGAATTTCTTGAGGCTCGGGTTAGCTGTCACTTGGCCCAGTGGCCTGGCTTACAGTCTGAGGCCTTATTTGCGGTTCAACTCTTGAGCGGGTTGTTGAGGCTCGTGGGCTAATGCACTTTGGCGAAGGCGGCTCTGAGCAAGACCTTTGTTGAACAGTTGAACTCTTCAAAACTTATCTGTTATGGCTCCGTGGGCTAAAATGCTTGAGCTGAACTGGCTCCTAGGCTACAAGGCCTTTGTTGAGCGGTTGAACTCTTAAAGCGGTTGTTGAGACTCAGGTGGGCTATTCACTTTGTTTGAAGCGACTCTGGGCTGTAGAGGCTTAGTTATGCGGTCGAACTCTTGAAGCCCGAGGCTATTGAGTCTCAGAGTGGGCTGTGCGCACGAAATTTGAGGCAGGCTCTGCGCTCTGAGGGCTTAGTTGGAGTAGTCGAGACTCTTGAAAACTAAGGCTGGCGAGGCTTAGTGGGCTGTGCGCGGAGGCGAGGCGCGCTGCTGAGACTCTGAGGCCTTAGTTGAAGCGGTCGAACTCTTAGCGAGCTATTTGGGGCTCGTGGGCTATTTTGCCTAATTTGGATTGGCTCTGGGCTCTGAGTCGCAGTTGGCTTGATTGAACTCTTCAAAGCCCCGAGCATTGCAAAAGCCGTGGGCTATCTGCTGTGAACAGCCCTTGGGTTACAAGGCCTTTGTTGAGCGGTTGAACTCTTTAAAGGCGAGCTCACCCGAGGCTCAGAGTGAGCGGCTATTATGCTGAGGCTGAACTTGCTCTGAGCTCTGAGAGCCTTAGTTGACAGTCAAACTCTTGAAAACTTAGGTATTGAGGCTCAAAGTGGATTACTATTCTGAGCCGAACTGGCTCTTCGGACTCTGAGGCCTTGGTTGGTCGAACTATTTAAGGCGAGGCTCTTCGAGGCTCGTGGGGTATTTTTCCTAAGGCCGAACTAGGTCTGGGCTCTGAGGTCTTTGTTGAAGCGGTCGAATCTTGAGCGAGAACATTGAGGCCCAGTGGGCCTATTCTGTGGTAGAGCGGCTTTTTAGGCTACAAGGCCTTTGTTGAGCAGTTGAAATCTTCAAAACTGAGCTATTATGGCGCCCAGTGGGTGTCGGCTTTGAGTTGAGGCGGCTCACTGAGCTCTGAGGTCTTAGTTGGCCAGTTGACCTCTTCAGCGGGTTGTAATGGCTCACACAGGCTAATTTGCACGATCAAGTGGCTCTGGGCTCTGAGGCCATTTTGACGATTGAGCACTTTAAAGCGAACATTATGGCTCGAAGTGGGCTAATACACTGGCCCGAACTAGCTCTGGAGTTCTGAGCCTTAGTTGGCCAGATTTAAACTCTTCAAAACATGTTGCTATGGCTCCTTGAGCAAATTTGCTGAAGCTAAAGCGGCTCTTGAGCTCTGAGGCCTTTGGCTTGATTCGCTCTTCAAAACTAAGCTATTATGGCTGCGTGGGGCTAATTTTCTGCGATGGGCGGCTTTTGGGTGCGAGGTAGTTGGCTTGGTCGAACTCTTTAAGCGAGTTGTTGAGGCTCCGTTGGCTATTCTGCCCAGAGTGAGGCCGGCCACAGGCTACAAGGCCTTGTGGCGATTCGACTCTTGAAAACTAAGTTGTTGAGGCTCGAGTAAGGCTAACTTTGCTGAGATAGGCTTGGCTCCTGGGCATGAACCTTTGTTGAATAGTTGAACTCTTCAAAACTAATGCAGTATATTTCAAGGGAGCTAATGCAGCTAAGCGAAGCAGCAAACTCTAAAGGCCTTTGTTGGCTTGGTTTAACTCTTGGCTTGTTTCTTGAGGCTCGAGTAGGCTATTACATGTGGGCGGCTCTGGGCTATAAGGCCTTAGCGAGGCGGTCGAACTCTTGAAAAGCGAGCTCTTTGAGAGCTCCATGGGCTATTTGCCTTAAACGAGTAGCTCTGGGCTACAAGTGCACGTAATGATTGAGTGGTCGAACTCTTGAAAACTTAGGCGTTGAGGCTCAGGTGGGCTATTCTTCTGAAATTTGAACCCAGCTCTGTGGACTCTAAGGCCTTAGTTAAGCGGTCGAACTCTTTAAAGCGTCTTTGCTTTGAGGCTCAGAGTGGGCTGTGCGCCTAGCAGACAAGCTCCACGGGCTACAAGGTCTTTGTTAGAAGCGGTCGAACTCTTGGCGGTGGTGTAAGGCTTAAGTAGGCTGTCTGCTATTTGTTTTTAGCCTTACAGGCTACTAGGCTTGGTGGCCCAGTCGAACTCTCTTGAAAACTAAATTTGTTGAGGTTTTGTGAGCTATTCTTCCTAAGCTGAACTTGCTCTTGGGCTACAAGACCTTGGTTGAGTAGTAAAACTCTTGAAAAGTGGCAATTTGAGCTCAGTTGGCTGTCTGCTGAGCGAACTGGCTCTGGGCTCTGAGGCCTTTGTTGAAGCGAGTTGAACTCTTCAAAACTTAGGCGGTATGGCCTCGTGGCTAATCACACTTTAGTGAGAGGCCCGGCTCTGGGCCACAAGGCCTTTGTTAAGCGGTTGAACTCTTTGAAACTTAGATACTTGAGCTCGAGTGGGCTGTGTACGAGTTCGGATTGGCTCTTGCAGGCTCCTGAGGCCTTAGTTGAGTAGTCGAACTCTTGAAAATTGTCTTTCTTTGAGGTACAGTGGGGTATTCTTCTGGCAGGCTGAGCCGGCTCTTGGGCTACAAAGCCTTAGTTGAGTAGTCGAAATTTTAAAGCGAGGCTGGGGCTTCGTGGGCCTTCTACGGTGGGGCTGACTACGGGCTATAGGGCCTTAGTTGAGCAATTGGGCTCTTCAAAAGCGAGGCGAGGTATGGCGGTAGGCTGTCTGCTGTGGTGACAGGTGGCTACAGGATTTTATTTGAAAATGGTCAGCTCTTGAGCGGATTCTTTGAAGGGCTCAGTGGGCTATTATTCTGGCGGAGGCTGGCTCATGGGCTGAGCCTTTGGTTGAGGTTGTTTGTTGGCGAAATTTGTTATGGCTGTGGGCTAGTCTTCACACAGAGAGTTGGAAGGCGGCTCCCACGGAGAAACACAGAGGCCTTTTGTTGAGATGTTGAAATCTTATAAACTCAGCAGTTATGGCTCCGTGGGTTAATCTGCCTGAGCTGAACTGGCTCCTAGTCTACAAGGCCTTAGTTGAGCCGTTGATCTCTTCAAAACTAAGTTATTATGGCTCCCTGAGCTAATTTACTGAGCTAAAGCTGAGCTCACAGGCTCTGAGGCCTTTTGAGCAGTAGGCTCTTTTTAAGCTGGTACATTGTAAGCCGTGGGCTGTCTTTGTTTGAACAAGCTCTGGAGCCTCAGACCTTAGTTGAATGGATTGAACTCTTCAAAAGAGAGTTTTTATGGCTCCCTAAGCTAATTTACCTGAGCTAAACTGGCTCATGGGCTACAAGGCCTTTTTTGAGTAGTTGAGCTCTTTAAAACTGAGCTATTATGGCTCCGTGGGCAAATGCACGTGGGCGGCTCCTGGGCTCATGGGCGCCAGACAGCGGTCGAACTCTTGGCTGAGGCTGCTTTGAGGGCTCCCGTTTGTCTGTCGGCTGAGCTGAGAGCGGCACGAAATTTCTCTGAGGCCTTGTTTAGGCGGTTGAACTCTTGAAAAGCTGAGTTGTTGACTCAAGTCTGGATCAATGTTTGTTGGCCAGCTCTAGGCAACAAGACCTTTGTTGAGCAGTTAGGCCCATTCCAAGCGTGTTATGGCTCAGTGGGCTGTCTGTTTGGCGAGCTGGCTCTGAGCCTCTGAGGATTTTATTGAGTGGTTTAACTCTTCAAAGCGAAAATTTCTTGAGGCTCCCATGGGCCTGTCTGCCAATTGGGCGGCTCTGGGCTCGAGGGAGGCAGACGGCTGGTCGAACTCTTAAAGGCCCAGGTTACTTTGGGCTCAGAGTGGGCTGATGCTTTCATTTGGGCGAGGCTCTGGCTCCCAGGGCTTAGTTGAGACGGTCAGACTCTTGGCCCAAATTTCTTGGGCTCAGTAAGGCTATTAATACGAAATTTGAGATGGCTCACAGACTCTCAGGGGCCTTAGTTGAGACGGTCGAACTGCCAGAAAGCCCAGGCTGCGAGGAGCTCAGGTGGACTATTTTGCCTAATTGAGCGGCTCCTAGGCTAGGAAGTCGTAGTTGGTCAGAACTCTTGGCTTTAAGTTGTTGAGGCTCATTGGGCTATTCTTCACAGTGGTCCGCGGCTCTGGATTCTGAGGCCTTAGTTGAGGGCGGTCGAGACTCTTCATGAGGCTGCTTTGAGGCTCCGTGGGCTGTGCGCCTGGTGAACTAGCTCTTGAGCTCCTGAGTCTTTGTTGAAGCGGTCGAACTCTTGGCGAGAAGTTGTTGGGGCTTATTGGGCTATACCGAAATTTGAAGCGTGTAGACTCACCCAGGCCTTAGTTGAGCGGTCAGGCTCTTGAAACTAGTGATGAGGCTCGTGAGCTATATTTCCCTAAGGCGAGGCGGCTCTTGGAGCTCTGAAGGCCTTGGTTGGCTTGATAAAACTCTTGAAAAGTGAGGCTGGCGGGGACTCCAGTTGGCTGTCGGCTGGCTGGCTAGCTCTTGGGATCTGAGGCCTTTGTTGAGCGGAGTTGAACTCTTAAAAAGCTTTCGTGGCTATAAGCGTTATTCATGTCTGCTGGTAGGCTGGCTCTGAGCCCTGAGGCCTTTGTTCGCGGTTGAACTCTTGGAAACCCAGATCTTTGAGGCTCAGTAGGCTGTATGCACGGGTTGAATTGGCTCTTAGGCTCTGAATTTATGGTTGACGGTCGAACTCTGAAAGCGGCTGTGAGATCGGCTGACTGCTAACCCTGAGCCAGGCCGCTCTTGAGCTCTGAGACACTCAGTTGAGTAGTTAGACTCCTTGTAAGCGGGCTAAGGGCTCGAAGTGGGCCCTGTCTGCCCCGAGTTAGGCGGCTCTTGGGCTCCTGAGGCCTTAGTTGGCTTGATTGAACTCCTGGCCCCAGTTTATTATAAGCTTAGTGGGGCTAATGCACTTTGTTGAACTTGCTCAGGGCTCTGGACTTATTTGAGCGGGTTAAACTCTTTAAAGCCCATTTCTTTGAGGCTGCGTAGGCTCTTCTGCACTGGCGGGACGGCTCCTGAGCTCTGAGGCCTTCCCAGTTGAGGTTGAACTTTTCAAAAGCGGCACATTTATGGCTCGTGGGCTAGTCACACTGGCCCGGCTGGCTCTGGTCTCTGAGCCTTTGTTGAAACGAGTTGAAATCTTCAAAACTCATGATTATGGCTCAGGTAAAATTAGCCACACGAGAACGAGGCGGCTCTAGTCTGGTACTTATGGCCAGTTCGTCTTCAGCGGAGGTGTATGGCTCCTTGAGCCAATTTACTGAAACTAAGCGGCTCTGGAGCTCTGAGGCCTTTTGAGGCTTGATTAAGCTCTTTAAAGCGGCTTTGTTAGCCAACCGTGGGCTAATCGCTGGTAGACATCACAGACTCTGAGGCCTTAGTTGAGCGGTCAGCTCTTTAGCTTGAGTTGTTAACATGGCTCCTGAGCTAATTTACAGGCTAAAGCGGCTCATGGGCTACAAGGCCTTTTGGCGGTTGAGCTCTTCGCCCCATTATTAGCAGCTCGTGGAAAACAATCTGCTTTGGTTCCGGACTCTGAGCTCTGAGGCCTTGGTGGGTCGAAACTCTTGAAAGGCCGGGGCTGCTTGGCTGCGTGGGCTGCTGCTTCCTGAGCCCGGGCGGCTCTGGGCTCTGAGGCCTTGGTTGACCGTTGGGCTGTAGTGGCTGCGGGAAGCCCGTGGGCTCACTTTGAGAATTTGAGACGGCTTCTCGGCTCTGAGGCCTTAGTTAAGCCGAGTTGAACTCTTCAAAGCGAGTTGTTATGACCCCGTGGGCTATTATGCTTGGTGAAATTGCTATGCTCTGAGGACTTTGGCGGTTAAACTCTTGGCGTGGTGCTAAGGCTACGTGGGCTATTACGCACGAGAAATTTGAACTTTCTCACGGAGCTCACGAGTCTTTAGTTGAGGGAGTTGAAGCCCCATTAGCCGGTACATTATGGCTCAGTGGGCTAATCTGCACAGTTTGAGCCCGACTCTGGGCTACAAGTCTATTGTTGAAGCGGTTGAAATCTTAGCTACCGGTTGTTATGGCTGTCAGGTGTCGCGGCGAACTAGCTGCAAACTCTGAGCCTTGTTGAGCGTTCGAACTCTTCAAAAGCGAATTATTTTATGGTTCCACTAGAGGCTAATTCACTGAGCCAACCAGCTCGGCGGGCTCTGAGCCTTTTTGAGCGGTTGAGCTCTTTAAAGCCCATGCTATTATGGCGCCGTGGAGGCTGTCACCCGGTGAACTAGCCCAGGCTCTGAGGCCTTGGTTGACCGGTCGAACTCTTGGCCCGAGGCTGCGAGGCTGCGTGGAGCCTCTTCTTGGCTGAGAGCGGCTCCTGGGCTCCTGAGGCCTTAGTTGAAGCCGATCGAACTCTTGAGCGGCTGCTTGAGCTCAGGGCTGTGCTGGCTGAGCTGGCTTCCCAGGCTGGGGCACCTTAGTTGAGCGGTCGAACTCTTAGCGGGCTGCTTCGGGGCTCAGGGACTGTGCTGGTGACGGCTCTGGGACTCTGCGGGTTCAGTTGAGGGCGGGTTGAACTCCTCAAAGCGGGCGGTATGGCCGTGGGCTATTACTTTGTCTTCGAGACTTAGTGCAGGCTGAGGACTTATTTGGCTTCGGTTCAAACTCTTGAAAAGCGAGGCTGCTTGAGGCTCATTGAGGCTATTTTCTTAGGAGCTGGTGGCACCTCTGGGCTCTGAGCCTTTAGTTGAGAGTTATTATTGAACTCTTCATTAATAACTCGAAGTAGGCCTAATGCCCATTTGGGCGCTCGCAGAGCGCAAAGGCCTTTGTTGAAGCGGGTTGAAATCTTGAAAGCTTCAGTGTTATGGCTCAGTAGGGTAATCTGTGAGCTTAGTGGCTCCTAGACTACAAGGCCTTAGTTGGTAGTTGAACTCTTTAAAGCGAGTTAATGGCTCTTGATCTAATTTACCTAAAGCTAGCGGCTCGCAGGATAAAGGCCTTTTGAAGGTTGAGCTGCTAAAGCGAGATGTTATGTAACCCCGTGGGATAATATGCAGTTGAACAGCAGGCTCTGAGGCCTTGGTTGGTGTTGAACTCTTCAAAGCGGGTTATTATGAAATACACAAGCTAATTTGCCTAAGCTAAACTTGCTTTCGTGGCTCAGGTGGAAATTTGTCTGCTTTGGATTTGAGCCCGGCTCCCTTGGCTACAAGGCCTTGAGTTGACAGTCGAACTCTTCCAAAGCGGGAAGCTGCAGGGGTTCGGTTATCCCGGTCTGCCACAATTTGAAGCCCGGCAAGACTCACAGACATGTTGAGAAAGTGAACTCTTGAAAATTGGGGTTGTTAAGG
This sequence comes from Tetrastigma voinierianum, assembly GCA_016808115.1. Lineage (NCBI taxonomy): Eukaryota > Viridiplantae > Streptophyta > Magnoliopsida > Vitales > Vitaceae > Tetrastigma > Tetrastigma voinierianum. Next base: position 89,627 of record JAEQBH010004053.1, on the reverse strand, counting down.
CTCAGATGGAGCTAATACCACTGAGAAGTGAAGGCCCCGGCTCCCCAGAGTAACATGACTAGCTATTGAAAAGTTGGGGCCTGGCCCCGATATGTTATGGCCGTGGGCTAATACGCGGTGACCGTTTCTATGAAGCTCTGAGGCCTTTGTTGAGCAGTTGAACTCTTTGAAACTAAAATTTCTTGAGGCTCTGTGGGCTAATGCTGAGATTTGAGCCCCCCGGGTTTCTAGGCCTCTGAGGATTAGAGTTGAAGGCCGGTCGAGCTACGGAAGAAGCCCGGAGCTCTTGAGACTCGTAGGCTGTGCAGCCGAGGCTTAGCGCCTCTGGGCTGGGACCTTAGTTGAGGAGAGTCAGGCTCTTTGGCCCAGGCTACTAAGGCTGCGTGGGCTGTCTGCTGAGAGTGAACTTGCTCTGGGCTGAAGGCCTTAGTTGAGCGATCGAGACTCTTGAGCGAGTGCATTGAGGCTCAGTGGGCTATTTTCCCTAGTGATTGGATCACGAATTTCTGAGTCCGCTGGTTGGGATTCGAACTCTTGAAAGCAGGCAGCGGGGCTCGGTGGGCTAGTCTGTAGGTTGGGCGGCAAGGCTGCAAGATTCCTTGGTTGAGCGGTCAGAGCTCTTGAAAGGCGAGGCTCTTAAGGCAGTGGGCTTATTTTCGGAGGTTGAGCTGGCTCCACAGGTTACAGTCCTTAGTTGAACAATCAAAATTCTTGAAAACTTAAGAGGCTCAGTGGGCTGTCTTCTGGCCGAACTAGCTCTGGATTCTGAGGCCTTAGTTGAGCGGTCGAACTCTTTAAACTAAGCGGTGAGGTTCGTGGGTATTACTGGTGAGACAGCTCTGGGCTACAAGGTCTTTTTTGAGTAGTCGAACTCTTTAAAACTGAGCTGTTGAGGCTTTGTGGGCTATTACGGCTGTTGCTCTGAGGCTCAGGCCTTAGTTGGCGAGTCAAACTCTTGAAAACTGAACTAACTTTGAGGCTGAAGTGGGCTATTCTTCCTATCTTTAGACGGCTCTGGGCTGAGCCTTGGTTGGCCAGTCGAGCTCTTAGCGAGGCTATGGCGAGGCTTAGGTTCGCTATTCTTCTGAGCGGGCGGCTCCTGGGCTGAGCCTTGTTGAGGCGGAGTTGGGCTCTTAGCTTGAGATGTTATGGCCGTGGGCTAATGCTGGGCCCAGGGCGCTCAGAGTGCCAGGCCTTTGTTGAGCGGTTGAACTCTTTAAAACTGAGCTACTGATGCTCCGTGGACTATTATGCCTGTGCTGAACTGGCTCTTGGGCTACAAGGCCTTAGTTGAGCTGTCGAACTCTTGAAAAGCGTTTCTTTGAGGCTCAGGTTGGCTGTCTGCCTGGCCCAGCTACAGGCTCTGAGGCCTTGTTGAGGCGGTGGAACTCTTGGCCCGGGTTGTGAAGCTAGTGAGCTATTGCTGTGAGCCCCGGATCCTGGGTTCCAAGGCCTTTATTGGTAGTTAGACTCTTGGCCCGAGCCATTATGGCTTAGGTGGGCTGTGCGCCTAAGGTGGAACGGGCTCCCCCACCCAGGCTGAGGCCTTTGTTGAAGCGGTTGAACTGTAAAAGCAGGCTGCGAGGCTCAGTGGGGCTATTCTGCCTAAGCTAAGCGCCTATCACCGACATGGGCTTTAGTTGAGCAGTCGAAGCTGCTGAGGCTCCGTGGGCAATTTGGCTTGAAATTTGAGCTTGGCTCTGAGAACACAAGGCCTTATTTGGCTTGGTTGAACTTTTAGCTAGCGGCTGGCGAGGAAGCTCAGAGTGGGCTGTGCACTTTGAGATAGGCTGGCTCTGGGCTACAAGGCCTTTAGTTGAGCAATTGAACTCTTCAAAACTAAGTTGTTATGGCTCAGTGAGCTGTGCTGGTAGAGCGGCTCCTGCTTCTGAGGTCTTTGTTGAAGGCGAACTCTTCAAAGCGGGTACATTGTGGCTCAGGTGGGCTAATCTGCCTAAGTAAGACGCTCTGGGCTACAAGGCCTTTGTTGACAGTTAGACTCTTAAACCCCTAAGGCTGCTTTGTGGCTCAGTAGGCTAATCTTGCCATTGAAATAGTTGCCTTTCTGAGGCCGCTGTTGGCCGGTTGAACTCTGGCCCGAGGCGTTGTTGCTCGTGGGAGCTAGTGCACTTTGTGAAGCGGCTTATTAGTGCGGATTTATTTTGAGCCTATTCAAGATAGGTTTAATGCTTTTTCTTACTAATCATATGGTCGCTTGATTGTCATGTGTATCTCGATTAGTGCTTAATTTGTTTTGGTGTTTTTGGATAGTTTTGAATCTTAGGAGCTTCGGTTAGCGAGCTTGGCTTCTTATTAGTCTTGAATCTTGAGAATCCTCGATGATTTCACCAAGGCGAGCGATAAATGTCGAGATGCAGTGAAGAATTACTGAAACAAAATGATGAAAAACCATCTGAAGCAAATACGGGGAGGAATGGTGGAATGCAAAAATTTCGCTATGCATTGAAAATTTATTGGGATTACGAAAATTTCGCAATCATAGCGAAAAATTCGTAATCCTAGCTAAATTTTCGCTATGTGAAATTTTAAGCTAAGCTTCTTGAATTTAATGGCTTAGCGAGAATTTCTTGTTCATAGCGAAAATTTTCATTTTCGCTATCTCTTGTGAATTTCGCTAGGCTGAGGGAATTTCGCTAGCATAGTGAAATTTTCGTATGCTAAGCGAGAATTCCCTGCATAAATCGACCCTGTGTTTTTATATTTTGGTTCCAATACGTTTTGATTAATTACCATTTTGTCCCTATTGAATTTTATATTTTGACATTTTGTCATTTCACACACTAGGGTTATTTATATAAGTCCCACTACGACTTTGTAACCCTAACTATTACCCATTTTTTATGTAAGTTTTCCCACAGCTTTTCATTTAGGTTTATTTTGCTCTTCTCTCCTGCTTTGTTTCTCGGCTGCAGGCACACCCCTTGAGGATGACAACTCGAGGATGCTAGTAAGCCTCAAGCCTTGAAGGAGGGTTGCTAACAGTTGTTGGTGGTTTGGCAGTGTCCTCATGCTTTAAATGAAACAGGTACTGCATTTATGGTTCCAAACTTTCCAAAATAGGGTTTAATGCTATTTAATGTCATTCCTTTGGTCAATACTTGTCATGCTTTAGAGTTCAGTGCATTCTTAATGGTAGATGCGCGATGTCCTTCTAGATGTCATTCTGAGCATTAGAATGAGGTTCGTGGAGTTTTCATGACTAGAACATTGAATGCTCCAGTATAGGTTTGGACTCCGAATAGAAGTGTTTGTAGGGTTAGGTTTTATAGGCTAAGCAAAGATCCGGGTTTAGCTTTGACTATATGTCATTTCCTAATGCGAGGAAATAACTTGGGGACATCTTAATAACCCAATATCAAACTGTGACCCAACCTTCAAGGTTACCATTCGCACTTCATTTAAGCCATTTCAGTTACCAGGTGAACAACCTTGACTCTGTTTTTAGTAAAATCCAATCCAAATAAAAGTCTCTGATTTTCAAACATGATCTTTGAATCATTAGTGGGATGAAAACCCATCCACGTGTTCGACCACTACAGACCCGTATGTACGGTGGCTTGACTCGACGAGTGGAGGAATATAGGAAACAAAATTTTGTTGATTCCGGATCACCTTTACCGTGGCACGAATCCCGCTCACGTATCGGGAGTAAGCGGTAAGCGGTTCCCTCCCGAGGAAAAGGAGGAAAGAAGAAAAAGAGGAAATACAAGGAAAGAAGAGGGGAGGAGAGGTACAATGCAGAAAGCGAGACTTAAAACATTCCTTCTAGGCCCCCCGCCTCCTCCGAAAACACGTTCCCTAGTATTTGAGTGGACTCAAATAGGAGTGATTCTAGGGTTAGGTTTTATAGCTAAACAAAGATCCGGTTTTGGCTTTGACTATATGTCATTGGCCCTAATACGAGGAAATAACCCGAGACACCTTAAATTTATTTTATCAAGCTAGTGACCCGAGCCTTCAAGGTTACCATTTCACACTTTCGCACAAAGTTTATTTGACTATCGGTGATCAACCCGACTCCACATTTTTAACGAATCCAGTCGAACAAAGTCTCACCATTTTCAAACATTGATGCGAGAATCATTCGTGGGATGAAAACCCATCCCGTGTTCGGCCCTGGGCCGCTATATTGCGGTAGCTTGACTACGGCGTTAGGAGAGTATAAGAAACAAATGTGTTGATTCGGGATCACCCTGCGTGGCACGAATCAAATGGCCAGTTGTCGAGGATGGTCTTAGAAACTACGTATGATGAGTTGATGTGTACTTGTAATCCACATTACAAGTGTTGGTGACCTTTTAGTCCTTTTTGAATTAAGTGTGCAGGAACTGCAAGTTTTCTTCACTTTTTGTTTTGGCTAACACTGACCTTTCTTTGGCAAGCTTTGTTTGTGTTCTTTGTTTTGTTTCATTTTGTGTAACAGGTGTTTATGCAGCACTGGGACAGAGGGATATCAGGTAGATTGCAAAGAGTGAGTGCACCAGTTGAGCAAGGATGTGAAATCGGTGTGCCGCGGTGACCCAATGGATCCTGCACGAGAGCGGCAAAGTGACCAACACCCCCTAGGAATCGGCGGCATACAATTAGATGAGGGATCATACATCCACCTCTAGAGTGGAGTGCTCTTCCTCATCATACCTCCTGGCGGATGCTTGATGAACCACACTTAGTGCCTGCTTCCCACATTTCATGGTATGGAGAATGAAAATCCATATTCACACATACGGGATTTTGAGGAAGTATGCATAACTTTTAAGGAGGGTATAACCGATATGGAATTGTTGAAGTTAAAGGCATTCCCGTTAACCCTCAAGGACAAAGCCAAGATATGGCTTAACTCACTGAGACCAAGAACCATCGAAAGGCTTTGGGGGTGGCTAAGTAAATTTTAAAGAAAATTCTTAGTCATCTGAAGTGATAATTTGAAGAGACAAATCTACATTCTTTCTGATAATGGAAGGTTCTATCTTTGGGAGAGATTCATGGAGACAATGGTGCTTGTCCATCATGGTTTGTTGCTTGGATGTTAGTGAATCATTTCTATAATGGTATGTCCCACCGCCTATAAACATTTAACCAAGAAACCATGTGTGGAGGTAGCTTTTGAGCAAAATCAGGATGAAGCCATGGATTTCTTGAATTATGTGGCTGAAACTTCCAAGGCTTGGGATGAGCTAGAATCCGACCAAAGAATGAAGCCTTCGACCCACGAAGGAGGCATTTATACACTTTCAGAAGAAATGGAAGTAAGCAAGAATATCAACCCTATTCAGGAAAGATGGAAGAGCTGGAAAAAGGCTCCATAGTGAGCGATGGTATCTGCATGTGAGCTGACCCATGCAACAATTGTCAGCCTTGTCCATCCAGAGAATCTTGTCAATTGCTCCCTGGTGAAGGATTTGATCAGAACCTTGCAATGTCGTAGGTCGTCTGCCTGACCTAATGCCGATACGGTGCCACCCTCTGATTCCAAATTGGAAGAATCACCCGATCTCTCACGAAACTAATCCCCACACTTTCTCTTTTGATGCAAAACAACAGGTTTAGTTCCTGTCTCCAGGCTTCACTTAATCATCAGCCACTTCTCACATTGAATAGCTATATTGAATTTGAGCAGGTGGTAGGCAATTTGTGGAAGAGGCAAAGGGATCAATATGTATTAGCCTGAAAAATTGATGCTGTGAAAGTACTGCTTGAATAAAGAATAGATGGGCCCAGAACAGTCATGTGAGAAAATTGACAACTGTGGTAGATCACAAAAGATCGACAAATTGCTGGAGATCTGGGAGGGAGGAAGGTTCCTTCCCAAACGTACCAAATAGGGATCGTGGTGCATTCATCAATGACTCAGGGATGGATGAAATTAAAGCTATCATCATAAGAGTGGAAAGAGATAAAATGACTGGTCTTACATTCTTTGAAGAAACAGCTACAGAGAAAGGGGTGAGCACAGAAAAGGTAGTGGTGAGGATCCGGTGAAGAAAAGCATGCCCCCTGCATTTCCCCGAGCTCACTTGAAATGAAAAAATCCCGAGCAGTGAAATTTGGGAAGTGCCAAGGCAAGTGAGGTAAACATTCCAACTCGACATGATTAAGCAAGTCCCGACTTATGCAGTTCTTGAAGGACCTATGCCACCGGTCGAGAAAGGCTAGGCATTGAAAAGCCTTCTAACCAAGCGAGTGGTCTGCATGTAATCCATAGGAAGATCGATCAATAGAGGATCAGGATCCCCACAAATTCGATCCCGACATTGGTGGGACTTGCACTAGACAAAGCTACTTTGCTAGATTTAGGGCAGTGTAAACCTATCTTTGCCATGCTCGGTGTATAAGCGATTGGGTTTGAGGCTAAAACCTCACCAAACATTATATCATTGTGACTACGATGCGGTGAAGATTCTAAGGGAATAGTTGAGGATGTCTTGGTAGGTGGACAAATTCTACTATCGATAGACTTTGTGGTGCGTCTGCGGGCCCAATAGCCGGAAATGGGCCCGATCATGTGCCCGATTATCTGAGAGGCCATTTTGGCCGCTGATCGATCATCAATTGCGAAATGGGTCATCTGACTCTGTTTGGCAACATAACATTCGGGCTCGATGTTTTCACTTGAGTAGCCAGAAGTAGTGGAAAATGGCAATCAAGGGGCGTGGTTGCTCGATTAGCGAAATGCGAAGCCAAATGTCCGTAATTTGCAAGAATTGGCTAAGGAAAATGAGCTATTGATTAGAGTTATGCGCATCGACCACTGAACCAATTGTTGACCAAGCCCGCCCAGGTGAAAGAAAATCAACGAAAGGGCCAGCTGCGAAAGTGCGGTACAAGCCCGCTGCCGGGGTTAAGGAGCTCTCATCCTTAACCCTCCAGCGAGTAAATGATGGGTGATGTTTGGTGTTCAGAAACCAAATTACTGACTCAAAAATTTTCGTTTTATTTAAAATTGAAGTCGATTTTTCATAGTATGCTATTTTTAGTAACTTCCTTTTTAATAATTGTATCTTAATTTTTTTTTAAAGTATATTAAAATAATAATTTTGATTTTTTTATTTATTGTCCATAAGTAAATTCTTTGGATGGATCTGGGTTTGGCAGTTTCGCTGTTGGCGAAATTGGCTGATGGCTCTTCGGCTACCACACGGCCTTACTCTGGGGGCTCATTTTGATCACGTTTCCCTGAAGCCCCTACCCCCGAGCCACATTGCCGTGAGCCCAAGCCCTGAGCCACGAGTGCCATGGCTCCTGTTGAAACCTCCACAATTGGTACCTGTGTCGGTCTTGGGAGCCACTGGTTATCAACGGGTTCAGTACCTTTTCAGGTCACCGGTAGCGCGCCCGTGCCTTGCCACGAGCTCCCCTTGCCACAGCTGCGCCGCGGTCTCGAGCCACTGCGGGTGCCGCCCTTGCTGTGCGCCATCGGGCCGTCTGTAGAGCCCCAGTCGATGCGGGTGTGGGATCTCGGCCCTCAGTGTTGTGCCTGTGTGAGCTGATGCCTGGCTCTGACTATAGGCGCCAGTGTGTTTCGGGGTGGTTCGCTTAGGCCCGAGTTAGATTGCCTCGAGAGGGCCGGGCCCGGCTACGTCACTGAGGGCCTCGGTTCAGACGGGTTAGGACCCGAGGCCCCTCCCGGTGCCCTCGAGATGGCGTGGGGCCGGCCCTCAGCCCAGACGGACGTCAAGCACGGGGAGTCCTCGACATCGACTCCGGCCGTCCCGCAGAGGAGGAAGCTCCTTCGCCTCGTCTATCAAGGCCTCGAGATTAGGCGCCGTTGCGGGATGATTAGGGGAATGTAGATCTGCAACGAGGAGTACCATGGGGAGACTGTTATGACGTGTGCGGCGCTGGTGACTCGGTTCGGGGAGACTCCATGAGGCGTCCCACGATACTCCTGGCGCCATTTTATGACACATGACGGTTTTATTATCCCACACGGTGGTGCGCCGGTTCTACCACTCCATGACTTCCATGGGTAAATTCAGTTAGACTCCGTTTCACCGTGATGATCGGCCAAGGTACAAGCGTGGTTATTCCCGGCGTGGAAAGCGCGACAAAGCGAGGCCAATTCGGGAGGATATCGAGTTGGCCACAGTAGACCACGGCGGAGATGGTGCATTTGTCACCGCAAGAAGATACCCTGGTAGGACCCGGTACTCTTAGGGGCGACTTCCCACCTCGGATGCTTCGTGGATCACACGCCGAATTAGCTTGTTCCCGTTGCGACCGCTACGTTGGTAGCGAGCCGTACTCGAGGCCTGTCGCCGGATCTCGAGGGTTAAGTTCGAGTCCCTCTGGCGGTCATGACACATACCTTACACTTTGAGGATAAGGTCCACCCGCGAGGGCTGGTTGGCGAGAGGAGTTTACCATTGTTGATGCCGCTTCTTGAGCCCGGATCTGGAGCATCACAGGATTCGGAGCCCTCGTCGAGAGGAGGATCGATGCCCTCGGGTCACGCCCATAGAAGCGATCCTTGACCATGCAGATCTCTTCTCCTCCGGCCCGACGAGATCGGGAGGAGGTACGGATGGGGTGAGAGGTTTAGGGTGAGGGATCACAATCAGAGGTGGAGGTAGAGGTGGAAGGAGCCCGGTTCATGATTTATCTCCTCAGCCTCCACCTCAGCCACTTGGCCTATAGTGACAACGCCGACCCTTCATACGATAGCATTCTGGGGGCTCGTTGGTCGATTACAGAGGCTAGCGGTATTATGGATGTTAATACGTTCATTGGCTACACGGGCATTCTTTGGACCCCGGAGGTTGACCAGGGCGAGGCCACTATGAAACCACTGACCATGCCATGCTTCCTCGTGTCGGAGCCACCTCGGTCTCAGCATTACTACCGCCGAGATGAGTCCACGATGACGGTCTCATGAACATCTTTGGTAGCGGCGACTTGGATCCACCACCATGAGTGAGGTGGTCCGCCGCACCTCAGCTTTCCTTTCGATGAGACGTGTTATACTTTGGTTGGGAGAGGAAAGTTCAGTCGAAGTGTCTTATCACGTTTTGTATTGTTTTGAAGCTTTATCATTGCTTACTCATTTTGTATAGGATTCTATGTATTATGATAGTGAGCGGTGATATTTTTGTCATGTTAGCTATATTAAGCGTGTATTAGCCATTTTGGTTATATCAAAGCTTTATAGCATTCTTTCTGATTTATTACTTTTTGCAAATCATTTTTTTTGTACTTACATTTTGTGTTTCTACTCTTGCCTTTAGTTGAGAAATTGAAGCCCTGTATGTTACCTTGATGATAGAACAATTCCATGCATGATTTAGTTTTTGGTCAATTGAAGCTCCAGCATATTCGACCTTGAACATTCCCCCTTTAGCTAATTCACCTGCACTTTTCAGTTATTGCCAATAGGTTGAGAAGCTATATACATCTTTCTACTTTACAGAGCTGACCTTAGACTTGTTGACGATATAATAGGTTTTGTGTTACCATGTATGTGGGTGATGTAGTCTTAAATGAAAGGAAAAGAAAAATAAAAGAAAAAGAAAAAAAGAAAAAGAAGAATAAAAGCAGTGACGCTTTGCCTTGAAACGAACACGGTCCACAGAAATTTATGTAGCCTTTAAAAGCCGATGCCTGCCTTAGTGGTTGAATCATCACTTAGTGTCCGCTACGGGTGGATGGGTAGAGTTTAGCGTGTTGTAGGTGTAATTCTAAGTCATTCGAAGTCAGGAGCTGAAGCACAACGAGGTTTGTGGTCAAGTGATCCTTTGGCTTGATGCTGAAAGGCCTTAGTGGTTGGGAGTCATCGGTGGACCCAGATTACACGGACTTTGGTGATCGCGTTTTTAGCATTACACCACAATGTAATCAAATAAAGAAATAAAGTGTAGCTAGTCTATTTAGGTTGGTCAACGAGTTTAAGGTCATGGCGAGTAGCTAGGTTGGGGAGGAATAGGCTTTACAATTTATTGGCTCAGAAGCTGGTTACCTTAGGAACAATTAGATTTTTGGTGGAAGTTCGAGGTTGACTTCCTTGAAATTGATGTTGCCCAAACTTGTTCTTATATGGTTTTGTTCTTTCATCATAGGTTTTCATGCGGGGTGTAAATTGTTCATACTAAGGTAGCTTATCGTACATATACTTTTTGAACCATAAACACTTTTTGTAAAAACCAGCATGCACATACCTTGTTGTTTTGCATTCTTGGGGTAACAGCGTGTCGGGTTGGGGTGTGATTAGTGCTCAAAAAGTGCTATTTTGAAACCTTTATTGAATGGGTTTTGAGTGCTTTGCACTAATCATATAAAATTAAGCCAATTGTCATGTGTATGTCCAATTAGGTGGCTAATTTGTTTTCGAATGTTTTGGATAGTTTTGGATCTTCAGAGCTTAGGTTAGCGGCTTGGCTTCTTATTGGTGCTGAATCTTGAGAATCCTCGATGATTTCACCAAAGCTAAAGAGCGATGAAATGTCAAGATGCATTGAAGAATTGAAGACAAAATGATGAAGGAAACCATGCGAGAGCAAATCGAGGAGAATGGTGGAATGCAAAAATTTCGCTATGCATTATGAAATTCGTTGGGATGCGAATTTAGCAATCATACTTAATTTAGTAATCTGGCAATTTTAACTATGAGTACCCAAATGCGCTGCGAGAATTTCGCTAGCTTAAGCCGAAATTCTTGTTCATAAGCGAATTTTTTCATTTCGGTATCTCTTGTGAATTTATTTGAGCTAGCGAAATTTCGCTAGAATAGTGAAATTTTAAGTATACTAGCGAAATTCCACACTCGCTAATCCATTTGTGTTTTGATATTTTTGGTTCCAAACGACCGCATTTTGATTAATTACCATTTTTTCCCTATTGTAATTTTATATTTTAGGCATTTTTGTCATTTCACACATTAGGGTTGACTATATAAGTCCCCTACAACTGTAACCTAACTGTTATTTTTATTATAAGTTTTCATGACTTCATTGGGTTATTTTGCTCTCTTCTCTCTCTGCCCTCATTTCTCGTTTGCCGAGCTTCACCCTTAAGGATGACAACTCAAGGGATGCAAGGCTCGCCTCAGAAAAATGGAGGGTTGCCTAACAGTTGTTGGTGGTTTGGCGATTGTCCTCATGCTTTTAATAATCTGAGTCTTGCCCTTTATGGTTCCAAACTTTCCAAAATAGGGTTTAATACCATTTAATGTCTTTCCTTTGGTCAATACTTGTCATGCTTTAGGGTTCAGTGCATTCTTAATGGTAGATGCACTGATGTGCTGGGCGATCATTCTGAGCCATTAAAATGAGGTTAAATGCTAGGGTTTCAAGCGTGGGACATTGAATGCTTGGTATTTGATGGACTGGAAATAGGAGTGATTCTAAAGTTGGGTTTTATAGCCTAAAGCAAAGGTCGGTTTTGGGCTTTTGACTATACGTCATTTTCCCTAATGCGAGGAAATAACCCGAGGACACCTTAATAACCCCATTTTATCAAGCTAGTGACCCAAGCCTTCAAGGTTACCATTTCACACTTTCCTTTAAGTTATTTCCAGCTATCGGTGGTCAATGACTCCATGTTTTAACGATCAAAAGTCAGGCAAAAGCCTCACACCATTTAATTGCGAATCATTCGTGGGATGAAAACCATCCGTGTTAGAGCCCTGGGCCGCTATACTGTAGCTTGACTACGGCGGTAGAATATAGAAACAAATATTGTTGATTAGGATCACCTACTAGTGGCATGAATCAAAACCGAGCTCTGATACTTTTGTTGAACAGTTGAACTCTTCAAAACTGAGTTGTTATGGCTCCGTGGGCTAATATGCCTGAGCTGAATTAGCTCCTGGGCTACAAGGCCTTTGTTGAAGCGGTTAGACTCTTCAAGCCGAACTCTTTGAGGCTCAGTGGGCTGTGCTACTTTGGTAGGCGGCTCTAGGCTGAGGCCTTAGTGAAGCGGTTGAACTCTTGTGAATTTCTTGGTGCGTGGGCTGTGCTGAGCGAAATAGCTCTGGGCTCTGAGGCCTTTGATTGAAGCGGCAGACTGTAGAAGCTTAGGCATTGAGGCTCAGTGGGCTATTCTTCACGAGCTGGGCGCTCTTGGGCTCCCTGGAGTCCTTGGTTGACGTAGAACTCTTGGCAGCTGCGGAGCTCACAGTGGGCTAATCTGCTGAAATTTGGCCAGCTCTAGGCTACAAGGCCTTAGTTGAGCAGTCGAACTCTTGAAAACTGAGCTGCTGAGGCTGCGTGGGCTATTTTGCCCTAGGCCCAGGCGGCTCACAGACTCTGAGTCCTTGGATTAGACGGTGAACTCTTGGCCAGGCTATTCGGGATCCGTGGTACATTCTTCTGAGCCCCTAAGCGAAATACGGACTCTGAGGCCTTAGTTGAGAGTCGAGACTTTGCGAGTTGTTGAGGCTCCGTGGGCTCTTCGCTGAAATTTGAGCGGCTCTGGGCTATAAATTCATGGATTGAGCAATCGGAGCTCTTAGCGAGCTGCGAGTCTCATTGGGCTATTCACTTTGAGGTGAGGCAGAGCTCTGCAGGCTCTGAGCCTTAAACGATTGAACTCTTGAAAATTGAGATGCCGAGGCTCCGTTGGCTATTTTACTGAGCTAAAGCGGCTCTGGGCTATAAAGTCATAGTTGACGGTCGAACTCTTAGAAAGCGAGGTACATTGAATTTTGTGTTCTATTCTGCTGATGAACTAACTCTGGGCTACAAAGCCTTAGTTGACGATCTGAACTCTTAGCGGCTGGCAGGCTCCTTGGGCTATTATTTTTTGCCCGGCCGAGGAGAAGGGAGAAGGAGGGTGGCTGGCTCCTGGGTTACAAGTCCTTAGTTGAGCAGTCGAACTCTTGAAAGCGGAAACTCTTGAGCTCGGTGGAGCTATTGCTTCATTGAAGCTGGCTCGCAGACTACAAAGGCCGGCGGTTGAACTCTTGGCCACGAGATGCCGAGGCTCCGTTGGCTGTGCACTTTGACTAAACTGGCTCTTGGGCTACAAGTCCTTAGTTGAGCAGTTGAACTCTTTAAAATTGAAATTTGTTGAGGCTCAGAGTAGGCTATGCCTTTGGTGGCGGGATCACAGGCGCTCTGAGAGCCTTCGTTGAAGCGGTCGAACTCTTGAAAGCCCGAGGTGTTGGGGCTCCGTGGGCTGTGTCTGCTGGTGAACTCTCTCACGGGCTCTGAGGCCTTAATTGGCTTGTCAGAACTCTTTAAAGCGGCTGTGAAACTCATTGATATTCTTCAAGAAATTGGCCCGGCTCTGGTCTCACAGGGCATAGTTGACGATCGAACTCTTGAGCTAATTGCTTTGAGGCTCAGTGGGCTCTTTTGTTTGACGGCTCACAGGCTCTGGTACTTGGTTGAGCCGGGTTGAAGCTGATCGAACTCTTAGAAAAGGAGCTGCTGAGGCTTAGTAGACGCTCACCACTGGTGAACTTACTCGCATTTATAAGGCCATTGGCAGTTGAACTCTTCAAAGCGATTTGTTATTGCTTAATGGGCTAATCTGCTGGTGAAGCGGCTCTGAGCTCTGAGGCCTTTGTTGAGCAGTTGAACTCTTTAAAAATGAGCTGTTGAGGCTCCGTAAGCTATTATGCCTAAAAAATTTGATAGGCTCTGGGCTAAGGCCTTAGTTAGGCGGTCGAAGGCTGCTTTGAGGCTCGAGTGAGGTACATTATGCGAGCTGAACTTGCTCTTAAAGGTACACAAGGACTTGTTGAAGTTGAACTCTTTAAAACTGAGTTGTTGAGGCTCCGTGGGCTATTCACTGGTGAACCGGCTCTGAGCTACAAGGCAGTTGGCTTGGTTCAGACTCTTCAAAGCGGTACCATTATAGCTCAGTGTAGGCTAATCTGCTGCATTTGAATTGGCTCCCCAGGCTACAAGGCCTTGAATTGGTGTTGAACTCTTCAAAGCGGTTGTTATGGCTCAGTGGGCTAATCTCCTTCCTTTGAACTTTCTCATAGGCTTCAAGGCCTTTGTTGAGCAGTTGAACTCTTCAAAACTGGACTGTTATGGCTCCATGGACTAATCTTCATGAGCTGAACTGGCTCCTTTGCTACAAGGCCTTTGTTTTGCAGTTGAACTCCTAAAAATTGTGTTGTTGTTTCTCCGAGGGCTAATCTTCCTGAGCTGAACTGGTTTTGGGCTACAAGGCCTTTGTTGAGCGGTTGAACTCTTTAAAAAGCGAGGTACATTTGGCTCCGTGAAGCTATCTTCTGTCTTTGAACTAGCACCTTTGCATGAGCCTTGGTTGAGCAGTTGAACTCTTCAAAATTGAGCTGCTATGGCTCCGTGGGCTAATCTTCCTGAGCTGAACTTGCTCCTGGGCTACAAGGCCTATGTTGAGCAGTTGAACTCTTTAAAACTGAGCTGCTGAGGCTCCGTGGGCTATTCTTCTGAGGCTGAGGCGGCTCTGGAAACTCACAGGGATTCGGTTGAAGCGGTCAGGCTTTGAAAATTGAGGCTCTTGAGGCTCCCGAGTGGGCTGTCTGCAGGCTAAAGCGCTCACAGGCTACAAGGCCTTAGTTGAGCAGTCGAACTCCTTAAAACTAAGCTACTGAGGCTCCATGGGCTATTTTCCTCAATGAATTAACAAATGGGATTCTGAAGTCCTTAGTTGAAGCCGGTCGAACTCTTGGCCCAGGCTGCGAGGGCTCAGGTGGGCTGTGCACTGGCCAGACATGCTCTACAGGCTACAAGGCCTTAGTTGAGCAGTCGAACTCTTGAAAATTGAGCTGCTGAGGCTCCAAGGGCTATTTTACTTGAGCTGGACTGGCTCCTGGGCTACAAGTCCTTAGTTAAGCAATCGAACTCTTGAAAACTTAGCCGTTGAGGATCCGTGGGCTATTCTTCCTGAGCTGAACCAGCTCCTGGACTACAAGGCCTTAGTTGAGCAGTCAAACTCTTGAAAACTGAGATGTTGAGGCTCCGTGGGCTATTCTGCCTTAGATGAACTAGCTCCTGGTCTAATGGGTTTTCGTTGAGCAGTCGAACTCTTGAAAACTAAGCTGTTGAGGCTTCGTGGGCTATTGATTCGTGCCACAGTAGGCTGAGCTAAAATCAACAAAATTTATATACACCTAAGTTCCTACTACTGCCGTAGTCAAGCTCCTGCAGTATAGTGGTCTAGGGTCGAACACGGGGATGGGTTTTCATCCTAGAAATGATTTGCATAAGTGCACGAAGGTAAGGCTTTCTATTTGGACTCTTTGGAATTGTGTTTCACTTGATTAGAATGGTTTAGCGAGTGTAAGCGAAAGTTAAAGGTGAAAAGTTAACTTTGAAGAATTAGGTCACCAACTTGGTAAGTTAGGGCAAACAAGTGTCCTCGGGTTTTATGCTCGCGTTATGACATACGACTATAGTCCATGGCATATGGATCTCTACCAACAACAAACCTCACCCTTGAAGCATCTATTTGAGTCATCTGGTAGCATGCGGTTATGGCCCCTGCTGTTTGAAACCCTAACATTCAATATCCTCGGAGGCTCGTAAGACCATCTAAGAACAACGAGTACATCTATCGCTAATTATGCCTTGTATTCTAAAGCATGGAAGTATTGGCCAAATCAATAACATTAAATGCTATACAACCTAATTTGAGAAACCCAACATATAAATATCAAACTTTAAAGGTTTCGTAAAGACCATCTAAGATCACAGTACCTCTCTCCTTTGAATATGCCTTTGGATCCTAAAGCATGGAGAGTATTGGCCACATTAATGACATTCAATGTTATGCTGACCATGTTTTGAGAATATAAGGGCCATAAATACCTTACTGTAGCACAATACAAGGACAACATGCATATGCCCCACACTGGCTAGCTTCCTTCTCTTCCAAAGAAAGGAGGCTTAGCCAAGCATCTCTTAGTTGTCATCCTCAAGAGGGTGTTTAGCGGCGGAAAGTAAGAAAGAGGAGAGAAGAGAGAAAAATAAAACCACAGCTAAAATACAATACTTTATTTACAAAAATGAAAACTTACAAAAATATCTTCTCTCCCAAATTGTTGCTAAAATTGTTGCTTAGGTTACAAAAAAAAAAAAGACAAGAGGGCTTATATAAGACCACCTCAAGGCATGAAAAATGCAAAAACTATGAAATTGGCTTAAGTTATAGGACAATTAAGTAATACACCAAGTTTGGAGGCGGTTTGGCGTGAGTACAAAGCATGGCGGGGCATCAATTTTTAAGCTAGGGTAATTTGAAGAATTTCGCTAATTAGCGAAATCAAGCAGTCTATGAAAACAAAGAACTAAGCTAAGATTGGGCAATTTAAGCTAGCTAAGCGAAATTTAAACTAAACTAACGAAAATTAACTTTGTGAGAAGCGAAATCAATTATTTTCGCTAAGGAACAGTGCTAGCGAAATTTGGAGTGGTCTAGCGAAATTTGGCATTTTAAGCTCAGCTTGCAGAAAATTTTCGCTAAGGTTGCGAGGAATTTTCGCAATCCGCGAAAGAATTTTCACAACTCTAGCGAAAATTCCAGCTTTGTTGAATCTGATCTTTCTTCCTCTTTGCATCCAATTTCTTCACTTTGCCAGATTTTCTCATTGATTCTAGGGGCTGGTTGATGGTGAGACTTGAATTCAAACTTCATGATTCATCCTTTGTATTGAAATTGAACTCCAAAGTGTGCAAAGCCTCTGAGAAACAACCAAAATACCCTCTAAATGGCATAAGTGTTCTGAAGACTAGAACACTTCAATTGGCATAAATGACATGATTAGTGCACAAAAAGCACTCAAAACCTATCTAATATAGGGTTCAAAATAGCACTTTTTGGGCACTAATCACACCCCCCAACCGAAACGTTGCTAGTCCCTTAGCAATGCAAAACAAAAAGAAGATGCATGTGGTGATTTTCAAAAAGGTTATGATTCAAAAAGGTATATGTACATATAAACAATACCTTAAACTGAGAAATTGAAATCAAAGTTGTAAACCGATATGAAAGAATCAAAACCATACAAGAACAATTCTAGGTCAATATTGGATCCATAATTCTCAACTTGAATTTCCACCTAAGTCTAATGGTTTTTTTTGTAACGATTAAGCTAATAAAGCGCAAAATTGCCACACTCCCCCAACCTAGCAGCGACATGGCCTTAAGTTGTTGAACGCCTAGATAGGGCTAGTTACACTTTTCTTTTTCAATTATAATGTAGGATGCAATGCTTAAAATTCGACTTCACCAAAGTCCGTGTAACGGGGGTCCATCGATGACTCCAACCACTCAAGGTTTAGGGCATCAAGCCAAAAGGATCAATGACCACTAACTCTAAAGGCTTCACCCCGGACTCCGAATGACTTCGAAAATCAAGCACCTACTATTCGTTAGACTCTACCTATCCACCCATGTAACGAACACAAAATCGATGACTCCCAGCCAATTAAGGCTTAGGGCATCGGGTTTCAAGGCTTCGCCATACCTCGGACCGTGCTCGGGTTTCAAGGCAAAACTTCACGACTTTATTTTAACACTTTTTGCTTTTTCTTTTCTTTTCCTTTTGGGAAATGACATTGGTCTTCAGCTTGTAGGTAACACAAACCTATCCTAGGTTGCCAACATACCCTAAAGGCCGGCACTAAGCGAGAAAGAAGGCACACAATTCCTGACCTATTGGAACAATGCAGGTACGGTGTGTGAATTAGCATACAGGGGGAAATTTTCAAGTTGAGCATGCTGGAACTTCAACTGACCATAAACTGTCTCAAGCATGGAATTTGTCCTAGCATGTAAGTGACAAACAATGATTCAATTATCCAACAAAAGCAATTCAATTGTCCAATTGTAGCAATTCAATTGTCCAATTGAAGCAATTCAATTGTCCAATTGAAAAGAAAAACATTTACATGTGAACCTGAAACGGTATCTGAGAATTACCTTTAACCCGGCTCCCAGTATGGTGAGGATTGTAGGGCTCAGGGAGGATCCAACAGGAGAATTTCTTCAGCTGGCGGCACAACGCATCACATAAGGTTTCACCCTACGTCCATTGACTTTAAACACTGGTATCATGCGGATTGATTAAATCTTGAACCGTTGGGGGTATGCATTGGACCATGAATGGACCTGTCCATCGTGACTTAAGCTTGCCTGGAAATAGATGGAGTTTGGAGTCGTATAAAAGAACTTGGTCTCCTTCTTTAAAATTCTTCTTGGTTATCATTTGATCATGCCATCTTTTCGATTTTTCCTTTTGTCTTCAATTCAAATGAGCATAAATTAGTATTTCTTCCAATTCATTGAGATCAAGGAACCTCTTGACTCCGGCCTTACTTAGGTCCATGTTCAACTTCTTAATTGCCCACCATGCTTTGTACTCGATCTCCACTTGAAGGTGACATGCCTTACCATAGACCAATCGATAAGGGGACATTCCCAGGATTGTCTTGAAAGCTGTCCTGTAGGCCCACAACGAATCAAGTAGTTTGATAGACCAATCTTTTCTATTGGAGCCTACTACCTTCATTAGAATGGTCTTGATCTCACGTTGGCAAGTTCTATGACCACTTGTTTGAGGATGGTAGGGGGTGGCCACTTTGTGTTTTACCATATTTAGCCATGGGGTTTTTCAAATGGTTTTATTACGAGAAATGAGAACCTCCGTCGATGGTTTGTTGCCCCAGAGCACGGAAAAGATATTGGCTTTCCAGGAATTTAATTACCACCCTCATGTTGGTCTTGCGAGTTGCTTGACCCATTTGGAGACATAGTCTACTCCTACCAAAATGTACGTATTACCATATGGCTGAGGGGAAGGTCATAAAATCGATGCCCCACACGTGAATAATTCAACGAAATTGGGTTTGAGGCATCATATGGCGGCGAGGCCGGCTTCCAAGCCTTTGGCATACATCACATACGGCACATTTGGTGTGCTTCCTTGAATAAGGAAGGCCAGTAGAAACCCGACTGTAGCACCTTCATTGCTGTTTTCTGGGAAGCAAAATGACCACCACAAGCATTCTCATGGCAATGGTTTAAAATTCCTTGCTGTTCCTCCTCAGGCACACATTTCCTGATGATTTGATCTGCACAGTATTTAAATAGGAAAGGCTCTTCCCAATAATAGGAATGGATTTTAGCAAAGAAATATTTCCTATCCTGTAACCAACTGGCCCAGGTTCTCACGTAGTGAAAATTGGCAATGTGAGCATACCAGGGAGTCTTCTCCAATTGCATTAAGGATTATTCAGGAAATTCATCCTTAATAGGTGGACTGTGAGTGTCGTGGGCTATAGTTAATCTTGACAGATGATCTGCCACCACATTTTCCACCCCTTTTTTATCTTTAATTTGCAAGTTGAACTCCTGAAGTAACAGAACCCAACGGATGAGTCTTGCTTTCGCATTTTGTTTGGTTAGGAGATATTTCAAAGCGGAGTGGTCCGTAAAAATGACTATATCTGCCCCGACCAAGTATGCTAAATTAGCTTGCATACACAACTCCGCCACTTTCTCCTCAGAGTGGCATAATTCTCCATGGCTACTTAGGTTTTGCTTGCATATCACAATCACATGAGGTTTCCCATCTTCTCACCAAGTACCGCCCTATAGCAAGATCACTGCATCACACATCACTTCAAACGTAACTAATTAGTGTTCTAACCCATTTGTAAGAGGGTCAAATGAAATTTCAGTTTTTCAAAACTCTTATGGCAATCATCCTCCCAAACGAATTTGGCATCCTTCTCAAGAAGCTTGTACAGGGGTTTGGCAATCTTGAAAATTTTAATGAACCCATTTTGAGAGCTCACATTCACAGAATTGTCTAATTGTTTTCACATTTGTTTGGGGCGTGTGTTTACTTGGAAATAAGACCTGGCTTTATCAACTTCAATTCCTCTGCTAGAAATAATGTGTCCCAATACAATTCCTTGGTTTACCATAAATGGCATTTCTCCCGCTAAGCACCAAATTCCTTCTATGCACTCGCAAATGGCTTCCAAATTGGTTACATTCTTCAAAATCGCCTCTCATACATCGTGTGATATCATCCATGTATACCCATTATATGCTCTACCATGTCACTAAACATACCGAGCATACATCGAAAAGTGGTCATGCAAAGCCCAAAAGGCATCCTCCTATAAGCATATGTGCCAAATGGACAAGTAAAAGTTGTTTTTCCCGATCTTCAAGTAATTTTCACCAGTACCCCAATACCCATCCAAAAGTTACAGAAGGGGTGTCCCGAAACTCTTTCCAGGAGCTGATCGATGAACTACAAAGTGGTCTGCACACCCATTGAGCCTTCTATAATCTATACACACTCTCCAACTCGGTTGTAAGTCGGGTAAAATAATTCTTCACCCTTTTCGCTTTTCACGCTTGTTACCTCCCGATTTTTGTGGCACCACCTGAGTCGGGCTAACCCACGTGCTAATCGAAATGGGATAAATGATACCGGCCTTGGAGCAATTTCAAGACCTCCACACGAACTACTCTGATGGGATTTAACTCTCCGCTGGGCCGTTTAATGTGCCTTTAGACTCCTTCTAAATAGATATGATGAGTGCAAATGGACGGGTTTATGCCTTTCGCATCGAAATTTGATCCCAATGCTTGCTTGTTCGGTTGAGGAAGGTGCAGGAGATTATGCTCTTGTGCAAAGTTGGTTAGCAAATAAGAAATCACAACCGGGCACCGTCATTTGCTTCCAAAATGCATACTCTTAAATCACCGAGGCTCAGTTCACCGCTGAGGTTCCTGGATTCATTACCGCCATCAGAGGCAAAATTTCCATTCTTCTTTTCCCACCCCCTCGTACTCAAGCTCATTTCTTGAAATTCCGTGTTGCTCTACTAGGCACCTGATAACTCAAGCACATTCTTGCACTTGCCGCTGGTTAGCCTGCTCTTCCGCATCGGTATCTAAAATACATTTCAAAGTCATCCTCCTCCGATAGCTGCGCCTTTACCCAAATGAAAAAATATTGAGTTCAAAGGTCATATTTCCAAATGTGAGTTGCATGACTCCATTCCGACAATTGATGATCGCGATTAAGTAGCCAAAAACGGTCTCCTAATATGATGGGCACCCGATTAGGTCCTATTGCAACCGGGTTCTCGTATCGGGCACGACAAAAAAATCTACCGGAAAGTAAAATCATTCCACTCAGATAAGAACGCCCTCACGGTTCCTTTGGTATTTTAACAGACCTATCGGGCCACAGCGTGATGGAAGTGGCTCGCTCACCCAAACCCAATTGCTTCAGGCATGAATACAACAACGCATTCACACTAGCTCCTGTGTCCAGCGCGGCTTCTCCACGCCGATGCCTCCAATATTCACCGAGATCGTAGGACACCCCCGGGTCCTATAATTTCACCGGAGTCTTGCTCTCTATAATGGCACTAACTTGCTCATTAAAAGGCCTTTTATTTACATTAAGACCCTTTACCGTGCACAAATCCTTTAAGAATTTTCATATAAGTAGGAACCCGTTTAATCATATCGAGGAGAGGAATATCAATTTCACTTCGTCGCAATACTCCAAGTAACATTTCTATTTGGTTAGCAGAATTTTCTTTCTGAGAACTCAAGGAAACTGAGGGGATATTCTAATCTTACCTCTTCCCTTGTTCATCGATCGTTTCTTCCTGGAAGTACACCAATTAATGGAGCCGACTGAACGCTTTGATAACGTTGGGGTTTTAATTCCCTACCACTTCGTAAAGTCACAACCTTAACTTCACCGCTGTGCATTTAAGTCCCTGGCCGGGCCCCCTGCTTCATTCACCACTTTCTCGATATTGTTGTGCCCGAAGGAGCCTTCCTCTTTCTCTCAAGTCTCAGAATCACGATTAGACAATTTTGAAATCTCCAAATGCATATCATTCAATTTCGTTGAGTGAACTTATCGCTTCAATTTTCTGACTAGTTTGGACATTCAGCACCTTCTGTTCTTCTACAAATATGCCTACCACCTTACTTAAATTCAGGATTGCCTATTCAACAGGAGAAGAAAGTGAAAAAGGCTGTTGCTGTATCGAAGTGGAACCAAACTGTTGTTGTGCTCCTGGAGGGGCGTAAGCAAGGGGTTTGGATTTCCAAGACAAGTTTGGACAATTTCTCCAGTTAGGGTTATTAGTGTTACCATATGGAGCATCTATGGGTGGTTTATTTTGACTTATGGCATGGGCATGCTCTTGGCAGTGCTCCTCAGGGTAATTATTTGACTGAAAATTGAAGCAAGAAAATTGGGATGAAGATAACTCATTTACTGTTTGTATTTCATGCTGGTTTTTCATTTCCAGATCATCCAATCTTTGAGTTAAACTGATCAATTTTGCGCTCATCCCTGTATCTTCAGAAAATGCGTACTTGTCTCCCCTTGGGTGGTTCAATGGTCTCAATCTTTCAACTTCACTAGGGCTAGGTTCATCCTGCTTTGGTGTTTCAGCTATAGTTCAAAACCATGCTTCACCGGGATGTTATCAAAAGTTACCCCCACACATAGTTTCCAACAATTGTTTCATGGAAGGAGACATACCACCATAGAAGTGGTTCACCAACATCCAAGTATCAACCAGGCGTAAGCATGCACTTATAGTTTTCCATAAATCTCTCCAACACCGGTAAAATCTCTCACCATCATGGTCAAATGTGTAGATTTGTCTTTTCAAATTACTGTCTATGAGCACGTTAAAACTTTTTCAGAACTCATCTCAAATAAAATTTCAATTTTCTAATGCTTTGTTCTAGCTCCAATGAGTTATTTACATTCAACTCACCTTTAGAGTCAATGGAAATGCCTTTTAGTCACAAGAATCCATGTCAATCATACCTTCCTCGAAGGTAGTGCAGACCTCCTCAAAACCCTAATATGAGTGTATGGATTTCATTTTCCATACCATGATATGGGGAGTAGGGTACTAAATAAGGCCTCACTGCCATCTTCAAGTAGGAGGTATGATGCAGATTAAAACACCACTTGTGAGGGTGGATGTGATCCTCATGGTTCTATAAGCATTTGGATTCATGGGGGTTCTTGCTGACTCGTTGTTCGTGTATGGATCCATGGTATCGCTGGAACACCAACCTCACTAGCCAATGTTGTGGTACCTATCCTATGCACGACCATGTGTTCCTATCCCATCACGCATAAACACCATAATTTAGAGACAACAAAGAGCAACTGCAGAGCTTGCAAAAAGATTAAAATTAAATAACAAAAATTAAAACTAATCGAATTAAAACTAAAACAAGATGCTTATCGCATGAATAAACTCCGCAAAGCATCGTAATCGCTTGCAAAAGAGGTGTTAATACTTTCTACTTGTGCATGCTAATCACAAGTACACTTCAATCCACGACAGTAGTTTCTGGCACCATCCCCGCAACGGCGCCATTTGATTCGTGCCACAAAGAGGGCTGAGCTAAAATCAACAAAATTTATGATACACCTTAAGTTCCTACTACTACCGTGAGTCGTCATCAAAGATAGGTGGTCAATTAACATTTATTAGAGCTTCACCCAGAAATGATTTAATAAGTGCACGAAGATAAGGGCTTTATTTCCGACTCTTGAATTGTGTTTCAAAACAAAGGAATGGTTTGGAAATTGAGAATTGTAAAACTGAAAGTTAAAGGTGAAAAGTTAACTTCAAGAATAACAGTCACCAACTCAGTTAGCAAACAAGTGTCTTCGGTTTTATCCTCGTTATGACATGCAACCTATGTCCATGGCATAACCGATCTATATTAACTTAGCAAACCTCACCCATGAAGCAATTCTATTTGAGTCAACATGTGTAGCATGCGCTTACGGCCCCTTATCGTGCTTCAAACCCTAACATTCAATAACTTCGCAGGCTCAGAAGACCATCTAAAGAACAACAAGACATCTATCACTAATTATGCAATCGTATTCCCAAAGCATGGAGAGACACAAATCAATAACATTAAAATGCTATGCAACCCTAATTTGAGAAACCCAACATATAAATATCATTTTAAAGGCTCCGTAAAGACCATCTAAAGAATCACGCACCTCTCTCAATCGATCATGCAATCGGATCCTAAAGCATGGAGAGTATTGCCACATTAATGACATTCAATGTTATGCAAACCATGTTTTGAGAATATAAGGGCCATAAATACACTACCTGTAGTTTTTAATACAAGATGATAAGATGATATGCCTAATCATCAAGCTAGCTTCTTCCTCTTCAAAGAAAGGAGGCGGCTAAGCATCTCTCAGTTGTCATCCTCAAGAGAGGGTGTTTCGTACCCGGGAAAGTAAGAGAAAGAGGAGAGAAGAGAGAAAAATAAACCCTAGCTAAAATACAATACTTTATTTAGTAAAATGAAAACTTACAAAATATCTTCCTCAAATTGTTGCTAAAATTGTTACTTAGGGTTACAAAACAAGAGGCTTATATGTGCCACCAAGGCATGAAAAATACCAAACCTATGAAATTGGCTAAGTTATAGGACAATTAAGTAATACACCAAGTTTGGAGGCGGTTTGGCATTAATTACAAAGCATGACGAGGCATCAATTTTCGCTTAGGCTGAAGAATTTCGCTAATTAGCTTAAATCAATGTCTAGCTTAAAACAAGAAATTTCTGCTATGGTACTTATTGTTATACAATTTCTAAGCTTAGCTAAATTCTTGTGAGAAGCGAAATCACCATTTTCGCCAAGGAACGCTAGCTTAAATTTGAGGGTCTAGCTTAAATTTTGGCATTTTCAATAGTTAAATTTTCGCTTAAGGTTGCGAAATTTAATCCTAGCGAAAAATTTTCACAACTCTAATAAAATTCCAAATTTGTTGATCTTCACTCTTTCTCTTCTACTCGTAGATCCAATTTTCTTTCACTTGCCTTGATTTTCTCATTGATTCTAGGGTCAGGTTTGATGGTCGAGACTTGAATTCCAATTTCATGATTCATCCTTTGTATTGAAATTGAACTCAAAAAAGTGCAAAAGCCTACAAACAAACCAAAAATACCCTAAATGGCATAAGTGAATAAGAAGACTAGAACACTTCAATTGGCATAGTAATGATACATTTAGTGCACAAAAGCACTCAAAAAACCTATCTAATATAGGGTTCAAATAGCACTTTTGGGCACTAATCACACCCCCAACCGAACGCTGCTAGTCCCTTAGCAATGCAAAACAAAAAGAAGATGCATGTGGTGATTTCTCAAAAGGTTATGATTCAAAAGGCAGAAAAGGTATAAAACAATACCTTAATCGAGAAATTGAAATCAAAGTTGTAAACCGATATGAAAGAATCAAACCATACTAGAACAATTCTAGGTCATTGATCCATAATTCTCAACTTGAATTTCCACCTAAGTCTAATGGTTCTTTATGTAACCAGATTAAGCTAATAAACTGCAAAATTGCCACCTCCCCCCAACCTAGCACTGACATGGCCTTAAGTTGTTGAACAACCTAGATAGGGCTAGTTACACTTTTCTTTCTTTTTTCAATTTATACTGTGATGTACTGCTTAGTAACTGACTTCACCAAAGTCCGTAACGGGGTCCACCGATGACTCCCCAACCACTAAGGTTTAGGGGCATCGTCAAAAGGATCAATGATCATCAACTCTAAAGGCTTCACCCCGACCCAAATGACTAAAATCAAGCACCTACTATCTGCTAGGACTCTCTACCATCCACCCATGTAACGAACACAAAATTCGATGACTCTGTACCAATCTAAGGCCAGGCATCGGGTTTCAAGTTTTCTACACACCCCCTGACCGTGCTCGGGTTTCAAGGCAAACTTCACGACTTTATTTTTCTTTTTCTTATTTTCTTTCTTTTTCTTTTCTTTTGCTTTTTCTTTCTTTCCGGGAATATTGCATATTGGTCTTCAACTGTAGGTAACACAAACCTATCCTAGGCTGCTAACATACCTAAGGCCGGCTTGGTAAAGCTAAGAAGGCAACACAATTTCACAACCTATTGAACAACTGGTGCAAAGGTGTGAATTATACATAGGGGAAATTTCGTTGGAGCATGCTGGAACTCAACCGACCATAAACCGGCTCTCGCATGGAATTTTTCCTAGCATGTAAGTGACAAACAATGATTCAATTATCCAACAAAAAAGCACTAATCGTCTAATAGTATTCAATTGTCCAATTGAAGCAATTCAATTGTCCAATTGAAAAGAAAAACATTTACACATGGCAAAGCACAAAACATGATATACAAAATTACCTTTAACCAGCTCCCCAAGTATGGTGAGGATTGTAGGGCCTGGCGAGGATCAAAGAGAATTTCTTTTTCTACCGCGGCCTGGCGTATCACATAAGGTTTCACCTCTCACCCATTAATTTTAAACACCCTGTTATCATCTGGATTGATTAAATCTACTGAACCGTTGGGGTATGCCTGTTGGACCATGAATGGACCCGTCCATCGTGACTTAAGCTTGCCCGGAAATAGATGGAGTTTGGAGTCGTATAAAGAACTCGTCTCCCTCTTAAAATTCTTCCAGTTATCATTTGATCATGCCATCTTTTCATTTTCCTTTGCAATCTTCGAATTCAAATAGGCATCATTTCGTATTTCTTCCAATTCAATTCATCGAGATCAAGGAACCTCTGACTCCGCCACCCAGTCCATGTTCAACTTCTTAATTGCCCACCATGCTTTACCGATCTCCACTGAAGGTGACATGCCTACCATAGACCAATCGATAGGTGGACATTCCTGTGGTTGTCTTCAGTCACCCCAGCCCACAACGAATCAAGCAGTTTGATAGACCAGTCTTTTCTATCGAGCCACCACCTCATTAGAATGGTCTGATCTCCCGCTGGCAAGTTCTACTTGACCACTTGTTTGAGGATGGTAAGGTGGCCACTTTGTGTTTTTACACCATATTTAGCCATGAGGTTTTCTAACATTTACATGTAAAATGAGAACCTCCATCACCGGGAGCACGTTTTCGGTACCCCAAACCTGAAAAGATATTGGCTTCAAGAATTTAATTACCACCCTACTGGTCACTGGGTCTTGCAGGGATTGTTTCAACCCATTTTTGAGACATAGTCTACTCCTACCAAATGTACGACACATATGAATAGGAAAAGGTCCACAAAACTGACGCCCACACATCGAATAATTCAACAACTAAAAATCGTCTAACAGCATCATATATGACTCGCGAGACAGCCTTCCCAAGCCTTGCATCCGTCACATACATCTAGCACATTTGGTGTGCTTCCTTGAATAAGGAATGAGAAACCCGACCGTAAAGACCTTCACGCCGCTTCCGAAGCAAAATGACCACCACAAGCATTCTCACGCAATGGTTTAAAATTCACGTCTTCTCCTCGTACACATTTCCGATGATTTGATCTCGCACAGCATTTGAATAGGTGGCTCTTCCCAAATAAGAGAATGATTTTAGCAAAGAAATATTTCCTATCCCGTCCTTTTCCACTAACCGATTTCTCCTGTAGGTGAGAAATTGGCAATGTGAGCATACCTGTGTGAGTCTTTCCACTGTGCATTAAGGATTCTTCAGAAATTCATCCTAATAGGTGGACTGCGGAGTGTCGTGGGCTATAAGCACTGACAGATGATCTCGCCACCACATTTTCCACCCTTTATCTTTAATTTGCAAGTCAACCCCAAGAATGTAACCCAACCTGATGAGTCTTGCTTTCATTTTTTGGCTTGCTAGGAGATATTTCAAAGCGAGTGGTCCCAGAAATGACTATATCCGCCCGTCGAACCGGCCCTAGCTACAGCGCCCTGTCAAAGAAATGAACTTTCAAAACTAAGCCGCATAGGTTCGTGCTCATCCGCTTGAGCTAACTGCTTCAGGCTATAAGGCCTCATGGAAAGCAAAGCAAACTCTTCAAAATCAGCTGGGCATATGGCTCCGTGGCTGGACCGCTCGAAATAACTGCCCCGGGCTATGCGCCTGCCGAAAGCAAACCCCAAAATGGGCCGCTAGGCTCAGGCTAATCTCGCTCTCGAGCTGAACTGGTTTGCGCTAAAAGGCCTGGCCGAAGGCTGAATCCTTCAAAACTCGAGCTATTGTGGCTCCGCCAATCTCGCCCAGCCAACCGCCTCGCAACAAGACCTACAACAAATAACTCTTTCAAACCGAAGCAGTTATGGCACCGTCTAGCCACCCGCCCGAGCCGAACTGGCCCAGGCTGCAGTTTTGCCGAAAGGCCAACTTCTCTTCAAACCGAACCGACAGCCCCGCGGGCTATTCTCGCCTCGAGCCGAACCGCCCCCGGCTGCGCAGCTTACTACAAGTAGCCGAACTCTTAAAAACGGAGCCGCCGAGGCCCGCGCTGGCCCCGCTAAGCCAACTGCTCGAGCCATAAGGCCTTAGCTGCCGAACTTCTTGAAATTGGCGCTGAGGCTCGTGGTTATTTCATCAGCCGAATCTCTGCTCTTTCGGGCCAAGGCCTTTGTTTGAGCAAGGCTGAATCTTCAAACCCAGCGCTTATGGCTTGGGCGCGGCTAACTGGGCTGAGTCAAGGCCCCGGGCTACAAGGTCTTTGTCGAGCACCGATGTCTTTAAACTAGTCAGCCGAGGCCCGTGGCTATTATGCCCGAGCCGAACTAGCCCGGGCTACAAGGCCTTATTGAGCAAACCGAAACCGCGAGGTTCCGTGGCTATTTCCCGAGCCGAATCACCCTGCTCCTAAGCAAGGACTTATTTGAGCAAGAAACTCTTTAAAACCGAGCTGCTGAGGCCCGTATGCTCTACTCCGAAATGAATCAGTTCGCCAAGGCCTTTAGTCGAGCAATAAACTTCAAAACCAGTCGCTATGGCTCTCGCCAATCCGCCAGCCGAACTGCCCTAGGCCAGGCCTTGCTCAAGAGTGTAACTCTTCAAAACTCCACTGCTATGGTTCCGTGCCACCGCCTCGAAATGAATCGCCTCAGGCTACAAGGCCTTGCTGAGCAACTGAACTCTTCAAACCGAGTCATATGGCCCGTGGGCCAATCTCGCCCGAGCCGGGAACTCGGCCCCCGAGCCAAGGCCTCCGCTGAGCGCTGAGCTCAAAATTGAGCTCGTTGTGGCTCCACGGGCTAATCCCGCCTGAGCTGAACCGGTTTTGGGCCATGCGCCTGCTGAGCCAAGAACTTCAAAACCAGCTGCCAGGGGACCGTACACCCGCCCGAGCCGAACCGGCCTCGGCATTAAGACCTTTGCTGAACAAATGAACTTCAAAATTGATTTGTTATGCTCCGGCCACTCCGCCAAGCTGAACCGGGCCTCGGGCTACAAGGCCTTGGCTGAGCGGCCGAAACTCTTCAAACTGAGTCGCCAGGCTCCAGGCTATTCGCCCGAGCCGAACCGGCCCCGGGCTACAAGAGCTTAGCCGCGCAGCCGGTCCTGAAAACTGAGCTTCGAGGCCCGCGGGCCATTCCGCTGACAACCGCCCCCGGGCTACAATGCCTTAGCTGAGCAACAACTCTTGAAAACTAAGTCACAGAGGCTCCCAGCTATTTTCGCTTGAGCAAATCAAGCCAATATAAGTCCCACGAGCAATGAACTCTTGAAAACTGTCGAGGCTCCGGGCTATTCAGATGAGCCGAACTGGCCTGTGGTTACAAGGCCTTTTGTTGAGCAAATGAACCTCTCAAACTGTGCCTGCGTGCTTACTAATCTCGCTGAGCGAACCGCCTCAGGCGGTGCGACTTTGCTGAAAGCGGTCAACTCTTTAAACTGAAAGGCCAGGCCCTGGCCGAGTTGAATCCGCTTCTTAGTCTAAGGCCTTAGTTTCGAGCAAGAGAAGCCGCGAGGCACCGCGGCTATTCTCGCTCGAGCCGAACTTGCTCGCCATAAGGACTTATTTCGGCAGCGAACCCTGCAACCGAGCCGCTAAGGCCCGGGCTATTCCCGCCAGCCGAACCGTCTCGCCACAAGTGCCTGGGCTCGAACAAATAACTCTTCAAAACTCACGCAGGCCCGTGGGCTGACCGCTTGAGTCAACTAGAGCTCCAGGGGCTATAAGGCCTTACAGCAAGCTGAACCTCAAACTGTCATGGCCCGTGGCTAATTCGTCGAGCCGACCGGGTTCTCGGGCTAAGGCCTTTGCTGAAGCAAATAACTCTTAAAACTGAGCCGCCAGGGGTTCGTACACCGCTCGAGCCGAATCGGGTCTCGGGCTACAAGGCCTTGTTGAGCTTGGAACTCTTCAAAATGAGCGCTAGTCTACGAAGCACCCGCCCGAAATAATCACTGGGCAACAAAACCTTTGTTGAATAGCTGGACCTTCATAATCAGCCACAGGCTTCGTATAATTCGTTATAGCTGATCTGCCTGGCTACAAGCTTTGGTTGAGCAGCTTGAACTCTTCAACCAGCCGCGAGGCCAGGCTATTCCGCCCGCGCCGAACTGCCTCGGCTATAAGGCCTTAGTCGAGCAAATAACTCTCGAAACTCCGAGCCAAGCAGCGGCTCCGGCTAATCACCAGTCGAACCCACCCAGCTACAAGGCCTTGGCCGAAATGAACTCTTGAAAACCGAAAGCCAGGGTCTTCGGGCCATTCTTCCCGACAACCTGCTCCTGGCCACAAGGCCTTTAGTCGAAAGCAAATAACTCTTCTAAACTCAGCCGCATGTCCCGGGCTAATCCGCTGGAATAAAATGGCCTCGGCTACAAGGACTTTGTCGGCAGCCAACTCTTTCGTTTAGCTTTGCGGCCTGTACACCTTCCCGAAATGAACCGGCCCTAGGCCAGTGTTTAGGCCGAAAGCCGCAAACCTTCAAAACTCAGCCGCACGCCTGCGGGGCCAATTTGCTCGAGCCGAACCGACTCCCCGGGCTACAAGGCCTGAGCAACAGCCTTTAAAACCGAAATGCTATATCTGCAATAATCTGCCTGAGCTGAACTAGCTTTTGGGCTATAAGGCCTTTGTTGAGCAGTTGAACTCTTCAAAACTGAGCTGTTATGGCTCCGTGGGCTAATCTGCCTGAGTTGAACTGGCTCCTGGGCTACAAGGCCTTTGTTGAGCGGTTGAACTCTTCAAAACTGAGCTGTTGAGGCTCCGTGTGCTAATTTTCTGGAGCTGAACTGGCTCTTGGGCTATAAGGCCTGCAATGGGAAAGCTTGAACTCTTCAAAACCGAGCCGCTGAGGCTCCTCAAGCATCAAAAAATAAAGAGCTTAATCGCTCCGGGCTACTGTGCCTTAGTTTGAGCGCTTGAACTCTTGAAAACCGGGAGCCGAGGCTTCATGGCTAATACGCCCGAGCTATACCGACTCCCGGGCTACAAGGCCTGGAGCTGAGCAATGAACTCTTGTAAATCGCGCCGTGGCTTCTCGGGCTAATAATGCCAGCAGCCGAATCGGCCCCGGGCTACAAGGCCCGAGTCAGTAGTCAACTTTTGAAAACCAGCCGCCGAGGCCCTCACGCCTTCCTCCTTTGAGAATGTGCGCGTGATTTAATGCTTGACGTTTGAGAATTGGGACGGATCACGTGACTTCCCAAGGTATCCAGACCCCTTTATAAATATCCGCCTTCAGACATAGAGGTGTCTTATACGACAACTTAGCCTTCCTTCCTGCTGCCATTCAAGAGCTCTAACACGATGAGGTCTCTGTGTCCGACCGTTGTCGTTTGGAGTTTGGTTTGATCGCGAGGCTGAAGCCGATTCCATGGTTTCGCCATCGATGGAGTTGTGTTTTCCTAGTTCCTTCCTTGCGGAGTTATGCTTTTCCCATTCCGCCCATTGATGGAACCGACTAGGAACGTGTTTTCTGAGGAGGCTGGGGCCTGGGGAAGGAATGTTTTAAGTCTCGCTTCTCATTGTAATTTCCTCCCCTTTCTTTCTCAGATTTCTTTTTCTTCTTTCCTCCTTTTCCCTCGAGGGAACCGCTTACTGCTTACTCCCGATATGTGAAAGGATTCGTGCCACCTAGCAGGTGATCTAATCAACAAAATTCTGTTTCCTATATTCCTCCATCGTCGTAGCCGGCTACCGCAATGGGCCGGTCTAGGGCTCAACACGTGGCTGTCATCCAATGATTCGTGATCATGTTTGAAAATCGTGAGACTTTTATTTGGATTTTCGGATTCAGTATTAAAAAACAGGAGTTGGGTTGTTCACCTGTAATCGAAATGGCTTAAAATGAAGCAAAATGGTAACCTCAAGGCTTGGGTCACTAGCTCGATAGAATGGGGTTATTAAGATGTCCCTCGGGTTATTTCCTCGCATTAGGAAAATGACATATAGTCAAAGCCAAAACCAACTTTGTTTAGTATTATAAACCCAACCCTACAACAAACACTTCTATTTGAGTCCAAACCTATACCGAGTATTCAATGTTCCAAATGGGCTTTAAAACCTACATTTAACTCATTTCAATGGCTCGTAAATGACGAAGAATGCCGTGCATCTACCATTAAGAATGCACTAACCCTAAAGCATGACAAGTATCGACCAAGAGAAAGACATTAACAGCATTAAACCCTAGTTTGGAAAGTTTGGAAAACCATAAATGCACTGCTTTCATTTAAAGTAATATGGCACCCGCCAAACCACCCAACAACTGGGTTAGTAACCCTCCTCTTCAAAGCTTTGAGGTTCAGCGCCAAGCATCCCTTTGAGTTGTCATTCTCAAGGGTGTGTTTGGCAGCCAAGAAAATGAGAGTTAAGAGAGAAGAGAGCAAATGTAACTTAGGAAACCAAAGTCGGGAAAGCTTCAATAAAAGTGAAAAGTTAGGTTAAAGTCATAAGGTGGCTTATATAGCCAACCCAATTGTGTGAAATACCAAAATGCCTAAATATGTAATTACAATAGGACAAAATGGTAATTAATCAAAACGAGGCGTTTGAATCAAAACATCAAAAACATAGGCATGATTTTCGCATATTAGTTGGTTCTCGCTATCATAGCGAAAAACAAGGCACATTAACTTCAAATTTCGCTATACACGTAATTCTCGCTATGATAACGACCATGAGGATAGCGAAATTTCAAGTATGATAGCTAAATTCCAAATTTAGCGAAAAATTGTGCATAGCGAAATTTTCGCAGGGATTGCGAAAATTTCGCTATGGTAGAGAAAATTTCGCAATCCTTGCGAAATTTTCGCAATGCATAGCTTAAAACTACTGCCTCCGCCGCCCGCTTGCCTCTGCATCTCCTTTTCATCAATTCTACTTGACATTTCTTCATTTTTTTGTTGATGAAATCACCGTGAATTCTCAGCATTCAGCACCAACTCGAAGTCAAACTTGAAATTATTAGCTAAGGCCTGCA
The DNA here is from genome assembly GCA_016808115.1 of Tetrastigma voinierianum. NCBI lineage: Eukaryota > Viridiplantae > Streptophyta > Magnoliopsida > Vitales > Vitaceae > Tetrastigma > Tetrastigma voinierianum. Next base: position 56,423 of record JAEQBH010004053.1, on the reverse strand, counting down.
AACCCAAGAAATTACCAAAACAAAACCTCCGAAACGGAATCAAGTGGTGTCATGGACATGCACATGTCAATCGTTCAATTCATATGATTAGTGAGAAAAAGATCAAACCTATCTTGAATAGATCTCGTACAGCACTTTTGGGCACTAATCACACCCCCAACCCGACACGTTGTTAGTCCCTTAGCAATGCTTAAACACAAGGTATGTATTTTGCTTTTACAAAAGCGTATATTGTTCAAAAGTGTGTGTACCGATGTTTTACCTTTAGTATGTCAATTTAAATTCAAACGAAAGCCAAGAGAACAATTGCTATAATAACAAGTTTTAGCACATCGGGAGGTTCCAGAAGTCAACCTGAACTTCCACCAAACTAATTGTCTGGCAACCAACAGCCAATAAGTTGCGGCTATTCCCTCCCCAACTCATACCTTATGCCTTAAACTGGCCGGGGACCAACCTAAATAAAAGATCCTCAAATACACTCTTATTTCTTCTTGATTGCATTGTAGGGTAATGCTAAAAACCTCGATTTCATTAAAGTCCGTAACGAGGGTCCACCGATGACTCCTGAACCAATTACAGGCTTCAGTGGCATCAAGCCAAAGGATCAACCGACCACGAACTCTGCGCTTCACCCTTAGACTTCGAATGACTTCGAGAATTAAGCACCTACAACTCGCTAAACTCCACCCATCCACCCGTGTAGCGAACACTAAGTCGACGACTCCCAACCAATTAAGGTTTAGGGCATCGGGCTTTAAAGGCTTTCGCCATATACCCCTCGACGTGTTCCTGTTTCAAGGCAAAGGCCAATGACTTTTATTCTTTTTCTTCTTTTCTTTTTTCGCATTTGAAGACTACATTGGTCTTCATTCACTGCAACACAAACCTATTATGGGTCACAACAGATCTAAGGCCTACGGTAAAGTGGAAAGAGTGTATATAGCTTCTCTAACCTATTGGGTACTAACTGGCTGCAAGGTGTAAATTAGCTAAAGGGGAATGTTCAAGGTTGGAATATGCTGGAACCCACGACCAAAGGCATCAACAACCCTCAATCATGCATGGAATTGTTCATCACATGCAACACATAGGCTTCAATTTTCAACTAAAGGCAAAGATAGAAACACAAAATGGAGATTACTAAAATGATTTGGTAAAAGTAGAATAATCAAATAATGCTATAAAAGCTTTGATATAACCAAAATGGCTAATACATGCTTAATATAGCTAATCATAACAAAAGCATCACTGCCTATTATTAGCTAATACATGAATCCTATACAATCCTATACAAAATGAGTAGGCAGTTGATAAAGCTAACAAAAAAAAACAGTACAAAACATGATAGAAGACACTCCTAACTCTAACTTTTCCTCCCAACCAAAGTATAAACATGCCTCACTGGGTAGGGATAGGAAAGTTAGAGAAGGGAGTGCGACCACCTCACTCTCGTGGTGGTGGATGTGCCGGTGGATCTGAAGCTGCTGCTGCGGCTGCAAGCATGTCCAAGGAGGCTGCTGCTGTGGACTGGTCTCGAGTAGTCTGTGTAGGCTCAGGCGGGAGACCGAGGTGGCTCATGATCCTGGTAAGCATGGCGTGATCGTGTTTCTATGCGGCCTCGCCGTCAACCGCTGGTCCCAATGATGCTTGTGTGGCAGCGCAAGCGCAAACAAAGATCCATAACAACAAAGAAGCTCCCTAGAACTGATATGAATATGTCTGAGACTCTGTGGTCGTGGTAGGAAGGGCCGACAAAGGTCGCAGGGGTCGGGCGTGGAGTATGGAGGTGGAGAGATGGAGGAGACAACCAACCGGGGTCCTCTCCACCTTCTACCTCCACCTCAGAACAGATCCTCTCCCCGGTGGGTCCTGCCACCATCGGTTACATCCCTCCTGAATGTCCCACACCGAGAACAAAAGACTCCAGATATAAAGAGATCGTCTGTAGACAGGGATTCTGAGTCCAACCGATCCTCCGACGCGCCCTCGGGGGGAACCCCAGATGCCCTATGACTGCCCAAGAATCGCATCAACAACTAGAACTCTCGCCAGCCAGCCCTTTCTGGTGGACTTTATCCTCAAAGTGAAGCAATGGTCATAACAAGCCGCAGGACCGAACTGTAATCCCGAGATCCGCACAGGCCCCGAGTATGGCCCCCCAAGGCCGAACATAATGCCGCAACTGAACAAGCCGGTCCTGAAAGCAGGTGGTCCACAAGGAGGATCCTGAGGCGGAAGCCGCCGCGTGGCGAGCACGGTCCGCCGTAGTACTCCTGGCAGACAATGGACCATCTCCCCTTCAGATGCTAAGGCCAATCAGATCCTCTGTGACTTACGCCTCACGCGCAGCCCGCGCACTAATTGTCCGAGCTCTGAGTAATTTCGTGACCGCCACGCCGACCTGAGTCTAATGGACTCCTGGTGACTCCCCGGAAGTCATAGAGTGGTAAGACCTACACCAATTCGGGATAATAGGAACCGCCGTCATGAATGTGAGTTGTGGAATATCGTGTATCACCCTCATGAGTCTCTAAACCGCGGCCTGGTCAAGGTCGTATCAGAATGGGTTCTCGTAGTCCTTGGCACGTAAATCATTCCCAATCACACCCAGAACATGGGACGCCACCGGGGTTCGCAGAGCTTAGCGACGAGCCCCTGTCAGCCTGGGGGAGGTGACGGCCGGCCGAGATCTGCAGGACTCCCCGCCTCGATGTCCGGCCCTCCCGTCGCCTCCGAGGGGCACCGGAAGCGGCCTGGGGAGGTCCCATCCTCGCCTGGTATCGTTTGAACTCGAGGTCCCATCCTCGTCGGGTATCGTTCGAATCCCCGAGGCCTCGTGCATGGTCGCTGGGCCAATGCAGCCGTGGCATTCGGAGGCAAGTCCCGAGAATGGGCAACCGACACCCTAAGTGTCCGGGGTCCCATCTCTCGAGTGCCGACCCAACCCCCGCCTATACGAGAACCACCCCGGTACCTGACCTGTCTCGTGGTCTAGAGTACCGCAGGGCGCAGCTGGCACACCTGGGCCAGTGGGTGGCAAAGATATCGCGCACACGCCACGTGGTGAACCGTGGCCTCCGGCTAGCGCAGGAACAGAAACGGCCAATGCACGCCGGATGTCGTGGCACCGATGCACGCCCACCGAAAGGCTCACGGCGTGGACGCGGTCCGCGGATCCCAAGGCCCTGGGCGCGCGGCACCACCGGGCCCGCAGCCCGACGCAATGGGAGCCACTAGCCTACAAACGAATCCGCTCGTGGCAAGGTCTAATGCCACGAGGCACAAAGGGAGGCAGGCACGGTAAAGGCGTGATGGGCCGCTTAGGCAAAGGATGGCCCGAGGGAATGTGATCGAAACGAGGTGGCCCTCCCCCTTTATAAAAACAAGCTTTAAGCAACCGAAGGTCCCCTGAAGTCCAAGGCTTGACAAACTTTACCATTTCAGCTAAATTTCGCCGCATCGCTTTCCATCCGCAAAATAACAACAAAATTTCGATTTAGGAATTTAAATATAATAAAAACTGTAAAATCAAAATAAATATTTAAAAATAAACCTAAGAATAAAAAAATTAAACAGTTAAGATTACTAAAAAGGAAGTTACTAAACGAAGTGACAAAATAGCATACATGAACACCTAAGAAAAAAAAAAATTGAAATAGCAAATTGCTCTGAGACCAAACCAGCCCACTCTGCCGATTCACCTCATGCGAGGGTCAAGGAGGAGGAGCCTCGACCCCTAAGCAGCAGGGCCCGCACAAACTCATGCCTGCCTCTCTTGTCGAACTTCTTCCTCACTATTGATTTTTGCCGACCATTAGCTCATAGGGTGACTGCAGTGCATAACCCCAATCAACTGGCTTCATCTTGATTTACCAATTCTACGGTAATTGGGGCTTGCTCAAGATTTTGGACTAATGATGCACTTCCATCAGCTCCTTGCTTGTCATCTTCCACAAGCTTGTGCTTATATCATGAAAATTATCAGCTCCAATGTCATGCCAAATGAGCTACACCAATCGCCAATTGATTATCGTGACAAGTAAAGTACAAAAATGGTCTTCCCAGGATAATTGGCACATGATTAGGCCCACTTGCTATTGGCTCTAAGACAAGCACTACAAAGTCTACTGCAGTGTGAATTTGTCCACCTACTAATACATCCTCAACTATTCTCTTAGGGAATCTTACCATCATCGGCTAATGAGAGAGTGATGTTGGTAGGCTTTCCTCCTAAACCTAATCGCTTATACACCAATATGGCGAGTTTACACTGGCCTCTGTCCAATGCTGCTTTGTCTATGCAAGTCCCACCACGGTTATCTGATATCAGGGGATCCCGATCCTTATATTTCATCGGTTTCGCTTGAATGATGGCACTGACTGTCAGTTAGGTTCTTTCACGCCTGAACCTTCTTTGACTGTGCAATGTGTCCTTTAAGAACTTTACAACAACCCGCTAACTATGCCAGCAGTGGAATTATTTACTTTCACTCGCCTTAGCACCTCCCAACAGCCGGCCTCGGGAATTTTTTCGTCTGTTGTTTGTGAAAATGAGGGAATGTTTTTCACCGACCTTCATCAATATTACCCTCTCTGCTCAAATCCTTTTCTTTCTCGCTTCAACAACAGGCATTGGCCGTTTGCACTTTTCCACCTCAAAGTGATGATAGCTTACTTCATCCATCCCCGAAGTCATTGGATGAACCTACCTCACGGACTCCTCGATTTGGCAGCTACTGGGAAGGAACCTTCCTCTCTCCCGCACTCAGATTATTAATCTGTGGATTGAATACTGTAGGCCATCAATTTTCTCTACTAAGGTTGCCTGGGCCTACCCATCCTTTTGTTCGCAGTACTTTCTACAAGATCAATTTTTCGTGCCAATTCAGCGTTGATCCCCTTTGCTCTCCACAAAATTACTCTACCACCGTCAAATTTAAGAGAGTTTGTTCATGTAAGAGGATGATGATACTGTGGGTCGAGATGAGGGACTCAACAATGTTTAACTAGAAACACGCGTATTAGGTCGCAGAGGTTGTGTGGTGATTCTTCCAATTGGAATTATACACATTTATATGGAGCATTAAATAGCCACAGCCCACCTGCATTATGCCTTCCGACATCAAATCCTTCATCAAGGGAGCATTCGGGATAAGGCCTCCGGGTGGACAAATAATACAATCGATGGCCGGGTTGGCCTGCGCGCATTTTCAAACATTACACTGTACACGGTAGGCGGATCAAATCAACAATATTTTGTTTCCTATGTTCCTCCTACCGCCGTAGTAAAGCTTACCGCAAAGATAATGGTCTACAACGAATCACTGATTATTTTCAACTCACGAATGATTTGCATCAATGTTTGAAAATGGTGGACTTTTTGTTTGGATTGGATTCGTTAAAAACAAAGGGAGGCGGTTTGTTCATCGTTAACTATAATATTTAAATGAAAGTGTGAAATGGTAACCTTGGAAGGCTCGGGTCACTAGTCGCGATAACACGGTGTATCAGTTGTCCTCGTTATTTCCTCGCATTGTACAATGACATATAGTCAAAGCCAAAACTTGATCTTTTGTTTAGCTGCAAACCCAACCTTGAACCACTCCTATTTGAGTCAAACCAAATACTAAGCATTCAAAGTCCCATTCGCTAGGAAACCCTAGCATTTAACCTCTTTAATGGCTCGGGGAATGCCATCTAAAGAATGTCGCGCATCTACCATTAAGAATGCACCGAACCCTAAAGCATGACAAGGTATCGACCAAAAGAAAGACATTAACATTAAACCCTAGTTTGGAAAGTTTAACCAGCAATGCAGAACCTGTATCCTTTAAAGCATGAGGACAAACCCGCAAGAGTCCCAAAACTGTTAGCAACCCTCCTCTCCAAGACTTAAGGCTTAGCCAAGCATCCCTGAGTTGTCATCCTCAAGGGGTGTGGCTCAAGTACCAAAAAATGAGGGTTATGAGAGAAGAGAGCAAAATAAACCTAAAATGAAAAGTTGCGGGAACTTGCATAAAAAAATGAATAGTTAGGGTTACAAAGTTGCAGTGGACTTATATAGTCAAACCCAATGTGTGTGAAATGACAAAATACCTAAAATATAAATTACAATAGGACAAAATGGTAATTTATCAAACGTGGTCGCTTGGAATCAAAAATACCAAAAACACAGATCGAAAGAATTGCTTACGCAAAGAATTCTCGCTATTATAGCTTAAAATTCTCAAGAGTGTTAGCGAAATTTCGCTTTTAGCCTAGCGAAATTCCACAGATACAAAATGGGAATTCTCAATAGAACAAGAATTTTCGCTAGCTAGCGAAATTCCCCCGCTAGCTTAAATGAAAATTCTCACATAGTGAGGCCTTCGCTAGATTTCACAGCCTTTGAAGTATGATTGCAAATCTTCGCACATCCCAATGTAAATTTCGCAATCATAGCTTAAAATCTCCGGATTGCCCCGCTTGCTACCGCATCACTTCCCGCACTTTTATTCACTACTTCAATTTTTCAACCCATCTGACATTTCATCGCTCGCCCAGGAAATTACCGATTCTCGCATTCAAGACCAATAAGAAGCCAGCTTACCGGGACCAAGTTCTCAAACCCGCAAACTATCCAAACAATCCGAAAACAAATCGAACACTATGGACATGCACATGACACCAAGGTTTAATTCAGGCGATTAGCGCAAAAAGCACTCTAAACCTATTCAATAGGCTCAAAATAAAGCATTTTTTAAATAATCACACCCCCTTAACCGACACGTTGCTACCCCTTAGCAATGCTAAAAACAATAAAGGTACGCATGTTGTGCTTTTACAAAAAAGTGTATAAGGTTCCAAAAAAGTGTACAGACAATGCTTTTTACCTTTAAATGAAAAATTTACACCTGCTCAACACGACATGAAAGAACAAAACCATATACGAACTAGTTTTAGGTCAACATCGATCGAAGGAAATCAACCCGAACTTCACCAAAATCTAATTGCTCCCGAGGTAACCAGCCTTGAGCCAATAAATCATGTTATTCTCCCCCCAACCCAGCTGCTACTACCATGGCTCAAACTGCCGACCAACCTAACAGATCAGCTACACTCTTTATTTCTTCCTTTACTGCAATGTAGGGTGCAATGCTAAAACTCGACTTCACCAAAGTCCTGTGTAACGAGGGTCCATCGATGACTTCAACCAATTAAGGCTTTTGTGGCATCAAGCCAAAAGGATCAACCGAATTATAAACTCGCAGAAGCTTCACCCCTCGATCCGAATAATGACTTCGTGAATTGGGCACCTACAACACGCTAAACTCTACCCATCCACCCAAGTAGCTAACATTAAGTCGATGACTCCTAACCACTAAGGTTTAGGCATCGGGCTTTAAAGGCTTTCGCCTATATACCCCTGACTGCCTGCTTCTCTACAAAGGCCACAACTTTATTTCTTTCTTCTTTCTTTTTTCTTTGCTTTTTCTTTCTTTTTTCATTTGAAAGACATTACATTGGTCTTCTCACAGCGGTAACACAAACCTATTATGGGTCACAACAAATTTAAGGCTAAGCTAAAGTGGAAAGAGGTATATAGCTTCTCAACCTATTGGTACAAGCTGGGGTGCAGTGTGTGAATTAGCTAAAGGAATGTTCACGTTAAATACGCCAAACCTCAATCGACCAAAACTAAATCATGCATGGAATTGTCTAATGATTACAACATACAGGCTTCAATTTTCTCAACTAGCAAGAGTAGATACACAAAATGAAGACACAAAGTGATTCAGAAAGGGGGAACGAAATAATGCTATAAAGCTGATATAACCAAAATGGCTAATATATGCTTAATATAGCTAAATATAACAAAGTATCACTCGCCATTATCGCTAATGTACGAACCCTATATAAAATGAGTAGGCAATTGATAAAGCTGAAAACTGTACAAAAACATAATGTACACTTCCTAACTCTAACTTTTCCTCCCACAAAGCATAGACATGTCATGTGGATAGAAAGTTAGAGACAGTGACCACCTCACCTCATGTGGATTCAAGTCGCCGCTGCCAGCACGTCTAAGGAGACTGCTGCTGTGGACTCATCTCGATGTGTAGGCACAGGCGGGAGACCGAGGTGACCTATGATCCAAGGATGCGGCAGGCACAATGCTCTAAAGTGGTCTCTGGCCGGGGCCAATCCTCTCGGTCCATTGATGCTTGTGTAGTAGCCAATGAATCAGACAGATCCATAGCCACCGCAGCTCCCAACCGACATGAACATGCTCCGAGAATGCCGCGTCAGATATGACTCGGGCCAGAGGCCATCAGGTCAGTCTGGGCGAGGTGATGAGGAGCGGAGGAGACAAATCCGCACCGGGGTCTTCCACCTCTCTACTCTACCTCAGAAATTGTGATCATCTCTCCCCTTGGGATCCTCCGCTCCCTCATCCCAAGACCTCCCGGTCTTGCCGTCAAGGAGAAACCCAAGATAACCAAGGATCGCTCCATGGATGTGGACCTGAGGGCATCCGATCCTCCTCTCAATACGAGGCCCTCCCGGGAATCCCCAAATGCCCAAGACTGCCCAGAGTCACAAGATCAACAAGGGTAGACTCGCCGAGCCGCCCTGCGGTGGACCTATCCTCGGCGTGCCAGGCGGTCATAACTAGCCTCCGAGGGACCGAACCGGGGACCTCCGAGATCCCAGACAAGGCCTCTAGTATGGCTCCCCTGCACAACGTAGCGGCCGCAAACGGAAACAAGCTAGTCCGGAGTGTGGTCCACCAAAAGCATCCAGGCAGCCGCTACGAAAAAGTACCGGGTCCCGCCAGAGACTCCTCAGCACAGCGGACCATCTCCTCTCAGGACGGCCGCGGCCAATCCCGATATCCGACCGCCGCCGCCGGGCAGTCAGCGCCTGGAAATGTCCAAGGCCTCTGAGGCCCTGGGCCGATCACAGCGACCTGAGCCCAAATAACTCGACACTCCCCCGGGAAGTCAGCGGCGGTAGAACTCGCACCACCGGGATAGAACGCCGCTAAAATTGCACAGTTAGGAGTACTGCGGATCAACCTCATGGAGTCTCGAACCGGTCGACGTTGGCTGCACGTCGTGAAATGACTCTCCATGAAAATCCCCGGCGCGCTAGTCCACGTTCCCGCAGACGGGTCCCAAGAACAACACCACCCGATCCTCGAGTGTGCAATGATGGGGCACAGAGCCTCCTCGCATCGGGGGCTGCAGTGATGGCTGAGGCCTAGATGATGAGGACTCCCCAGCCCGATGTCCGTCCGCTGAGGTCACTGGCCTCCCGGATCGCCCCGAGGCACCGGAATAGCCCGAGGTCCCAACCCTCGTCTCGATACCTCCCGAACCCCTACGTCCCTTCCTGGACTGAGCGGAAGCCAAGCCTCGTCCTCCACTTGGAGCACACCCAACCTTGGGGCCCGAGATTTCACCCACCCCGTACCGTACTATATTCGTTCAGGTCGAGAGCTCGCAGGCTCACGCCTGCTGGGGAGTGGCAAAGGCACTCGCTCACACTCGACTCTGAATAGGCTCAAAATAGCACCCACTAATCAACTCGCCCCGCACTTCACGGGAGTCTTTTCCTTCCAAATTCTTCCACCTTTCTAGCCAAGGTCGATATTTTTGCTTCTCATCTCTATATCTTCTCGTAGTGCAAAAATTCCCTCCCTGCGACCGAAGGCCTCATTTTCTCCACCTCCCTGGCTCGGGGCTCATCCCATCCCTTGGAAGTTTCAAACACATAATCCAAAAAATCCATGGCTTCATCCGAATGTTAGTTCAAGAAGTCCCTCCACACATCAAGCTTCTAACAAATAGTTTCATGCTTCCAGACATACCCATCATGAGGTGGTTTACAAGCATCCAAGTGTCAAAACCATGATGTGGACAAGACCGACGGTTCCATGAACCTCTCCCAAGATTGGTAGAACTCATGCTCAGGGCAGCAAATGTAGATTTGCCTCTTCAAATTACTGGTCTTGTGGAGCACTAAGAATTTTTTTAAATTTCCGCCCGCAGCCTCCGCCCACCTTCCGATGGTTCTCGGGTCTCGTGAATTGCCATCTTGGCTTTGTCTTTGAGGTCAATGGAAATGCCTTCAACTTCAACAAATCCATGTCAATTGCATTCCTTCCTTAAAGGTTATGCATACTTCCTCAAAATCCTTATATGTGTGTATGGATTTTCATTTTCCCATACCATGAAATGTAAAGCAGGCACTGTGTGGTCTCACCGCTACATCGCCGCCAGGAGGTATGACGCAGAAGGAGCACTAACTCTGGGGAGGGTGTATGTGATCTCATTGATCCGTATGTTGTCGGGATTCACCGGAGTACCCTTTGCCGCACTTTGCCGTTTCATGTAGAGTGATCCATTTGATCACTCGTGTACACCAATTTCACAAATTTCTCGTCAACTGGTGTACTGATTCTCTGTAGTCTACCTGAACTATCTCTATCCCAGTGATGCATAAACACCTGTTACACAAAATTAGACACATCAAAGAACACAAACATAGCTTGCCAAAAGGATCAGTGTTAACTAAAACAAAAATTAACTGACTGTAAGAATAAAAATAGTGCAGTAACTGCCAAGTAAAGAAACTTGCAGTTCAAACAAATGAAATTCAAAAGGATTAAAAGGTCACCAACACTTGTAATGTGGATTACAAGTACATATCAACTCATCATCCGTGAAGCTCAATAAATCCCCCAAGAACGGCGCCATTTGATTCGTGCCACGTAGGGTGATCCTAATCAACAAAATTGTTTCCTATATTCCTCCTACCACTGAAATGCCACCGCAAAGATAGCGGTCTAGGGTCGAACACGGGATGGGCTTTTCATCCCACGAATGATTCGCATCATGTTTAAAAATCGTGAGACTTTTTTTGATTTTCTGATTTGCATTAAAAAACAGGAGTTGTTGTTCACCGGTAACTAAAATGGCTTAAAAATGAAGTGCTTAAATGGTAACCTTGAAGGTCAATAGTCATAGAATGGGGCTATTAAGATGTCCCGGGTTATTTCCTCGCATTAGTGGCAAATGACATATAGTCAAAGCCAAACCGACCTTTGTTTAGCTATAAAATCTAACCCTACAAACAATTCTATTCGAAGTCCAAACCATATCGAGCATTCAATGTTCCAAATGCGCTTTAAAAACCTAGCATTTAACCTCGTCATTTCAATGGCTCGTAAATGACATCTGTAGCGAATGTCACATCTACCATTAAGAATGCACTAAACCCTAAAGCATGACAAGTATTGACCACATATAAAGACATTAAATAGCATTAAACCCTAGTTTGGAAAGTTTGGAACCATAAATGCGCACTGTTCACTAAAGCATGAGGACACTGCCAAACCACCAACAACCAAGCTAGTAACCCTCCTCTTTAAAGCTTTGAGGCCTAGCCAAGCATCCCTTGAGTTGTCATTCTCAAGGGTGTGTTTGGCAGCCAAGAAAATGAGAGAAAGAAGAGAGAGAAGATAGCAAAATGTAACCTAGAAACCAAAGCTGCGGGAAAGCTTCAATAAAAGTGAAAAGTTAGGGTTACAAAAGTCATAAGGTGGCTTATATAGCCAATCCAATCGTGTGAAATACCAAAAATGCCTAAAATATGTAATTACAATAGGGACAAAATGGTAATTAATCAAAACGAATGCTTGGAATCAAAAACATATCAAACATAGGGCGTGATTTTCTCGCTTATGCAAAGGAATTTTCGCCATCATAGCGAAAAAACAAGGCATAGCTAAATTCAAATTTCATATATTACGCACTCCTATGATAATAAAATGTGCATACAGCGAAATTTTCGCTATGGTCGGGAAATTTTCAATCCTTGCGAAATTCTTGCAATGCATACGAAAATTCGCCTTGCCTCCGCCTTGCTTTCGCCTCGCAGATCTCCTTTTCATCAATTCTACTTGACATTTCTTCATTTTTTTTGTTGATGAAATCACCCGTGAATTTCCTGATTCAAAGACCAACTCTGATGATCGAACTTGAAATTATTGGTCGAGGCTCGCAAAACCCGAGAAATTACCAAAACAAACTCGAACGAATCAAGTGGTACCATGGACATGCACATGTCAATCGCTCAATTCATATGATTAGTGAGCAAAGCACTCAAACCTATCTGAATAGATCTAAAATAGCACTTTTCGCACTAATCAATGAGGGATGGCACCGCCGACAGATTTTATCTCAGATAAAGAACTGAAAATTGCCACCGTCGAATCAATTGTATCTTTCTTTGAAATAAAGAACTATTTTCAGGAAGCAAGAATTTTGTGGCTAGAGGTGCGCATCTGGGTCACTGACCGCTATTTATCGATATGCCCCGCTATTGATTCATAAGGATATTGTTTAAGTAACCACGAACACACAAAGTTGTTATCTCAAAATCGCGGCACTTTATTAAAGATTACAATCTGAGGTCTATTGATAGAATCGTTTGAGGTGCTCAGCATTCCAAGAGTGAGTCAGAGTTTTCCCTTCTTCTGTTTGGAGCTCATTGTTGCCAGGTCAGACCACGCACGACACGACATAAGGGCCTTCGAAGTCAGGTCCCAAATGCCTTTCCATGTGTGATCTTTCCTGCTGGGCGTGCTTTTTTCACTAGGTCGCCAGCTTGCACTCCGGTTTGACCTTCCGCCATGCGACTCGCCGTCCTCCTTGAAGTCTTCAGGCGCTTCAAGACCGCCCTCGCTCATCTAGGAGGTCTAGGCGAGCGAAGAGATCTTCAGTGTGTCTCCTCGTACTCTGCCAATTCAATCCTTGAGATTTAGCCAACCTGATAAGGGCTACCGCCTCAAGTAAAGGCTGTGAGAATGGGGGTTTTCGAAAGTGGTCGACCTGCTGCGGTAGTTCTCAGACGCCCATAATACCGTGGAGATATTCTACCCATTTGCCTCTTAGATCTTCCAGCTGCCTCGCGTCGCATGGTTCCTGACGGTGACTTCTGCTTGTCCATTGGACTGTGGATGAGCTGAGGACAAGTAATAGTTCCTGATTCCGAGCTCGGCACAGAAATTCCTGAACTTAGGATTGTCGAATTGTTTCCCATTGTCTGACACCAGGGCTCTTGGGATACCAAACCTGCATGCTATATAAACGCCACATTTAAATTGCGCATCTTGCTTCGTGATGGTAGCTGGCGGTTCGCCGCCCGCATTTGCGAAATAATCCACCGCTAATGACGATAATTCTGCATCGCCCTTCCAACGGGTGGGTCCCAAGACGTCCAACCCCCATTGTTGAAAAGGCCAGGGGCTTGTAACTGACGTCAGTGGATCGGATGGGAGATGAGAGATCCTGGCGTGCTCTTGGCAAACTTTGCACTTTCTGACCAATTCTGTTGTCTCCAAGCATTGTGGGCCAATAATACCCCTGCCTTAGGACCTTTCCCGCTAATGACCGAGCTCCAATGTGATTTCCACATACGCCCTCATGTACTTCCCTCAGCACGTAGTTGGCGTCCTCCCCTGCAATGCACTTGAGAATGGGTATGGAAAAACCTCGCTTATAAAGGGAGCCTCAGTGAATAGTGAACCCGCCATCTCATAAGTTTAGATGCCTTCAAGTCAGCCAGGTAATTTCATTGGTAATCTCAAACGTCCATCTGCTTTCGCCTGTGGCAGATGACAGAGAGATTTCTTAATTGTTGAGGTCTACTGAGGGTCTTGGCAAACATAACTGCAGCGCCATTTCAGGTCTTCTTAGAAGCTGGGCCGCGCTCTTGCTGTGGCATCCGCCGCGACCTCTCTCGCTTCGTATGTGTCCGATCTGGACTCATACGAACCTCTTAAGTAATTCCCGCACCTTCTTCCAGCTTGCATCATTTTTTCACCTGGGCCCTCGTGAGGAGTCTTCTATTCGCTTACCACCAACCAAAATGAATCGCTCATACCTCGAGCTGATCAACTTCATGGAATGAGCGAGGTTGCTCAACTATGACGGCCTTCACTCACTCGTTATTGAAGCCTCTAACCCAACCCAGCGCATACTCAATATCTCGTCTGCCTAGAGAGGCTTCACTAGACCGCACCTACCTCTGAGTACACACCCATCCACGATGCCTCCAAAACGTGGAGGTCGGACGTCGCCTCGGTGGCAAGCTCACGAGGTGAACTCCATGATGAAGTCCGTCAAGATCCTCTCATTGCCTGTCAACTATACCAACTCACCACCATACCACCACACTGAGGCTCTTGCCACGCAGCACTGGTCATTGAACATTCCCGCCACCCCATGGTATGAGCTCGGGAAGTAAGGTGAGTTTTTCGCCTGCGCCAACAATGTCAAGATTAATTTCTCCATCTTTGGGGTACCTCCTCCGGGCCTCTCGTAGCTCCCATGCAATAGTAGACTGGGCCGTCAGACTGCCTTCTCTCTCGATCGACCGCCGCTGAGAAATCTAAAACGCCGTATATAAGTGAGCCTCCCGCAGGACCGACCGTATCGGGGGAGAGAGCTCGATAAGTTTTTAGTGCAAGAATGCTTCTTCAGAATGTACATCCCATTGCTTTCTCAGAACCCAGTTATACCACATTACCCCAGCCTTGACACAAAAACTGGCGAGTCAAATGCATCCTTCCGCTGCGATTTTCTTTGTCAATACGCATACCAGTACACTTATCCCTACGGGCTCATCATCTACCTCGCCTGTTGACGATAAACCAAGAATTTTCTACCGAGACCCCAGCCGACTGGCCTGATCAACCTCATTATACTTTTGATCGCAGTAATGCTCACTAAACGGGCTATACGGAGCTCGGCTTTAGTTGATTTTACCAACATGTCGTCTATATATACTCCACGATCGCCCTATCGGTTTCAGAACATTCCGCTCACCAACCTGCAGTAGCCCCAGTTACTTTTAACGCCACACCATAGCACAGTCCCCGTCCAAAGTAGATGTTGAGGCCTTCTCGCCGTCGCGATCCATGCTAATCCGGTTGTAACTGAGAAGGCCCATGAAGCCGAGGAGTTCATGGCCGCCATGGCGTCTACTATGATCGACCGAGGTAGGAAAGCCGTCTTTCGCATGCTCGACACATCGTGAAATCGATGTAAAGCCGCCATTAGCATCGCTTTTTTACGAGGACGACAAGTACAACCACTTGGGTACTCCACCCCATCACTACCGAGGAGTTTGTCAATTCTCCTTATTAATCGCCTTTTGTCTTTATGGGGCAAAACTTCTTCTCTTTTGCTTAACTGGTTTGAAGGATGGACTAACGTTTAGTCGGTGAGTGATTATTATGAGGTCAATCCCTCCCATGTCCTCCGACCTCCATGCGAAAACATTCCTGTTCTGTTTTAAGAAGCGGATGAAGAGGCTTCTGAGGTCTTCCGCTAGCTTGGAACCAATATAGTTGGTGTGTCTGGGTGGTCATTCAAATTGCACAGCTCCAGCCTTCGAGGGCTCAGCCATGTGCTCACTCGCCTCGCATGTCGAGTCTGGCCCATGTATATGTTGTCGACCGCTTTTGCTTCATCGATGCCGAGCATTCCCTGCCACACGGTCTCCTAGAACCATTCCTAATTGCTCACAAGGGGAACTTGATCACCATGTGATAAGGTATGGGATGGCCTTACGGCGCTGAGGGAGGCCCCGCCTGGGAACACACTATAAGTCGAGGGGGAACACTACTATGAGAAATCTACTCGCGTTGTCGTCTGCATGGGGGTCTCCCTAAAGTGAGCACTAACCAGATGACCCCAATGTGGCTAATTTTCTCGTAGAAGCCTCACAGGGTGTGTTTGACTGCCCAACCTCCCTTCCATGCCCATTTATCCCAGTTATAAAGATGATGTCAATCGAGCCCCGCTAGGACAAGGACCTGAAGGGATCGCTTCTTTCTTTATTGGCCATTAACCGCCTTATCACCAACGTGGCCTGGGGGGGTGCTTACATCCTCTGGTCCGGGAAATCCGAAAGTTATATGAGTCCGAGGAGCCGATACCGCCACCTCCACCTTCCGCACTGATACTGCCATGGGCCTTCCCGGCTTACCTCGGATTCCCACTCCCGCAAATCCTCCTTAAACATGGATTTCATACCACAGCCGAAATAATGGGTCAGTCGGTGGTGGTGGTTGCGCCACCACCTTCCCGGCTATGTAGTGCAGACA
Source organism: Tetrastigma voinierianum (assembly GCA_016808115.1). NCBI lineage: Eukaryota > Viridiplantae > Streptophyta > Magnoliopsida > Vitales > Vitaceae > Tetrastigma > Tetrastigma voinierianum. The sequence goes on along the minus strand of JAEQBH010004053.1, from coordinate 40,261 downwards.
CCCCGCCGGATCGTGCAATTTCATTTCCCTTCCTCACCGTATGCAATTGTCCGTTCGATGTCCGTGGTCCCTGTGGAACTCACAGTATCTGATGTTGTCTCTTTTGGTTAGGTCCGACCTCATCTGGGATGGCCATCTTAGAAACTTTTCGTGTTTGCATCAAGCGCAAGACCCGTGGATACTCGAGGCGGTCGTGGAGGTGAATCGTCGAGGTGAATGCCGTTACTCGTAGCTCGCCAGGTCCTAAGGTCTCGACGTTCCCCTCACCTGGGGGATCGCCTCTGGTCCCTTCTTCGGGGATCCGCCTGCCTCCTTGCCTCCTGTGGCTTCGTCCCGCTTCTTACCGCCCGCTTCTCTCCTTTTAGGTTGAAGAGCCTCGATAAAGAGGGCTTCACGATAATGTACTTCTCTACTTTCATGAAAGCACCTCACCCATGCTTCGCCTCGAGGACTTTTTTGAGATGGAGAACATTAGGTCCTTTTCTCGCACTTAGTCTTGATGAAAGGACACAAACTTCTCGCCCTGACCATCTACCTTCAATGACTCGCGCTGAATTCCTCTGACATAAACCCGAAGCTTTCATGTGGACTTCTACTTCATGGACAGTGCGATAACTCGGCTTCCCCGTACGCCCTGCTCCGATAAAGTGGGGAGACGACGTGATGGAGAGCTCTAAATGAAAAGATCGACGACGGTGGGAGCCGTTAAACCAATCCAGCTGGGCCCTTGAGTGCGATGGCAGCAAAGGCTCAGACGGACGGGATTCTTGATAGCCATGCACCCATCCGGGTTCTTATAGTATTAAGACGGTCCACGGATCCTTCGTTCCATCGAACATTTATCTCGCTGCATCTCAACTTCGCCGGAAGCGGGGGAAATATAGCACCCTACCGTGAACTGGGACTCAGTTGTCGCACCAGACGCCTATAGAGTCGTGGCTCTCGCCCATGACAACTTCCTTCATATGGTTGAGCTCCTGTTGGATGCCCTTGAACCTCTGCTCCTAGGATCGCTCCCGGTCCTTCTTTGATGAGGGTTGGTTCATTGTTCTGACGTTCCACTCAGTGTTGCTTACATTGCGCTCCTCTCTAGGGGGTAAGTACGGCTCGTGCCCCCTGGCTTGGCTAGATTCCGCTTCTATTTCTGCTTCGGGGAGGGCAGTGTCATTGTTCTTCTTTGAGGGTGTTATTGTAGCCTTCTTGCGCTGTCGCCTCCACGAGAGCGTTGCATGCGATGCAGTGAGTTGCTCTAATTTCCTTATCAAGCGTTGGTTGGTGAGACGGAGTGCCTCCATCTCATCGATATTTGCATGTAGAGTTTCTAGGGGGCCTCCGGGAGGTCGGCTATCTACGTTGCCTTACTGGTCTTGCATCCTTGGGGGATTGGGGTGGCTCCTTCTTATGTTCCGAGTTGATACCACCAGTCACTGAGAAATCAGTTTTATTTGTAAAGGAACTGTCGTTCCCACATACGGCCTTGAAAATGATGATCTTTCAGCCGGGCGGGAGTGGAGCGTGGTGGGAATTCTTGGGCGGTCAGTTGAACTTAGGACGTTGGGCTTCTACGTAAAACAAGAAACAAGAAGGATTAGGCGGGGGTTGCCGGATTACCTCCTCAATACTACGTGGGTTCTTTCTTTTTAGAAGGATATCAGCGCAGGAATTGAATTTAATCGCGTACATTTCACCGATGGGGTGGCCTGGTATTTATAATGGATGACTTTCCTAATGAGAGGGTGAAACGGAATCTCCCTTATTGGATGGGCGATTTTGTTTCCTTATCGCTGTCAGATTAATAAGGGATAATTAGAAAGCGGTTAAAGGGAATTATTCCACTTCCCTTATTGGCGGAGATTCGATTTATAGGATATGGGCTCTTTAGGCTTTTCGTGTTATCGGCCCTTGGAAGATAGGCGGGCCCCAGTTTTGGGCTAGTCGAAATTGGCAGTTTCAATGGGCTTTAACACCCACTTCTTTTGATCCTACTTCTTGAACTTAGGTGATGGCGCAGCTATTTTGGCCGATGCGGTAGGAAACTTTTCGACATTCAAGCGAGTTTAAGTTAATCATGAATATCACAAACATCGTCTTGAGTTGCTTAACCTCAAAGCACATAATTTCTATATTTTTAATTTTTATAAATTATCAAATTAACATGGAAATTCTCGGAGAATAATGTTTATGTAATTTGTAAAAAAAAGGTACCAGTTGTCAATAGAATGGAGTCCATTGAAGTAGTATGTTCCTAGGTTGTCTGTTGCTAATTACAAGTGCATGGATCGCACAAGTAATAAAATGGTTTTCAAGTACAAACCAAGATCGTTCCCATAAGGAATGTGTGGTTTTATTGCGGATTGAGTACCTTGACTATTAAAATCGTTCACTATTTGAGCGACTCAATGGGTTGAAGAGAAGTTGTAAACTAATAAAAACAAAACTAAAACTAAAAAAAGAATTATTTTTGAAAACTGGATTGAATTGAATAAAACTAGGAGAAAACTACTTATTTATCGTCATTGATGTCTAATGATTCATTTAGATAAGTCCTTGCAATAGAGCTACCCAGACTAAGCTCGAATTGGTCACTGTTACGTCCTTGCAATCCTCACTTAATACATGTGGTGTCCCCTCTTAGTGAAATCCATTTAGTACTAGACATTTATAATTCCCAAAGGTTAATTTGAATCCAATTAAATGATTCACACCTTAAGAGACTAGGAACCAGATTTTAGGGCGTAATCCAAACGTCACCAAGGATACCCTAGGAAAAGGATCAAAGATCTGATTCTCAACATGTATCAATTAACCAAAACCTTAGTACTTCATGTATTAACACCAAATACAACAAATCAAGTATAAAACATCTAACCAAACTAAAGATTAGAGGAATCAAAAACCAAATATGATAACCAACCCTATAGAATTTTTAGCCTAACATTTCAGCTATCAAAACCCACAAATTCATGTTGTCGACAAACATAAAATTGTACAAAACGAAGAAGAAGAAGAGATAGAAATACAAAACAACGTTTAAGTTGCAAATGACTTAAATCCCAAGCTCCAAGTTGAAATATACACTCCACAAGGTTGTGCTTCCCAATAATCATCAAGTACAAACCAAGTTTTCACAAATAAAATCTAAATCTAAGAAATCTAGAGAAAACCTAACCTAAAAATGGAAAGGAAAACCCTAGGAGAGAGTTTCCCTCTCTAAGATTTTGAACCCTAAACAAGTGTGAAAAACATCCTTAAATAGACTTAGAAAAATGGGCCAAGGGCTCGAAAATGGAAAGAAATCTAGGTCAAACGTCACACGATTGAGACTGTAAATGACATGCAGTTGCGACCTCGTCGAATGTTGGCTTCTTCAGTTGCTGGCAGGAGATGCTGCAATCGCTAGCCTAGGTCACGACCTTGCTGCATGTTGGCTCGGGACAGGGTCTACAATCGCAACCCAGGTCGCGACCTCACTAAGAAGTTGGTTGCATAGGTAGCCTTCCTCTTTTACTCTATGGTCGCGACCTTGGTCATTTGAGGTCGCTACCGTGGTCATTTGAGGTCACGACCGTGGATGCCTCACGTCACAACTTGTTCAATTCTAGGTCGAATTGCCTGCTTTTCGTCTCGTTTTCTTCGTTTATGCAAAATACACAATTATAGGGGGTTACACATGAAAATAACTAAATGGAGTGTTTAGTTAGCATCAAAATCATGAATTATGCTATATTTTGCACTAATAAACACTAACCTAAGGCACACCAAACATTGTCATTCACGACCACAAATAAAAGCTCCATATGAATAATGGTCATGCAAAGCACGACAAAAAAGATAGGTTTTGAGAACACAAGGAAAGAAGATCAAGGACGCATTGCTAATTCAAGTTCTAAAATAATTATTTGGGATGTTTTTTAGATTAGATTGTATAGCTTGCATTCCAAGTTGTTTACTTTCCTTTTAGTTTATTTATTTTTATTTACTTTCCTCAGTTTATTTTTATTTAAGTTTGTTTCCTTTTCTAGGTTTAGGTGTGATTTAGGTTAAAGATTGTACTAGATATTTTATTTATATTACATTTCTAGTTTGTAGCCTATAAAATGTAATAATATAGAAGAATATGAATTAAAAATTGTGAAAGTTTTATCCTTTGATTCTCGAAGAACTTGAGCTGTAGGATTTTTAATTAGTATTCATCCTATCTGGCACAATCGATAATCATTTAAAGTAGTTGATTGTGACGTGTATTCAGCAAACATCAATGATGTGTGGATTTGTTGTGGCATTTTTCTTATTAAACTTATTTTATAGTTGATTGTGGCGTGTGTGCCGTCCATTTTATCGATCATTTCTTTTCATAGTTGATTTTAGGCGTCTTCATCTGCGCCTGAGCTTATCGGTCAATGCGCCATAGTTTATTGTGATGTCTTGTCACCGTGATTATCAATCGATTATTAGTAATTGATTATGGCGTCTGCACTTTTCCCCTTCGAAGTTGATCGTAGAACGATTTGAGAGAATTTCTTGTTAGAAGTCTCATCAATCTAAAACGATCTTGGATCATTAATATCATAATAAATCGGTATAAAGTACTCAAAACACCAAAATAATGTATTAAAAAGAAAGTGATTACCTCGGGTATTCAAAATCCAATGTAATTTTGGTGTAATATTTTCCGTAAGATTCAATCTCCTGCAGGAATGAAAGTATTCTTCACTAAATTGAATGAACTGATGGAACTTAGAATGAATTATTTTTATGCTCACTAAATAAAGATAATTAAAACATAAAAAAGTCTTTAAGATAATTTAAAATTTTGAAAAATCTAGTTTGGAAAAAATACTATAAAAAGTTAAATATTAGTAATCTCTTATATATTTTGAAATAATTTATTCTTTGCATAACATGGAAAATAAACGGTAAATTTTTTGGAAAAAAATATATAAAAATAATTTATTGATTTTAAATATATTTGATATTTTTATGATTTTTGAAGAAAAGGAATTAATGGAAAAAATCAAACACCATATGTCCTTGGAAGTTTACAGGGAAAAGCATGGGAAAGGCGGGTGTCCGGCTTCTGAATGTGATCAGTAGTTTTTGAAGTGTTATTGCTGTCAGAGATGATGCAGCCAGATTCATCCAGACTTAAAACAACACAAACAGCATATCCTGTCGGCGTGTACTTATCATACCAATCTGGAGGCTGCAGCTCTACATATACTGAACACCCCACGCTCTTATGGGTGAACCAATCTGGAATGCTACTCCCCGGAATAACAATGTCGTAATGGTCCTCATCCTGAACTATGCATGAAAAAAAGTTAGAAATAATATTCTAGGTTTAATATTGCAAAAGTAACTCCCTTTTTTTAAAATATATTAAATGAAAAAAAAATACATTTTTGTCGTTATTTTTCAAGAAGAAAACATGAAAAATATTATATTTACAAATTTTAGATGATTTTATGTCTTTTAACCAAATATTTCTTTAAAATTCCAATGTTATTTTTATCAATTATTTAATACCATATTAATTAATACCATATCAATTATTTAAGAACACTTAAGTGACATTTGTTTTTTTGTTACTTAATGTTAAATAAAACTTTTTTTTCAGATTAATGTTAAATAGTATTTAATAGTATTAAGTATTAAGTTGTTTATTTTTTAACACTGGATAGTGGGTGTTGCTAGCTCTCCTTCTTGTTGGGCAAAGATGGTGTTTTCAGTTTTGAAAGATGACTTTTTTCTTAATAGAAAAAGCGAATATTTTGGCTTTTTTTATTTCAATTTTTAAAAATTGTGATAAGTCGTAAAAAAGTTAAAAAGCAAACGAGCATCTTGTTATTTGGTTAAGCGAAAAACCAAAAAACAAACATCATCACATGAATAAACATAACATACCATGCAATCAAATAGATACTGAAATTTCCTGTGCAGTGGCTGTATGCAAATTCAAGTAGGATAGCTTCCACAGAGACACTCTGCTCATTCCCCACAAGTCCAAAGCAATTGGAAAATCGGAAATCGATTCTTCTGAACTTCCTTGCTCTGTAGACATTTGATGGATATGGAAAGGTTTCCAGGGATGTGCAGCCATTGGCCCATAAACATACAATACTTGATAGAGGCTCTGGCAATGATCGAAGACTCTTGTAGTCGTCCAGTATGAGACATTGGAGTCGAGGAAGCTGACTCAGACTACCACATAACGTAGTGCAAGTTTTTCTGCTCAGATCTAACCATACCAAAGAAGATAAGTAACTGGAATCACAGGGCGATGAGCGCAAAGATAAAACCGGAGTCCTTGACTTTGATCCCCCTTCCTTACATCCTCCTAATAATAATCTTTTAAGCTTTGACAAAAGAGTAATAGAGGTGGGTACCTCTTGTGTATCACTTCCATTTACTTGGACCTCTTCTAAACATTGTAGGCCCCCAATGTCATCCGGCAATTTCTTCAGATCTGAACAACCAGACAGAATAAGATACCGAAGAGATGTCAACTTACAAACGCTTCCTGGAAGACGAGAAAGATCTTTACAATTTTCCAGGTTCAACCAATTGAGATGCTCAATTGATGAAGGTAACTCCTTAAGACCAGTCCCAGCTAGATAAAGGCTTTTCAAACTCTCTATATTTTCCTCTATCTCTGGAAGCTTCTTCAGTCTGAAGCAGTTTAAAAGAAAAAGGCCTTCCAGGGACTTCAACATAAAAACGCAGCTTGGTTATGATTCGAGGCTTTTGCAGTTATCCAGAGATAGTAAAGCAAGTCCATTGAGATGGTCAATGGATGATGGCAATCTTTTTATGGCAGTGACTTGTAAAATAAGGGTTGATAAATGCTTCATGTTTTCTTGTACCTCTGGAAATTTCTTCAATTTTGAGCAGCCAGAGAGATCAAGAAATTGAAGAGACTCCATATGGATACTGCTCAAGAAACTCTTGAGGTTTTTGCAGCCTGTCAAATTAAGAACAGTAAGATACTTGAGAGCTCCAATGGAAGGATGAACTTTGACCAAACTTGTACAATCCTCAAGAATCATTCTTTGCTGAGCTTTGGAGCTTTAGAGAAGTCTGGAGTTTTGATTAGATGTTGAGAGTAGCTAAGTTCGATGAACTCCAACATTGGGAATGACTGAAAGAAAAAGAGGGAAAAAAACAGGGCTGAAACAAATCCAATTTGATGAACTTTATAACTCATTCAAAGAAAAACAACAAATATAAAAGTATACCTTGTTTCCTTCCCACAGTTGTTCAAGCCGACTAAAGCGCATGTCCAACTCAACAAGATTTCCAGGATGAAAATTTGATGGAAGGGACTTTAAAGGATATCCATGCCAGCAAAGATAACATAAATTTTTGGATAGAAATTTCAAATCCCCAGATAGATGCAATTTACATCTAACATACCAATCATTGTATTTCATCCTTATCAAATCATAATTGTTGCTGGTGATTCACATCATCAAGAATGATAAGGACCTTCATGGAGTAGAGCACTTTTTTTATAAAATTGTTTCCTCTAAAGAAATTTTTTTTATTTTGACCTGCTTCCCCCAAAATTTGTGAAAGAAGTTGAATTTGCAAATCAGTTGGATCACCTTTTTGTGATTTTTCCCTAACATTTGAAAGAAAGCAGCAGCCTTTAAACTGAGTGCAAAATCTCTGATAAACCACCTCAGCAATGGTAGTCTTACCTATGCCAGCCATGCCCCAAAGTCCTACCATCCGAACATCATCTGACTCAAGGCATAATAATGAAACCATGTCCTGTAAACAAGAATCCATTCCAACTAGACCCTCACATATTGCTTGAGGATACATCAATTGATTCTTTCCAGATCCTGGTAACAATTTCCTTAATAACCTCGGATTCATTCATGTCTGCGAAATTCAAATTGAGAATAATCATATGGTCATCTTTCTTAAAGTCACAACGGGACAAAGAAAAACAGATAAATATAGCAGTGCTTAGATTTGTTCTTAGTTGCAACTAGAAAAAGAAAAAAAAATGAAGGCAGACAAAATATAACTCAACAAGGTGAAGCCAAAATCTATCAAACTCTTATATAATCCCATTATCATGCGGTTAGGATGGGAACGCATGATATTCAACAAAAGAAGAGACGATGAAGCTAGGAATAATTTATTGAGAAATTATATAATCCAAGATACTATTATTCAGTCTGATACACTCCCAATTGAGCAATCTGCGTAAAAGAACATCGCAGAAGCACCAAACCCCATCGTATGATGTAAATTAGAACTCATCTTCATATAATCTCTACACCAATTGATGATCAGATAGTTAAAATGAAATTTTACAAAACCCTCATCCTCACCTTATAATTTTTCCCTTTGATAAACCAACACACAATTCAATTCCTAGAAAAAATTTCAAGGAGATCTAGCTTAGAAGAAGAAAAAAGAAGACCAAAATCACCTCTGAAATTTTTGAGAACGCCAAGATATGAAAAACAAAATTATAATAATAAAAAGATAAATGAATCTGTACAGTGGCTCATCCTGGGTAAAATATGAACGGTCACCGTATCAAGGCCCTCCGGCGTGTCACCACCATGATTCTCCCACCGCCGCCCTCACCGACTGGGAATTCCCACCATCGATGGCTATGTGTTCTGCCCCTCTGAGCACCTTCGCCTCCGCCACTTACATTTCCTCTGCTCCATATACTGTCTTCATCGCCGCCGCCACTCCCCTCCATCCTCTGAGTATCTTCTCCCAACTCCCAAACGTCCAATACACCGTCCCTACTCTACCATTTTTAATTCTCCTTCTCGACAAAATTCAGTGGCTCAGTCTGCACTATGTTTCCCAACCCATTCTCTCCCTCCAAAATCTCCTCTTCACAACCTTGCTATAATTCTTTGGGTTTCAGAATCATATTCCCCCTTTTTCGACGATTCAGTACTTCGGTCTGCACTATCTTTCCCAACCCATTCTCTCTCCCTGCGGAAATTGGAATCCCCCTCCTCCCCGTTCCCAAACATTCTATAGAGAGGGTGCTTTTCCTCCCCGATGGCTTTGATACACCTATTCACAAACCCTTGCAGGTTGATTAACCATGAGGTCCTTCCCAATTTTTTTTTCCTTTCAACATGGCTCGTGGGTCCCAAGGCTGCTGATGTGTGGAGCACAGAATGGGAGCTTTTTAGGCATTTAGTGTAAAAAAAATAAAAAATTTCTCGAATAATATAGGTTTAGAAATATTCATAAATTTAATATAGTTTTTGCCAAAGATGTCTTTGGAAAAGACACTTTAAAATGTATTTTCAAGAAAGACTTTGAAAATTTTACACTAAAAGTATATTTTTAAAAAAACAACATGAATTTTGAATTTAAAAGGCGAAAGTGTCTGTGAAGAACGACTTTTAAAAATGGCTTGAGTCTCTTGGATAGAGCGTTTCGAATTGTTGAAATGTTATCTTAAAAGTGTTTTGTCTTGCACTTTATAATTTTGAAAACACGAAAATGTCTTTGAAGATCATAGCTTTTTTATAATTTAAAATTTTTTAATTTAAGTAGAAAATTAATCTGCTTGAATGAGCATTTCTAAATTGTTAAAATGTTATCTTTTAAAAATTAATCTTTGAAAAAACTACGTTTATAATTTTGAAAGCTTTGAATTAACACTGAAAGTCTCTTTTGAAGAGACACTTTCTATAATTTTAAAAAATTTGAATTTAAAAATTTAAAGTGTCTCTTCTTAAAAGAGTCGTTTTCGGTTTGAATTTTAGAAAGAGTCTGCTTTAAGAAACGACTTTACAAATTGTTGAATGTTATATTAAAAGTGTCTTTTGAAATGGCGTAAGTAATTTTGAAAGTTTTAAATCGACGCTAAAGTGTATTTTAAAGATACACTTTCTATAATTTTAAAATTTTTGAATTTAAGTCGAAAGTGTCTCTTTTAAAAAGTGTTTTTTGAATATACATTTTCTAAATTGTTGAAATGTTATACTAAAAGTGTCTTTTAAAAAGGTACCTTCATAATTTTGAATGTTTTGAATCAACTCTGAAAGTATCTTTTGAAGAGATAATTTTTATAATTTTAAAATTTTGAATTAAAAATTTGAAAGAAGGCAGCTCTAAATTATTAAAATGTTATACTAAAGTGTCTTTTGAAAAGACACCTTTATAATTTTGAAAGTTTTAAATTAACATTGAAAGTGTCTTTTGAAGATCCATTTTCAATAATTTTAAAAATTTTGAATTTAAGTTGAAAGTATCTTTTCAAGAGACACTTTCAGTTTTTCAAATTTTTAGAAAGTGTATCTTGACAAACAGCTTTCTAAATTGTGTTGATGATGAAAGCCATTATATTTAGGATTAATTTTAAAACTACATTTTAATTTTTTTAATTTCTTTATTATTTTTCGAAAGTTCCCACATAATAGTGGGAGGTTAACTAACTACAAAGAGGCGTGGTATTATTTCTGGCTATACTCTCTTTTCATAGGCTTGTAATGTAATTATTTTTCACTTTTAATAAGTTTGATAATCTTTGAAGAGCGGAATATGAATTCTCATAGATGTTGTTACAATATATTTATATGAAACCATAGATAATAACATATACATGGAAATCCCTAAAGAATTTAGCATGAAACAAATAATACAAAACTTCGTTGTACTGAATCAATTACAATGATCTTTATATATATGAATTAGAGTAATTCAAATACATGTGGTACAATTGTCTTAACGAGTATTTTCTAAAGGAAGAATGTATGAATAATCATATATACCCATGTATTATTATTAAGAAATCAAACACTAGATTTGTAATTATTGTTATGTATATTGATGATTTAAATCTTGGTAGGGCTCCCGAAAATCTCACAAGAACAACAAAGTATTTGAAAAAGAAATTTGAGATGAAAGATCTTAGACAAACAAAATTTTCTCGGCTTATAGATAAGAAGAGTATTTTTTTGTAGGCGCTGACCCGGCGCTGTGTCGGAAGGGTGTCATAAATAAGGAACTATAAGCGGTAACATATAATTACAAACAATTATCTTGAAAATATAAACTTACAAAAATTTCCTATACATCCACCGTAGTGGTATTTATAGTGTCCTGTACATATATTTTGAGTCCCATTTACTTGTACTTATACATTTGCAATGTAAATCACACATTTACTTTACAAATTGAGTCAAATACCATGTGGTGGACTCCTACAGTTGTGTTGGCTCTGTTGTATGCGAAATATCACGGACGTCCTCTTTAGTACCTACATGGATAAACACCCGTGCTAAGCTTTATAGTTTAGTGAGAGATATAAATATGGGCCCGGTAATTATAACGATGCGTCGCGTCTTCATAACATTTTAGTCATATTACATATTACTTACCGCCTCATTTATAATTCGGTCATGTGCATTTTCATATCATTTTCATGTTTCACGCCTTTTATAAACATTTCAAAAATTTCATCGCATCTTATGTCATGCCTGCATATTCCAAAGAAGTGGATACAGGAAAGAACTATATCTGCAGAATCTTGTCATTATGCACGAGACAACGATCTCTATCTATCTTGTATTGTGACTGAGCGTGTAATGACAACGGGGATGCTTTAGTAGCCCTACGCGAGCGTTATATCGTATGTTCAGCAGCATTTGTGACCGATGACATGTCTACTATCCATCTCTACAGGGAACATAAGCGAGACAATCCAGTGAATTAAGGTTTTATCGGAGTTAGAGATGTCGGACTTTTCATATCTCATATACATGGATAGTTACAATCACATGTATTCATATGGGTCTGCCACAGACCGTATTCCTTTATACTTGTGAGATGATTATCTCCACGTTTATCACTGACTAGCATGCCGTGATCTCGGGATTCATTTCTATTACACGGATTCATATATCAAACATGCTTGTATTTCTATTCATGTGATTAGATTTCATATCAAAAACTATCACAACATGTCAATGTACACAATTTCATATAACAACAACTTTTATAATTTATATGCAATTTCATTTACTTACTTCAATTCCTTTATACCGAAATATTCTCATTCAAAACCATCTCCCAAGATACCAGAAAACCATATAAGAGACATTATGATGTTTAAAGTTATGGTGGCTTGTGAAAATGCGTAAAGCAGGAACCGAGCTTATAACATTTTAAAGATTGCAGTGATTTGACATCTGACATACTTCCTTCAAGTCAATTGTTCCTCTATAAATCTATTTTATTCATAAATTGGAATCACTCAATTTGAATCATCCCAACTCAAGTTATTGCATTTTAATGCCAAACTGGTATGTTTGCCCAGTTTACACTAGTAACTGACTGTGAGATCCGATTTCAGGAGTCTTAACTCCATCATTTGACACTGGTTACTTATACTCAGTTGAAGCTACGGTACTAAGGGTTCTTCTCCAATTTGAATCATCAAATCCGGAGCACCAAAACTCAAGATATGTCCTAAACAACCGAGACTACTCTATTTTCAAAACATAACCAGAAATTTTACCTGCCAGGCTCCACTTTGACGATTTTTTTTGGGTGATGGGGGTCGAAATTTAGATACACTTCTTCGAGGAGTTTGGAGGGCCAAAACATACTCAAACTTATACAAGTGTCCATACTTTCCATACCTTGATTTTCAAGGACTTGAACCAAACTTCTCATTTTCTTCACTTCTTCTCTTGAACAAGGCTAGATTAAGAAATGGAGAGAATCAAACACTTGGCTCTTCTTCTACACCCATTAAATACCTGGCCTCAAAACCCCCGAATGAGAAAATATCTCATTCAGAGACCAAATGGTCTTATCCTCTTTTCATATATAAGGCCTTGTTTGGCTTTTTCTCATTTTTTGTTTAACTTTCCTCTTTTTTTAGTCCGTCTTATATTCTAATTGCTAACAACATTATTATTTCTAATTAAGCATATACTCTTCTTCATTTATGACCTTTGGGTGTGTCTCACATTTACTATTTTACCCTTTACTCTTGAATTAATTAAGGTTTATCATTTTTCTCACTTAGCGTCTAAATTCTGAAAAATACACATTTACTTTTATTATACCCTAAACATGTTATAAAACTACTAGGAGTATGGTGGGGGTGTTACAATTTTCTAATGGTATTTTAGTTCATCAATCAACATATACTAAGAAAATCTTATAGCGTTTTTATTTGGATAAATAACATCCTTTAAGTTCTCCAATAGTTGTTCAATTACTTGACATGAAAAAAAAACTCATTTCGTCATTGGGAAAATAGTGAAGAATTACTTTGTAATGACCCGTACCAAATAATACGAGTTTTGACCAAGTTTGACCCAGTTGACCAAGTTTGACCAAGTTGACCAAGTTTGACTTTTTTGAGGAGGAATAGTTTTAGTTAACTAGGCGCTCATTTCGTAGGCCTCGTCGTCTGAGTTCATAGGCGAGTTTGAAACGTCCACGATCCGACTCTGGATAAAAAATTCTGACGTAAATTGATAGTAGTACTGTCGGTGTCCAAATTCTGTCCGGGATTTTTACCCGAAATCGACCCTAGACCCTATATAAACATAGTTTGGGATTCCAAATGAAACCCTAGCCCCCAAGACACTTTTTGAACTCCAAAAACCCTAGGAAGGAGCTCTCCAAACCGGGAACCGAGTTGGACCTTTTGCTCATTGGAGAGCCGTGAGAGATCGGACCAGGCGGGGGCTGCAGGCCACCCACAAGCTGCGCGGACGGGGAGTGCGCAGCCTCTCGAGACAGTCACGCCAGGCCCAAATTTCCGCGACCAGCCGCCGCGGGATCACGCTCGGATCGAGGCGCGAAGCCGGCGACGCGACCACAGGCGATCATCAATTTGTTCTTCGGCTTTTCGGCCATTTAGGCCATTTCAGCCACCCTTGCTCCTTTCCACCATTTTTGGACCCCCTGAACTCATTTCATGTCCCTTTTGCAGATTCCTCACTAGTTTGGAGATTCTGACAAAACGAAATCGGTGAAGGTTAGATCGGGTTTTAGAGCCACCACATTATTGGACCAAAATGTGGGTACCAATGGTTTGGTCTCTTAGGATTTCCATTGATATGTGGTTTGTAAATTTTGGACGTCGTTTGGTTAGTTTTCCATTTTTAGGTTGTTTGGGATGCAGAGAAGTAAGGACTGAAATGGGTGTCAATTGGTCAAAATTGGACAAAGTGAAGTTGTATTAGTGAAATTGGATGTTTTATAGGAATTGTGGACGATTCAATTTAGAAATTAGCTCAGGGTGCTTAATTTTGGGGTATCGGGCCTATAGGGCACACTATGTAATTGGATATGTCGGAATCCAATTGGGATGGTTTCATAGTTCTAAAAATTATTCTAAGGCCTTCGGGGGTATTCCAATGTTGTTGGTTTAGTTATTTGAGCATAAATGTGTTTTATTTATATTACAGGCATTCACGTCGGTAGGAGGGACGATCCTCTGGTAGGGTGGCGTACGTAGTGCGTGATGGTCTACTTGTTTTTAGAATGTTTTGGGGTATTATTATGATATATATTTTGCGGTTAGTTATTTCATATATAACTTATTTTATCGGACCGGTTGGTTGTCGTAAATGAAAATGGGTTTTCTAAAAACAAGTTATCATTTCATGTAATTTTGTCAACATTTTAAATATTTGGAACCACGGTGTTCATGGATGTGTGTGGTGGTTTATTTGCTTTTAAATGATTTGGATATTGTAATACGATATATCTACTATTATTATTTAATATTTACATATCTTGTTTTGATCAAATGGTTGGTTGCATGCAAATGTGATTAATCGGTCTCATATAAAATAAGTTATCACTTCATTGAGTTTTGTCATCATTTAAATATTTGGAAGTTTCTGAGTTCTGGATGATCACGTGGTATTTGAATATTTTGGGTACGTGGATTGAGGTTTTAAACCGCTTTGAAAACTCATTGTTTTAGGAAAGAGATTTCGAGGTCTTGTGAAATGATTATGATATAGTGTCGTTTGGAAAAGTACTTGTGAGTAAAAATACGAATATATATTAATTACACGGTCGTGAGGTCGGATTACCGACGGTTGGTATGCCACGATGTCGAGAGATTTGCTATATATTAATTCCGCGATGCGTGGTCGGATTACGAAGCGGTGGTATGCCGCGATGTCGTGAGAATTAGATGTATGTTATTTTCCGCGGTCGTGAGTTGGATTACCGGCGGTGGTGTGCCCGCGATGTCGTGAGTTTAGATGTGTTATTTCCGTTGTGAGGTCGGATTCACAGAGCGGTGGTATGCCCCCGCGATGTCGTGAGTTTAGATGTATCGTTATTTCCGCGATGTGAGTCGGATTCACGAAGCGGTGGTATGCGCGATGTCGTGGTTGGAAGCGATATGTTGTTATTTCCGCGATTAGTGAGGTCGGATTTGAGGCGATGGTATGCCGCGATGTCGTGAGTTTTGATATGTTGATACTTATGGTTTTGGTACTTTGGGGGTTATTTTACGACATTGATGGCTATATATGACATGCTTGATTTATATGTTGCGAGGAGCGATTCGGACTATAGTTTTCTTAAAATCATGTGGGTTAGATTTTTTGAGCATAAATTTCATATTGTTGGACTTGGGTAGTGGGTTTGTGATGTTTCTAAGCGGGAACCTTATAAGAAGCGACGTGAGGTCTTGAAGAATAAATGTTCGAAAATAAAAATATTTTCCTTATAATTATGTCACTCACGAGATTTATTTCTCCACGTTGTGTTTTAAATTTGTTTCACAGGTCGGCGGTTCGTAGGGCATACCTTGCGCCCAGTTGACTTTGTTTATCGACAAGCTGCGGTACTCTATCCCACTATACGTCTTTGTTTTGTTGGATCCATTTAATCTCATTTGTAACCCTAGATCCTAGAAAATGCTCTTAGAATGCTCTGATATTCGTATTAAACTTTTACGAGACCTCATTTATAATTGTTGCGGGTTTATATATATATATATGTATAATTGGGTATTAAATTAATACATGGTGTTACTACCTTCCTTAAGGTAGGGTCACCGTATCTTCCTAGGATTATACGGTGGGACTTCACTAAGCCCAGCCACCGGGAAATCCGGGTAGAATTATCGGTCGAATCTGTCATACTTAGTCATGAAGTATCATATCTTAATGCTAATAGCACATTTATGTATCTTGCTAATTATACTTGCCTAAACATTGCTTTTCCATCATTTATTAGCAAGATACAATTTTATCAAACCGAAGGCAGCAGATTAAACATATGTTACGCTACCTTTGCAAAACTATTGATATAAGTCTATTTTACCAAATGAATCAAAACAACAATTGCTTGGATATACAGATATAAGATGCCTTTTTATCCATATAAAAAAGTCATGTCCTGAAAGGATATGTGTTTAGTTGCACTGAGATTGCTATTTCATGAAGATTTGTTAAGCAAACAATGGTGGCCACATTATTTAATCATTTAGAGATTCTCAAATTAAATTTATGAAGTAAATAGTGAATGTATATGACTCAGGTTGATGATCCAACATATTCAAAAATCATGTAGACTTTTCTCTATCAAAACGAAACATTAATATTGACCGAATATCTTAAATAAATTGCATAAATCAAAGAAGGTTATATTAAAGGTAATAGAATGAACTCTAGAAGAATGGTAGAATTGATGTTTAACAAAGACGCTCAAGTTATAATCCAGTATGTAGGATGAATCTTAAATGTGGAATACACTTAGAGGGAGGTGAATAGGTGTTTTTGGCTATTCCTTTTAAAGACAACTTATCCAAACCAAGATACCCAAATTTCTCAAAATAATTTCCAATTTACACCCTAAAAATCACTTTAAGATTCTATCAAATGCAAAGGATGCAAGCATATAAACAATATCGAGTAAGTCACACACAAATGATTCTAGAGCTAAAAATAGCATTCAGAAACAATTGCACAAAGAGCAAATCCTGATAAAAAAATGGGGAAATTAAAGCGAAATAAGAGAAGAGAGATATGGTTAGGACACCAAATTTGACGTGGAAAACCTCTGAAGAGGTAAAAAAACCACGGGCTTACAATATATCAAAAATCCACTATGATGAATGAGTTAGGTGTACACAGATATTTACCCCTCTTGAAGCCTCTAATCCTGCATAAACTACTTAATGGAACCGTATCACCTCAACTCATCGCCTTCATCTTCGGGAAAACGCTTGAAGTCCTTCTCAAGTTTGATCTTAGCCTTCCTCTTGAAGATCCATCAAGAAGAACTTGAGTTTTCTCCTTAAACTCAATTGCTATTGAAAGAAGAGTTTATAGATTATCTCATCCCATTTTAAAACAAAAACCATGTTATGCGCCCCTTCCCCTAGTAGAGTAGGCGGGTGAGGACACCACCTGAAATAAGTGACTTCTTAACTTGATTTTCTGACATTAGTGGGCTCATTTCAACTATAAATTAATAATGACATAAACTTATAAGACTACCACCATAGTGGTGTTTAAAATTGTCTTGCTCATACATTTGAGTCCATCTACTTGTATTTACACAAGTTGCATTATCTCAAAAATATTAAATTTATGTTTTTTTACAACAAAACTAATTTTAGGACCTACATCAGAAGGACTCTGTCTTTCTGTTGGCGGCAGCGAATAAGGGATGTTTTGATGGCCTGCGCGGGTCTTTCTGCGGATGAAACACGTCTTAGCGTATAACTTAGTGGGAAGGGAAAGCGATTACGAGATATGGCCACTTGCGGTAGTCCTCGATTACGATTATACATTTAAGCGAGGATCAAAATATCGGTAAACACGGATATATCGGTAATTGGATTTTATGAATATATCGAAAATATTGGTAAATATCGGTGGATATTTTTACAAAAATTTCGAGAAAGATAAAATTATATAAAATTTATGAAAATACTTAGAATTTTTTTTTAAAAATAATAAAAATAAGTATTATATTAGAGTTATTTAATATTACTAAATTAGAATTTATAATTACTAATTAAATATATAATTTAATATTATTTTAATTAGTTATTTTAATTCTAATTATTGATATCGAATATTATTTATATAGATAATGAGAAATTATTCATATCTTAATTAAGGTTAAGATTAAAATCAAATGGATTTGGATAATCATTTGATTATTATTACATTGAATATGTTATTATTTATATTATTGATATTATTTTATTTTCTCTTATTATTACAAACATTAAATAGATAATGAAAAAAAATTCAAAATATTAGATATTATAACATTAAATGAGATATATCAGCTAAATATTATGATAATGAGATATATAACTAAATAATATTTGAAATTTCTTAACTATATCTATATTTATTTATTAACAAATAAAATTGTTTTTAATTTTTTTAATTAAGTTATTTTAGTTAAAACATATTTAATCACATTTAAAATAACAAATAAATTATTTTAATTATTTATGCAAAATATTTTATAAAAATATTGATTTCTTAATTTGATAGTTGTGATCTTGCGAATATTTTTATATTGATTATATTGATATTAATTTATATTAAAAATTATCACTTAATATTTATATTATCAAATTAATTTTAATTTTTAAAAATTTGAAAATATGAAGGATTATTGAAAAATAAATAGTGATAATGTTAAATTAATAATGTAAAAATATTCATCAATAATACAAGATAATATAAATTTTATTTGCATCTTATATAATAACAAAGCTTGCTAGCATGGTGGAGATGGACGGTTCATTCCTTACTTTTGGCCCAGGTTCGAATCGAAGATCCATGAATTAAAAGAATTTTAATGCTTTAGGCTTCAGCCATAAAAATCGTCGAAATTTCGGTAAATGTCCCGAAATATTGGTTAAAAACCGATAAATCATCGATATTTTGGCAAAATTATCAAAAAATGCCCGAAATTTCTTGTAATCGTATCGATTGGAGGATATCATAATGGAGCCTCCACCAGATAACGAATATCAGCGATATTTGATCGATATTCGACGTACATTCTGCATTTAAGATAATTCACATATCAGAGTATTCATATCTCTGTAAGATCTGTAATAAATTCGAATGAAGGTGCAAAGTAAAGTCTGGCTACATAACATAACTGAGATATAGCCTCAGCATCAGAGCTGATTACTTTTGTTTTCATGTGGTTCATTATTTATATTCTTATCATATAAATATTTGCACATAGACCGATGCTGATGAATGTGAGGGACGCGTCAATAGGTACCGAGTGCATACCCAATCTGCAGACGAGCGTCTTGAAACCTTTGAGCAGGCGTGCGCGCGGCGAAGTGCCGCTGTAGTACTATGCGAAGTCTTTGTAGCATTGATCGAGATGTGCTTGTCACATGAAGAAGTGTCGTGCCCCAGGCGAGTGCTTCAGATGCCGCTAGACGGGAGTCTTAGAAGCCTTGTCGAGACATACTATTCATTCACTATCGGGTCTTAAGCGAAACTACCTGATTATATGTATTTCAAAGCATTTTATATTGTTCTTAATAACATTTATGTGTTTATGTAACCCATTATTTTAGGCTTGATATGGAAAATAAAGCAAAAGCGAGCGAGAGAGGTAAGAAACAAAACACTCGAGAAGGCGGTTTTGTTGAAGCGAAATGGTTTTACTGGGTGGGAGCAATTAGAAGATGGTCACCGGGTTCACTGGGCGAGCTGAGACCTTCGCACAGAAGGGCTTAGGCTTGTATAGAGATGACACTTTTGGCCATTTTTGCACAGATGATTTCAAACAGCAAAAACCATGAAATGTGACCATAAGCGATTAGTGCCACGAAAAGCCTGATTTGAACCTATGTTAGATAGGTTTGAGTGCTTTTCTTGCGTGAATCATGTCGTGTGCGATTGAAGTGTTCAAGTCTTCTTAGTATCACTTATGCGGTTTAGAGGTTATTTTGTTGTTTTGCGAGGTTTTGCGCGCTGGCGATCGATATGGGATGTATGATGAATCATGAAGTTTGAACTCAAGTGCCGACCATCTGACGACCCAGAATCAATGAAAAAGCGAAAGCGAAAGTGAAGAAAAATTGATCACGATGGGGACGAGGAGCTTAATGCAGTGAAGATCAATAAATCCAGGGAATTTATTTAAGATTGCGAAAATTTATTTGGGATTGCGAAAATTCCTTGACAGCAGAAAATTTAAACCTTAAGCGAAAATCTCAATTGTTGGAGCGACAGTTCGATGACATGTTCTTAAGCGAAAATTCATGATTACGCTACTAACATAAATTTGGTAAGTCGCCCCCGTCTGATTAGGTATGCTGATTCTATTTCTGACGTACTAGGAATTATAGTGGAATTCTAGCATTGTATCTGTGGGAATCCCGCAGGTCATCTCCACCGAGGGAGTGGTCGATTCGGTTGATCGATAGGAGCTATTCTCACTTAAAAGTATGGTTTAAAGAAAGCGTAATGTTGTGTTGTTTGATTGAATAGTTGATTGGTTTGAATGTTTTAAAATAGAAAAACCAAATTCTTTGGGATTTTTAGGTTCAGCTCCTTTGATCGAGTGATCCCTCTTATTTTATAAACTCATCCACAAAGGAACCGTTGAGAAGCGGTTGTCGATGGAGGATTTATCTTTGAATGCCTTTGGAAAATAAAGATGATCAGAAATCTTTCGACACTTGTTCACGATTAAACGAACCCTTAAATTGGCGTTATGATCGACCTGGCGTGTCTGGAAATATCTAGTTAACACGTTGTCGAATTCCCACGCCCACGACCTAATGGTTTAAAACCTTCCTGATGATCAATATTACACAATCCGTTTAAAATCAATAGAGGAATTGAAGGTTTACCTTGATCGGGAGTGAGTTTCCGTATGATCCAATGATAGGGTTTAGAGACTCATAAATTTATATGAATGATTAAAGTTGAAACGATTAATCATAAAAGCGAAGTCCTTGAAGAAATCAAAGTTAACTTGTAAGGCGGGAATGAGGAATATATAATCTGAAGATTTAAAGTAGAACAAATATTTGTCTTCGAAAGATTGCAAACTCTGTCAGAAACTTCTAAAAGAAAGGAAATAAAATGCAGATGCAAAAATTTTGCTCGAGAAGATGGAAAAACTATTATTCATAAAACCTAGAGGTGAAGAACTAAAAGAAGGCGAAAAACTTCCTAGAGAAAAAGAAGATCCACTAAGAATAGCATGTCTCCTTTTATAGTCCACTGAAGTGATCCTCCCATTTGGTTTGCTTCAAAGGTGCCTCGTATGGAGTGGTGTGGACAATTCATGAAGCTTCATAAAGTCTCTGGGTAGGACTTTAGAGTCTGCGATGGGGTTGCTCAGCGCCACTTTCCCGGTAGTCTGCAGGTGGGACTTTAAATCTACGGTGGGACTTGTCCTTGAGTTTTTCGACCAAAGTTCTCTGGTGGGAGTTTAAGTCCTAGGTACAGGACTTAATCTCGTCTTTCCTTGCCCGTGGGGTCCCGAGACTTAGTGATTGCTCTTGCATCTGCATTGCTTCATATTAGCCAGACTTGCATGTGCCACTTGCTTTTAAACCTAAAAAGACACGCACAAATGCGAAAACTGAAGAGATTAAGTACATTCTTATGCGAATGTGATCACGTTGTGGTTTAAATGTGTTAAGTTCTCTTATAATTATCACTCAAATGTGTTATCACACCCCGACCTGCATCTTGCTAGTCACTAGCGAGATTTAGAAATCAAACTACCCACTTAGGTATGAACCTAAGCAGTAGCTCGGTATAATATAACTTTGCAAAATCTAGCAACCTTATGGAATAAAAACATTATAGATTTAGTACGCTTTGATATGACTTTCAATTACCAGAACCACATTCTTACCTGATGAGTATTATAGCATTACAAACACAAAATTCGATTAAAGATTTGTGGATTTAGAAGTCTCACGAATGATCATGCGCGATGAGCGTAATGATCATTAAGTACCTGATCATATAGCACCAAACATGTAATATCATGCATGGATGCAAAGGCGAAAACCTGGAAATTCGAATCAAAGGAGTCTTAACAGTTTATGGCGAGCCCGCGGGGTTTAATGAAGAAAGGGAAAAATCAAAGCGGGTGTTGGCGACCATGGCTGATCACTACCGTTACTTGGCTTTTCTACAATGCGGCTGAATGCGGTATGCGGTGTCATCCTCGTCTCGTCGGAGGAGAATGTCCTCGTCAGCGCGGTCGTCTAACAACTCGCCGACTCTCCTACAAATGGGAGAGGTAGCATCCGTATCGGTAGCTCACCGTGGAAGATGTGGCTCGAAGCTGCAGCGAGGCAATCCCTAGTCGGTACATACCTTCCGAGATACCGCGAGCCGCCCGATCGCCGCTCCGTCTCTTGAAGGCGATGCTCATGAGTCTTTGAGGCTGTGGAAGAAGTGGTCCCAGAGGAGGGTACAGAAACGCTGGAGTACATTATTGTAGTGAAGTTGCAGAACTGTCGCCCGAAGGTCTTAGTAAGAGTGATCTGCTTCTCTGTAGGGTATCACTCTCTTTTCTTTATTGTTCCTGTCTTCTTCTCTGGTGCTGAGTCCGCAGTGGGGAGGCAGATACTCAGGTTTGACAGATGTTGTAAAGAAAACTCTCATCAGTAGTGAATGACTAGTGCATGTCCAGTAAAACTCAGTCCATAACCTGTTATAGCGGCCCGGATGCGATTTCTTGGTGAGGCTTCTCGACCGATCATTGAGCTCACGATTGTGGATGATCTTGTTCATCGAGGGCGTATTCGGGCTTTAACTTTCGGGGAATAAATTCTTGTCCTCATAAATCCATTCATAGAGTGCAGGGATGGGTGCACGTAGCCTGGTGAAAAGTGGGCATCGAGCTAGTGGCCACACGAGTGGATGAAGTAGGTCTGACGATGGGACGAGACATAATGCAAGGCATGTCTTGTCGAGTGGGAGTGACCTGAAATTTGCTTCCCAAATCAACGAGGTTTCCGACACAGTCGGCAGGCGATCTTCCTTGAGTGGGAATAAATTCCGAACAGGCGAAGGTAAATGCCCTCATCTCTGAGTGCCTGAGTGCATATTTGCTCTGTATAATTGCACATTAAATTGTAGTATATAAAAATGTTTCAGTTAGCCTCGCATGAGCCTCGTACTCCATTACGCCCGAACCCGTTTCATTACTGCGCCTCGAGGTCTTGAAGCGAACATAGCCTGATCTCCTCATCGACACTCTCGGATAGTTCTCGCTCGAAGAGGATATAACTATTTTCCTTTTTTCCCTTTGGTGGGTGGCATCGGACTCTCTTCTTCAGCTCGTTCCATGGGAACTCGATGCCTTCCACTCTGTATTCTTGAGCGTGCATGGAGATGGCGATGATAGGCACGGCCAGAGATGAGCGGAAGTAAATAATCTATATCCCGATGCCACCTTTGGTCGGCCTTGGGCTGTACAGCGCTCAACGATGGTCTCCACAGCCCGTATGGAGCTCAACCTCCCGTCAGCCAAATCACGAAGTGGCCAATGACAAAATCCAACCAAATAGGTCCATGTCGAAAGAAAAACAGCGATCTTTAGTGGAGGTGGTCCTGACTTACCCACGTCTGAACAACGTACGGGTAATCAATGGAACTGGACCGAAGACCACGGCGGAGAGCAATCCCGAGCTTGGAAAGCGCTTGTAAGAGGAGCTACGGCTAGGGCTCTTCTTGTTGGATGTTAAAAAGCAAAAGGGATATGAAGGGATTGCAGATTTTTAGGCTAAAGCCTTTTGCACAATTTAAGCGATCCTAGGTAGGACTTAAAGTCAGGCAAATTGGGACTTCTCTGCCCGCACATCAGAATCCTCTGGTAGGACTTAAAGTCCGATCGGTAGGACTTTGCTACTGGTTGTTTTTTTTTTTTTTTTTTTTTTTTGTTTGAATATGTGTGAATATATATATATTTTCCGCTTGGAATGGTGGTGCAGCCATGATCTTGACTTGTTGTTGCTCATCCGGTTTTACGTATTTACTTTCTCTTGTTGGGATTCCCGCCAGTGTTTGCGTTTGTAGTCTTGCCTTTGTGGTCATTCTTGGGATGTCTTGAGCTCTCATGCGAGGAATCACTTTGGCACATTCCATAATCCGGGATTCACAAGGTTCGAATCAACTTGACAACTTAAAGCTCAAAATGGGTGCGAAGTTTGAGACACTACAAAATCAAGATGTGCACAGAAATGATGACTCAATGGTACCACTTATGTGAGTGTTGAGTAAAGACTATAATGCATAGAGATTAACATGACCAGCTAAATGATGCACAATGGGGAAACAATCACAGGCAAGATTGGAAATTTTGGCCATAAGTCGTGGTATGGGTGAGAAGTAAAGCAATTAGTGCAAGGGAGCAGTTCTGGAAGAATATGAGGCTCGTTATTGTGTGCTTGTTAAGATGCACATGCGTTAAGATGATGTGGAAGTATGAGATCAAAAAATTGGGTATGTACGTTATGGGTAAAACATAATATTCCCAAAAGGCAAATTTGAAAAATTTGACCCGAACATATAACGACGCATAGTTACCATTGACAGTGTACCTACCCCACAGAGACAAGCATTGTCCCAGTCGTGAACTAAAATTACCCCATGAGATTGGAGGACTCACAGAAACAAGAGCCCCTTAATTTTATCCTAATTTTTTTTTATATGTGATGGAAAAGAAAAGGAAATAACGCAAATGAAGTAAAAATAATAAAAACAAAAGCAAGAACAAAAATAAAAGCATGTTACAACGATTTGAGAGTGATGTTACTTGGAAGGAGAGTTTTGGTAGAGCGGGTCTACCCAGTCTTTCTGCGCGTGCTCTTGAAGTTGAAATGTTCAGAGACGGTTTGGCGTTGGCCATTCACCTTGAAGGAGTGTCCATTGTCAGGATTTTTCAATTTCCACCGACCCATATGGATAGACCACCTTAACAATGAAAGGGCCGATCCATCGAGAGCGGAGCTTTCGGGAAATAGATGTGTCGGGCTGTACGGAAGCTTTACGATTGGGTTCAAAAGATTTCTGGCGATGGATTTGTCGGTGGAATGACTTGGCGCTCCTTGTAAGTCTGGAGCTCTCCTTATGACTCCCTCATGACTCTTGAGTTCATTTCTTCTTGTCGCCTTCCTTACACACTTGAGTTAGATCGAGTTAAAAGTTCGAATAGCCCGATAAGCCGGTGTTGTCATCTCTTGGCAAATGGCAAACCTTGCCATAAACTAGCCTATAGGGAGACATACCAGGGCCGAGTTTTAAAGTAGTACGGTATGCCAGTAGAGCATCGGTAAGGCGGAGTGACGATCTTTCGATTTGGGGTAGTCTTTTCGTGTGTTTTATCTCCTGATGGCTAGCTCGGCGACCATTGAGTGCGTGGGTGGCGTAGATACTTGGGTGACTCCATATTTTTTTGCGAATTTTCAAAGATCGATTGCAAAAGTGGAGTCCACCGTCACCTAATAATCGCGGCGTTCAACGAGAAAAATATGTTCCTTTATAAATTTCAAAACGCATGGTCATTGGTTCGTTGGAGCGCGCAAACCCCATAGATACATAGTGTGACGATAAAATGTAGAGATAGCCACGAGAAGGGGAAAAGGCCCATGAGTCAATACCCGACAATCAAAGATTTCAATGATCGGGTGGGATGAGGCATCATGTTTCGTTTGTGACCCACCTCTGATGTGGCATGGAGCACACGTTTTGCAGAAATCAAAACAATCTTTAAATAGAGTGGGCGATAAAACCCCGGCTTGCAAAAAATCTTGTCTGCTGTTTTTCGGGCGGAGAAATGTCCTCCGCAAGCTTCAGAATGGCAAAAAGTTAGAATTCGTACCTGCTCATCATTCGGTACACATCTTCTCATTATTTGATCTGGACAGTATTTAAATAGATATGGATCATCAAAATAGTATTTCTTAATATCTGTCAAAAATTTCTTTTATTGAGAAGTCCATTGGTGGAGATTTGGCGGTGACTAGGTAATTCACTATGTCGTACCACGGGTAATGTCTGGTAAAAAAGTTATATCGGGGGAAAGAAGCTATCACCTATGGGTATGCCATGAAGTCGGATTACGGAACTAATCGAATGGTGATGATGAGCATCTGCCACTTTTATCTTGTGTTAGTCTGAGTTGGTCTTGTGGCGAAGTAAATCCTGCCTGATCGACCTTGGTTTCGTATCTGCAGAAGCCCAGTATTTCAAGTGCATGATGTAAAGATGGTCACGGGGGAGCCCGACAATATATGACTGAATTTTCTAGAAGCGAAAACATTTGCCCAGAAACTCTTTTACGTGGTTATAGTTGGCTGGGCCGAGTCTAGTGTCTTACTAGCATAGTAAATGACAAAAGCCTTTTGTCCTCCTGCGTCTGGCACCACCGGCCCTATGGCATAATCGCTAGCATCGCACATGAGCTCTCAAATGGGAGGTCCCGATTAGGAGACCGCATGATTGGAAATTGATACTAGCATGGTTTTGAAGCTTAGCAGCGATTATCCGCAGAGCTTGTGACCATGTGAAAGGGACATCTTTAGTAGTAAAGTACATAGTAGAGTACATGTACTTAAATCTTTTATAAACCTTCGATAAAAACCAGCATGGCCCGGGAATGACCTTATGTCTCTAACACTTAGGAGTAGGGAGGTTGGAAATCGAGTTCAACTTTGGCCTTGTAACCGATTCCATCTTTTGTCCTGATGTGGCCTAAAACAATTCCTTGTGTTACCATGAAGTGACATTTCTCCCAATTTAACACAAGATTTTTCTCTTGACACCTCTCCAAAACCTTACGTAGGTTCTCTAAACAGCCCTCAAATGAGTCACCAAAAACTGAGAAATCATCCATGAAAATCTCCAATATGATTTCTATCATGTCACTGAAAATACCCATCATACACCGTTGGAAAGTTCCGGGTGCATTGCACAGTCCAAAAGGCATTTTCCTAAAGGCGAAGGTACCAAAAGGGCAAGTAAATGTAGTTTTTTCTTGATCTTCTAAAGTATCTCAATTTGATTGTACCACAGTACCCATCGAAAGCGATAAAATTCATGCCTACTTGACTACGCTCTAACATCTGCGGTCCACAAATGGAAGAGGAAAATGGTCTTTCCTAGTACCTGCATTAAGTTTCCTATAGTCTATGCACACCCTCCATCCTGAGGTGTCACGAGTAGGAATAAGCTCATTATTTTCATTGGCAACTACTGTGACTCCCGACTTCTTAGGAACTACAATGTTGGATGCAACCACTTGCTATCTGTGATAGAATTAAATAACCCAGACATCCGAGTTTTAACACTTCCTTTTTCACCACTTCTTTCATTGTGGGTTCAATACGTCTGTGGTTGCCTAGAAGGTTTTAACATCCTCTTCTAAGTGAATTCTATGTGTGCAAATCAAGGGCTAATTCCTTAATATCTGCCAATTATCGGCCAAGCGATTGTGTGTTTTCAATATTTCCAAAAGTTGAGTTTCTTGAGTCACGTCACGAGAAGAAGATATGATTCTTTCGGAAAATTATCCTGCTCCCCTAAGAATGCATATTTAGAATGTGTTGGTAAAGGTTTAGCTCTAGCAGGTGGTTTCTCCTCAGAAACGCAATGTCTATCTCATTTAGCGTGAAGGTTCAAATTTAGGTACCCACCTAGTAACGAATACATCTTTATGCACCGATTATAGAGTGGAGAGTGACTCCAAAGTGGTCACTTCCTCATCCCAGTTCGGGCTGACCAGGACATGACTTAAGAGGATCATCATGTGAGACATTATCCGGGTATTTTGTACCACGGAGTCAACCATGTAATTTCACCAATATCTTAACTTCATCTCCCCAAATTCCTTTGAGTACATTGAAAATATTCGATTAACAGTCATGTTCCCGAATGAAAGTGTCATTAGGCCTCCCTACAATGTATGATGGCATTGCGGTTGCCAAGAATGGTCGACCAAATTCTTTGGGAGCCCGAGTTCCTTGTAGTTCACCTCTGGGTTGAGTGTCGGCTTTCCCTGAATCGGCGAGGAGTAAAATTTGTCCACTTGGACGAAGACATCCTTCATATTCCACAGGAATTTTGACACTATGGTCGACCCGATTGGAGGGTGATATTGGTTGCTCTAATTCTCCTAACCCTGGGTCCACGTATATGCGAGTGAAGCTGACAGTTAACACTTTAAAGTCAGCTAAAGCATGCCCGACTTGGAATTTCGAGCCCCTCTTATAGAAATAGTAGGACTACTGGTCTTTGTGACCCAGAGCGAGTTGTTCCGAATTAGGGGCGTAGATTGTTCGATCATGAATGCCTCATGATGACACACAGTTTCCTTTTTGCGTGCCTGGAAATCAGCCCGGAAATTTATATGATGGGATTTGGATTAATGGCACATCTAACAAGGGAATGTTCGGTTTCTTAGCAGACAACTCATAGAATTTCGGCATGGTTATTCACTTTCTTTGGTGCTCTTAGCCTATGAGGGTATGGAATTTGGAGGATATGGTTGGAGCTTGTCTTATACGGTTGCTTATCTTTGTCATTTTGTATTAGGGACATGAGGTGTGTCTGATTTTTCATCCTCTCACAACTAGTCACTATGAGACTCTTGTGATGGTTCCTTGGTTGGAATAGTTTTGTCGACTACCTTACCACTCCGAAGGGTAGTGACCGCCTTACAATGCTTTCGAAAGGTACCCTCAGCTGAACCTAAACTTCCACCTTCCCATTTTTTTGACCTTGTGGGTTTTGGATGGGTTGTGATGGGATTTCCGCACTCTTTGTTGAAGGTTACCTATAGATGAGGTTAGCTTGGTTATACGGGATCTCACATCATTCGGAGCGGTTCGAATTACGTGTTTGTAGTTTCTTTGGGTTTGTATCACGGCTTGTGTGACTATGTCCTCCCAGACTTCTCTTATGTGGAGGTTGGTAAAAATTTGTGGTTTTGATTCCCTTGGTTGGTGGATGATGACCTTGATTGGAATTTCATGAAATCCTTGGGGGCCTTGATTACGGGGAAATGGAGGAATGGAATTTGGAAAACCTTGGTTTGGATAGTGAGGGCCTTGGTTGTTTAGCGAGGTTAGGTGGTCCTCCTCATTTCTCCAGCTAAAATTAGGATGCTTACCCCTGACCGGGATTGTAAGTTTAATTATGGGGAGTTGAAGGTTTCCTTTGGTAGTTAAGGCGTTGGCTTGTTCAATTTGAATGGCTCCCTTGGCAGGAAATTTAGGCGATTAATGGTCGAGTGTGTAGGGTCATCGCATATAATACATGGCTCCTCTATACAGGTCACGATGGGAGGCGGGTAGTGAGTACACTTGTTACCTCATTCCTCTCTTAAATCATGGCCTCCCCAATTTCCGCAGCCCGAATTGGCAATCTTGGCTGCAACTCATCATTCTCTCTTAGGTGGTGGATTCCACCACCGGCCCGGAGTGTCTTATGCACTTTAACGAGTGTCTAAAGAAGTGTTTGTCTCCCAGTTCGGCGTTCTACGCTGTAGTGTCGAAAAGTTGAATTGCCTCCACGGCACTCTTTTCATAAAATTCTCACGCACACATCGATTGGATGTCTTTGTTTATTACCTAGAAGATAATCATGATGAAAGTAAATTTGTCCAACATCAACCCGCTGATGAGGATAGTATGGAGGAGATCATATATCTTTCCGTACCGGCTATGAGTTCACGGCTTTTGAGAGAAAAGTTACGAGATTGCTCGCATGAGGGCATTAGTACGTGCAGGAGGGAAAAACTTATTGAGGAATTCATTCATGTTTTCTGCCATTGCCTTGCGAATTAGGTGCAGGGAATGGAGGCAGTTGCAGCTTTCTCCTTTAAAGAAAAGGAAATAAGACGAAGCAGATAATGTGGAGAGAGGCAGGGTGGAGAGGAATACCTTCTTGAACATACTCAAAAATCCCTCATGAATGATGAGATTCTCGGATTGAACCCTTGGTAAGCGGGTGAAGACGGATCATTCAGGCTTCATCGAAATTAGTTGGCCTCATCGGAAGGCGAATACAAGAATTTGTGGTGGTCCTCACGAGGTTGCGAGAATTTCTCGAAGGGTTCTTTCTACATTGGGCAAAGGAAGCGGGAGGAACTACATGTTGATTTCTTTGAAGGTTACCATTTCCTCCTCCCCAGCCCTTTGGGTTTATTGGGAGCGTAGCATTGCCCCATGTTGTGGAGTCATAGAGTCCTTGGCGATTCTGGGATTATCCATTGGAGGTAAATGTTATCTTGAGACACTTGGCTTATAATGGGTTTCGGGTCTCACAGGGGATCTGATTCGACTAATCGGTGTTTCTCGTTGCGACCAGTTGACATGCACTATACTTACTCTGTCGAGAAACACTTACTGAGATTTCTCAACAAAAACAAAACAAAATAAAAAGAAAAATGGAGAACGTACCGGATTTGCAATGCAATTGCAAATTACCTCTAGCTCTCTTCAGATCAACTTGGTTAGTCGCCACTCCCCGGCAACGGCGCCAAAAATGCTTCGTCCTGATTAGTATGCCTAATTCTATTCCCAAGCGTAGGAATTATGGTCGTCTAGCATTGTATGCTGTGGGAATCACGAGGTCATCTCCACGGGGAGTGGTCTGATTCGGTTGATCAATAGGAGCTATTCTCCGCTAAAAGTATGGTTTAAAGAAAGCGCTAATGTTATTTGTTTGATTGAATGGTTGATTGGTTTGAATGTTTTAAAATAGAAAGACAATTCTTTAAGTTTTTTTAGGGTTCCACTCACTTTGTCCGGGTGATCCCACCTCTTATTTTTATAAACTCATCTAGGAACCATTGAGAAACGGTTGTCGATGGAGGATTTATCTTTGAATGCCTTTGGAAAATAAAGATGATCAAGAAATACTCAACACTTGTTCTCAATTAAAACGAACGCCAAGTGGCATTATGATCCAAGCACAGCGTGTGCCAGGAAATATCTGCCGTTAACACGTTGTCGAGAATTTTGCCCAACTAATGGTTTAAAACCTTTCTACACAAGTGATCGATATTACACGTCCAGTTTAAAATCAATAGAGGAATTGAGGGACTTTACCTTGATCGGGGTGAGTTTCCCCCGTATGATCCCAGCAGTAGGGGTTTAGAACTCCATAAAATTTATATGAATGATTAAAGTTGAAGAACAATTAATCGTAAAAAACGGGATCTTGAAGAAATCAAAGTTAACTTGTAAAGCGAGAATGAGGAATATATATCTGAAGATTTAAAGTAGAACAAATATTTATTGCTGAAAAATTGCAAACTCTCTGTCAAAAACTTCTAAAAAGAAAGGAAATGAAATGCGGATCTCTAAGTACCACTCGAGAAGATGGAGAAAAACTATTATTCATAAAACCCTAGAATTGAAGAACTAAAGAAGGCGAAAAAACTTCCCTGGGAAAGAAGATCCACAAAATGCTTGTATCTCTCCTTTTATAGTCCCTTCGAAAGTGATCCTCCCATTTTGGTTTGTAGGGGGTGCTCGTGGGTGAATTCTTGGACAATTCATGGCTTCATAGTCCTACCCAGGTGGGACTTCCCAAGTCCACCGGGTAGGAGTTGCTCCTTGCCACTTTTCCGGTAGTGCTCTGGGTAGGACTTTAAATCTGGTGGATTCATATACCCGATTTTTCGAGCCAAGTTCTGGGTAGGAGTTTAAAGTCCTCTGGGGTAGGACTTAATCCTCCGGTCTTTCCTTGTATTTGGGGTTCGAGACCGTCAATTGCTCACCCACATCTACATTTACTTCATATTAGCTTCTAGAAAGCACATCCTTGTGCACTTACGTTTTTAAACCTAAAAGACCTGCACAAGTCTGAAAACACAGAAGAGATTAGAAGTACCTGTTCTTATGCCAAATGTGAGTACATTGTGGTTTAAATGTGTTCGATTCTCTTATAATTATCACTCAAATGTGTATTCATCACTAGCGAAATTTCGCTAGCTAGCGAAATTGCCAAGCCTTAGCGAAATTTCCTATATTCGCTATGCATGGTGATTTCGCTACCTAGCGAAATTCTTCAGTTCTAGCGAAATTCACTGCCTCGTCATGTTTTTGTATTTAATGTTAACCGACTCCAAATTTGGTGTATTACTCTATTGTCCTTTAACTTAGCCAAATTTGTAGGCACTAGTATTTTCATGTATTGAGGTGGCCTATATAAACCCCTCTCTTTTTTGTAATAGATGGGGTGGGAAGCAACAATTTGGGAAGAAGAAATTTTGTAAGTTTTCATTTTGTAAATAAAGTCTCGTATTTTTAGTTAGGGTTTGCTTTTCTCTCTTCTCTCTCCTCTTTCCCTTATTTTCTCAGCTTAAACACCCTCTTGAGGATGACCTTTCGAGATGTAGCCTAAGCCTCGCTTCTTTGAAGAGGAAGGAAGAGCTAGCTTGGTAGTGGGGCATATGCATGTTGTCCTCTTGTTAAAAACTACAGTCTTGTATTTATGGCCCTCATCTTCTCAAATTAGGAGTTGAATAGCTTTGAATGTTATTGATTTGTGATACTCTCCATGCTTGAGGATCTGATGCATACTTGTTGCTAGATGCAACGTAAGTTCATAGATGGTCTTTACGAGCCTCTGAGATGATATTGAATGTTAGGGTTTCAAATAGTAAAGGGGCCATAGATGCATGCTACATGTTGACTCAAATAGGAGTTGATTTCAAGGGTGGTTTGCTAGTTAAACATAGATCGGTTATGCCTTGGACTATAGGTTGCTTGTCATAACGAGGATAAAACAGGGGACACTTGTTTGCTTACCAAGTTAGTATTTGACCTAAATCTTCAAAGTTGTACCCACTTCGCTTCGGTTTACAATTTCTCAGCTTTCAAACTACTTCCACTTTTTTTGAAGCAAATCCAAAAAGTCCAAATAGAAAGCCTTACCTTTTCACACTCATGCGTATCATTCTTAGGATGAAAACCCATCCACGAGTGTTAGAGCCCTAGACACGCTTATCTTTGCTTGATGGCTTGACTCACACCGGCGTGTGGAGGCTGGAGTGTATATAAATTTTGTTGATTTTAGCTCGGCCCTGCGTGGCGCGAATCAAATGGCGTCGTTGTAGGGGATGGTGCCAAACTACCCAATGGTAAGTTGAGTGTACTTGTGATCGACATCCGCAGTGAAGGTAATAACTTTACCTCTTTTCACTTTCGGTTGCGGGAATGCCGATTTTGACATAGCGATGGCGCCTTTGTTCAGTTTTTCATTGATTAGTTTTAATTTTTGTTAGCTAATCTTAACCTTTTTGCAAACTACGTAGTTGCTCTTTGTTGTCTCTAAATGTTGTAACGGAGTGTTTATGTGATGGGATAGAGACACATCGAGGTAGGTGCATAGAATCGAGTACAACGACCCGGTCGGTGAAGTCGATCATTATCGATACCATGGATCATACACGAACAAAGTGTGAGAACCCCCATGAATTCAAATGCACATAGAGCCATGAGGGATCACATCCACCCTCCTGAGTTAGTGCCCGTCTGTTATCCATTCCTCATGCGAAGATGTGGCAGTGAGGCCTTATTTAATGCCCTACTCACATATCATGGTATGGAAAATGAAAATCCATACCTCTATATTAGGGATTTTGAAGAGGTTTGCACTACCTTTAAGAGGAAGGTATGATGGACATGGATTTGCTAAAGTGAAAGCATTTCCATTGACTCTGAGAATGACGAGATTTGGGTTAAACTCAGGAGCGCTAGAACCATTGGTGGGATGGTGACTGCGGCGGAAATTCACGAAGAAGAAGTTCTTCGGTACTCATAAAACTAATATTTGAAGAACAAATTTACACCTTTGCATTTCGGGGATGGTGAGAGATTTTGATGTTGGGAACGATTTATGGAAACCATCGGTGCGTGCCCGCATCATGGGTTGATACTTGGATGTTGGTGAACCACTTCTATGGTGGTATGTCTCACATGAGACGACTTTTTGGAAACCATGTGTGGAGGAGACTTTCAGGTAGCATCAGGACCCGAAGCCATGGATTTTTAAATTACGTGGTGAAACTTCAGGGTTGGGATGAGCACAACCACAGGGTGGAAAGGATGAGACCCACGATTAACGAAGGGGTGGGATGTATGCCTTTGCCGGAGGAAATAGAAATGAGCTAGGATTTCCAGCCTAGCTAGGAAGGTGGGAGCTTGAAGGCCAAACGGCTCAGAGGTGCATGCGTGGCGAAAATCCTACACATTCCAATTCTTGCACCAATTTCAATCCTGTGCACAGTAGAACCATGTCCTATGGCCCACTGCAGTGAAGGATTTGATGTCGAATGTGCAAACAGCATGAGACGATACAAGCCACAACAATCCAATACTCCCGTATGGTAATACCTACAATTCCAATTGGAGGAATCACCACCCAACCTTGCATGGAGACCCGACCCCCTGCCTATGTACCTAGGTGCCAAACCTCGATTTAGTACCTACGATCAGCCGATACCATCCTCTTCTCCCGGTGGAACAAGCCATATTGAATTTGAGTAAGGTGGTAGACAGCTTTTGTTGAGAACCAAAAGGAATCTGTCTTGCAAGCGCACGAAAGGATTGATGCGTAGAAAGTACAGAATAAGAGAATAGATGGGCTTGAGAGCAATCTCGGCAGTGACAACCTCTGATGATGATCACTAAGATCAACAGTTGCTAGAGTGCGAGAAAGGGAAGTTTTCCATCACAAACACTTCAAATCCCAAGGGAATTCATGAGGTAGGATCATCGACGAATTCGGAATAGATGAAGTTAAGGCTATAATTACCGCGAGGAGTAAAGAGGTTGATCGACCCATGCGAAGCTTGTTGTGAATCCGATCGGGGAGAAGAATTGCAATCCCGAGCATATTCTCTAAAGGAGGATAATGAAATCTAGCATACCACCTCCATTTCTGAAGCACTTAGAGAGGAAAGAAAGAAAGCATCTCAATAATGAGCATTTTAGAGTTTTAAGACAAGTAAAGGTTAACATACCTCTTTTGGACATAATCAAGCGAGTCCACAGCATGCGAAATTTTTGAAGGATCTTTGCACAATCGAGAAGGGATTAGGCATTGAGAAAGGCATTTCTCCTTGAACAAGTCGGTGCTATAATCCAAAGCAAATACATCCAAATACGGATCCGGGATCTCCTTGATTTCGATCATATTGGTGGGAATTGCATAGACAAGTCATTACTTGATTTATGAGCAGTGTTAACCTAATCTGCAGTATTCGGTATACAAGCGAGTTAGGTTTAGGTGAACAAACCTACCAACATCACACTATCATTGGCCGTCGATCGGTGAAAATCCCTAAGGGGATAGTTGAGGATGTCCTTGTGAAAATAGGCAGGTCCTCTTACCCGGTAGATTTTACAGGTGCTTGACCAGGCTTGATTGCAAGTGAACCCATTCATGTACCAATCATCTTAGGAAGACCATTTACGTACTTTATAGTACAATAATAAATTGCCGAGAAATGGAGTCATGCAACTAACCTTTGGTAACATGACCTTGGAGTTAAACATCTTCCATTTGAGCAATAAACAAAATTTGTTAGAAGCTGAAAATCAAATTTACGATGAAGTTGTTTCAATTTGATCGATGTCGCGAGGAAAACACGATTAATCGGGAAATCTGAGGAGTAATGACCATGGAGATGAGGAGATATTGGTCTTGCCATCAGCACCAGCTGCAAACCAAGCGCTCCAATTCACAAGCCATCGGTGAGGAAGCGGATCAACATTTGGGCTGACACACCGTGGAAGTCGGCCCGGTTTGCTGCGGGGTTGAGGAGATCATTCTCCTTGACCCCCCCTTGAGTAAATTTTGAGAATGAGCGGTTCGGTGTTTCCATAAACCTTACGAGTTCCCGCAATGTTTCTTTTTGTTTAAATTGATTAATTTTAAATACTTTTATTTATTTTTAGAAAATTTTTAACTTAGCAATTTTTCATAATTAGCCAATTTTTATTGCTTATACTATAGTATTGTGTGTTCAATTTAATTATAGTTGTATATAATAATTTTCCTTATAATGCTTGTACAATAATATTTAACCCAGAAATTGAATTGAGATGGTGTACTCGGTTTGGGCCGATTATTTAAAAATAGAAAATTGGCGAGGGATTCAGTACGCCCTGAAGCGGAGTCCTATAAGCACAGGGAGGGTTGTCCAAATTACCACTTCACATTCTTTCCCCACGGCCGAAGCCACACGAGTCCCGGCGTCTACGCCACCGCCGGTATCTTCTTCGCCAGTTCTCACGAGCATTCCGGTCGAGTCAACTGCAGTCGCATCGCTGGGGTTGTGCTGCCACGGCCGTGACGAGCTAGCCGCGAAGCCATGTGGCTGCTGCTGCGCGCTTTGTGCATTTACGCTGAGGCTCTTGCACCTCTGTGCGAGCCACGGTGAGCCCCTGCACCACGTGTGCCACGAGCCACTGGCCAGGTTCATTTGCCCGGCCCCGAGCCACCTACATCGAGCCTTCGGTGAGCCTCCAGCACCCGATCTGAGACGGTCGTGCCCTCGGTTCAGCTTTTGGTGCCTGCGCCAACGCGCTCCCCGGTCTTTTCCCGAGCCCTTATTTGCGGTTGGTAGATTTCGATTCGCGGCCCGGAGTGAGCCACAGTTTCGTTTGCCGCCCAGGTGATTCGGTATCCTCAAAGAGCCTCGATTCGGTATTACGATTGCAGCGATACATTTTGATAAGTCGACCCTTTTCGGTATTTATTTCGATTACGGTATGGACCGTGCACTCGAGGTAGTTCCGTGTTCGGCCTTGGTGAATTCGGTACGGGAGGGAGGCCCGGCTGGTCCACGACTCCGGTACCATCACGTTCCCAGGGCGTGCACCGAGGAGCCTCGAGGGATTTCGGCCTTGTCGGACCACGGATGGGACCGGGTGCTGTCACTGTGCCTCGGAGAGTTCGGAGGCCCGGGCCCTCGGGCCCCACAGCGGGCTAGAGTAAAATCATCCTCTTGGCCGCGGCCGTCACGATCACATCTGCTGCGGAGCGACTTCATCACCTGCATTTGTTTTTGTCTGCCTCGAGGTTGGCCGGCCATTGCGTAAGGGAACCCGGAATTCAGGGAATGTCACGACTCCATCGTGAAACTAGTTCCATTCGGGTTGTACTCACTGGCAGAATTACACGGCGAGGGCTGATCCACCGGTCACCGAGGGTCGTAGGGTTGATCGGTATTAAAAAAACTATTACCTTTCGCGACTCAGAAGGCGGCGTACACCTGAGTGGTGTTGGGTTTACAGTGGTGACGTCTCAGAGGATCCGGTAGTCGTGGGCTTGATTCGTTATTGATGATCGCGGTGCTGAAGTGGTCGATATTTCATGACTCTTGGCTGCGTATCTGGCCGACCAATGCGGAGGTTCTGATTGGGCCCACGCCTCATGCGTGAGATGGTTGAGCAACGGCGGAAGAACGCCTTCTTTGGACCCGGTGTTCACGAGGCGTCAGCCTCGGATCTTTGTGCTTGACCATGTTCGGGGCAGGCATTTCCGGCTGCGACATTATGTGCAAGGAGGGAGCCATCTTGCGGAGGCTCTTTGCGGATCTCGGGGGTTTGGTTGGTTCTCCCGAATTTGGTGATGCTTTCTCTTTTCTCGATTTGAGGAGAAGGTCCATCGGAAGGACCTGGCACGAGCGGAGAGCATCCCACTACTTATACTGAGACTCCTCTGCCATGTTCTCGAGCATGGGATTCAGGAGCCCGGGATCGAGATGAGGGTTCGATGCTCACGATCATGTCGATGGAGCGGGTGATGACTATGCCGTATCTTTCCACTTACGACCACGGGACGGGAGATGCGGTCGAAGTGAGGACCACCATACAGATGATATACCTTTGAGCCCAGATCTGGTCAGGTTCCGAGATATCACCTTCATCCTCCTCCACGGACTACATCAGCGGTGCGGTGATACACCCGGCCCGTCTTATTGACACACCATTCGCGAGATACAGTCATGCCCCATTTCGAGAGATGCTTCTAGTGTGATGGATGCTATCTACTCACTAGCGGCTACGAGCGAGTCGGGATCGAGGTTGGCGATGCCATTCCATGCGACCGCAGTTATGACCCACAGGTCTTCCTCGTATTCTGGTCGTGAGAGGCCCTGCTGGCCGTGGCTTCTTTGGATGAATTACGGCTGCGACGTGCGACTTGGGGCCCACCACACGCCCCACCACCCGTGAGTGAGGTGGTTAGGTTTCTTGCATTTTGTATAGTTATCGGCTTTATCAGCGCCTCACCGATTTTGATTAGGATTTTTGTATTAGCTACGTAGTAGCGGTGATACTTTTGTATGTTAGCAGTATTCATGTATTAGCCACTTTAGTATATCAAAACTATTCGAGTTTATATATATCTGACTTTTTTGCATATCATGTTTAGTATTTCCTTTGTGTTTTTAAATGCTTTCTTTCAATTGAACAATTGAATTTATTCAGATGAACTATTAGATTGCTCAAATTGGACAATTGAATTGCTTCATGTTGGAAAATTGAATCATTATTTGTATCCTATATGTTGAGCAAATTCCATGCTTGAGTCGATTTTTGATGGGATCCTGAGTTCCGGCATGCTCAAACTTGAAAATTCCCCTTTATGCTAATTCACACGACACTCGGATCGTTTCAGTGGTTGTGAATTTGCGCCTCCTTCGCTTTGCAAAGCCGGCCTTAGGTATATTTAGCTAGGATAGTTTGAGTTACCCACATTTGAAGACCCGATATTTATCTTTCCAAGAAAAGAAAAGAAAAGCGAAAAGAAAAAGAAGAAAAGAAAAATAAAGTCATGAAGTTTTGCCTTGAAACTAGAAACACGGTCGAGGGTATATGGCGAAAGCCTTTGAAACCTGATGCCCTAAGCCTTAATTGGTTGGGAGTCGTCGATTTTGTGTTCGTTACATGGGTGGATAGGTAGAGTTTAGCGAATTGTAGGTGCTTGATTTTTGAAGTCATTGGTCGGGGTAAACCTTTAGAGTTAGTGGTCATTGATCCTTTTGGCTTGATCACTAAACCTTAATAGTGGTTAGGAGTCATCGGTGAACCCGTTACACGGACTTTGGTGAAGTCGAATTTTAAGCATTGCATCACATATAGTTGAATAAATGCAACAACCATGGCTGCCATGTCTGTTAGGTTGGGGGAGGGGACAAATTTTAAAATTTATTGGCGTAATCAAGTTATGTGTAAATCCATGACTTAGGAATTCGGGGTTGAACGGGATCCAAGACACTCAGAATTGTTCTGTATGATTTAGTTCTTTCATATCGCTTACAACTTATAAAGAATTTTCGCTAAAAGCAATGTTTATATGTACATATACTCTTTTGAATCATAACCTTTTGAAAATCACTACATGCATCTCTCATGTTTTTGGTGAATATATGAATTTAGTAACGTTTTCATTAGCATTAGTTCAAAGTACAATTTTGAACCCTATATTAGATAGGTTTTGAGTGCTTACAAGCACTAATCTACTACAATGCCAATTGAAGTGTTCAAGTCTTCTTAGTATCACTTATGCCGCTTAGAGGTTATTTTCGTCGCTTTGCAAGCCATAAGACTTTAGCGCTCAACACGGATGTAAGGATGAATCATGAAGCTTGAACTCAAGTGTCACCCATCAACTACCCCAAGAATCAATGAAAAATCAAGGCAAAGTGAAGAAAAATCTGAGTAAGATATACGAAGCAATGCAAAGGAAGACCAAGAAATCCCAAGAATTTCGCCAAGATCATGGTGGTCTACCGATCGCGAAAATTAACTCCAGCTGAAACTCCAAATTCGCTAGACCAAACCAGCTTCACTTAGGCGAATCGCCTAGCTAAAATTCACGATTTCTATTTCACATAAATTTCGCTGCCTGGTTGTTTTCTACCTACTAAAATTGCCGCTGCCGCTGAATTTCCTATTTTCTATGCATGGTGATTTCGCTTACCTACGATATTCTTCGCCTCCTCTAGCTAAATTCACCGTCACATGTTTTTTTGTATTTAATGCTAACCGACTCCAAATTTGGTGTATTACTCTATTGTCCTTTAACTTAGCCAAATTTGTAGGCTTTTTGGTATTTTCATGTATTGAGGTGGCCTATATAAACTCCCTCAGAATAGATAAATAATCGGGAAGCACACCTGGGGGGAAAGAAGAAATTTTGTAAGTTTTCATTTTTGTAAATGTAAAGTCTCGTATTTTAGTTAGGTTTTGCTTTTCTCTCTTCTCTCCTCTTCC
>JAEQBH010004052.1:0-145832 GCA_016808115.1 Tetrastigma voinierianum | reverse complement strand
TGTTTTAAACTTTAATATATGTTGTGAAGGAAGAGTAAATTATTAACCTTGAAACCATGGCATATAGTTATATACTGATGAGTAGCTGTCAGATGGGCCCAAGTGGCCGCTTTTACTCATGTAGTAGTTATGTCTCTTCATGTTGATGTCAGACAGGTTAGGGGGTAATTTCGGCAGATTCTGTTAGCGGAGACTGCTCACATTTTCGTGTATAGTGGCCTGGGTTACCCGATATTCACGAGTATTCGCGGTTGGATCAGTTGTCATAACTAAATTTGGTCAGGAGGTGGCTGTGGCAAGAAATAACTCTTTATAAAATACATTTAGTTCAAGTCCAAAATAATAGTATTTTTGGGTTTCAAACATACCATGTTATAGAAAGATAGTATATTTGGGGATTTAGTGTCTTCTTAAATAAAACAAAAACTTCAAAATAAAACCGATAAATATATATTTAGGTAATTTTATTGGGATAACTGGATCAACTGAAAGAAATAGTGCACTTATAAATATTAACCTTTGTGATACTAGAAATAATTAAGAGATGAGTCAGAAACCCGAGAAAATTAAAATTTTCCGAAAAATGGTAAGTGGCAAAGAATTGGTCGAAACGGCACAGTGGAGCCCCAAATTTTTTTAGATCTCGAATGACGAAATGGATTTCGCCGTTGGATTTGTGACACCCTTATCCCTGGGGTCCTATTGATAACCTCAGCTTAACTCATAAACTGCTGATTTCTAAAGACCTGACACCGACTGCCAGGTCCTCCCACGACGGGACCATATTGAAAAATTGGCGTAGCCTCCTGCTCAGGAGCTCTAACAACCTACAAAACTATAACAAGATAATTATAACCCATCTAGGTTTGAATAAGTAGACACCCTGTTGTGGTCTATTTGTCCATATCCTCATATATATGATCATCCTTTTTACCTAGACCCATTCATTCTACTTAAATCTAAAATAAGAAATAAAATGACTTATAAAGCATGCTAAGAGTCCATCACAAAATTTCTTACTATAATTATATATACCCACTATTTAGTGCAATAGTCCAAAAGAATTTAATTACAATTCTTTATATAATCCGTGCATTGGCTTAAGGCCACATGTCGACCTTTCTTCAATCACGGCCTCGCTTTGAGCGCCTCACTTCCTGCTAAACTCCTCGCATCTCGAAAAGGGGGTCCCACGCACAGTGAGCAAAGCCCAAAGAGAAAATTCTCCTACAAGGGTTATCCCAGACCAAATGCACATGCAATGGCATATTACATACAACATCAATTTATATTTCATACACTTACGCAACACTATATGAAATATTCCGTACGATGAGATGGAATTTATGTCACAACCCGAGTTCGACCGACCACATACATGCCTAAGTTGGCAGACAACCGGCCACTCGGTAGTACTAATGATATATAAATGAGTCTTTACTTGGCTCACCGACTCCAAATGCAAGCGCGAATGGCAATCAATCCCAAGTCAACCCACTCCTATCCCAACTGCTTCATGTGATAACCATAAATCGCAGGTTTTCTTAAGCAATGTAACTTTAGCATACGCCATGGTCTTTAACTAATATGAACTCTTTCTGATCATGACCGCCAGTCTCTACAATCTCACGTTCAGGCGCCACTCTTGAGGGATTAACGTCCTCTCGTCTCACCAACACACATTAATTTGGTCACTTTTTTATGTTGAACCCAAGAGATATTGAATTGAGGTCCAGTAATGGCTTACCAACAGATTTATCAACACCGATGATGACATCATCATGGCCACACTCAACATAATAATGTCCTCGTGTACATGCAATGCTTAATTTCACTGTATATCTGCTGTTACATGTATGATAATAATTATATGAACATTAATACACTATGGATAATTAGCACTGATACATATAATTTACCTATGCTCTACCCATGCTTGTTACATCATTCAGCATATATCAACATGTTATTCTCACATAAAGATGTTATTCACATAGTCGAAGGGTCACTATAATAACAATGTCACAATTTTTCAATCTATCCAATTGTAATTCACTGGGCCCTTTCACAACATGCACGGTTTGGTTCCATGTATCCATACATCATTCCATGACTAAAAAAATAATGGGTCATATTAACCTCCTTAGGCTAACTCCATGGTAATTCGCACTACATTAGCCTACAACATGCCAAGTAATGGTCAGTGTCAACACCCTACTATTTACATCAACACAACCACAACTCAGATAATTGTGTAAAACATAGTTTTAAGTAAGGTTAGATAAATCCTATGCCTTCCTCACCAGGCACATATATAACCCTGACCAATGGGATTTCCATAGAGTCCAAGAACAACTCGAAACTGAAGTTCGATGAATAGTTGGTGACCCTCCTGAAATGGAGGTCCCAGACGAGTGAGCCACCTACTCGCCAAAAATTTCTATCCAACAGCCCTAGCCCGGCTAGCACACAAGAACCCACTGCCCTCCAAAGATATGGCACCTGGAATCTTGGCTCCAGCTGGATTAGAAGTCCAAGAACACCTAAACGGAGTTCCTGATCAGCGCCATGACCTCCGGTTGAGGTCCACAGAGATTCAAATTTACCCACAGCCTCTAGCCGACCAGCCTTAACTGACCAGACCAGTGGCCAGCCCTCACTCACCCAATAAGCCCCACAGAATATGCATGGGAATCTGACTCAATGGGCTTCAGAGTCCAAGAACACCAAAAACGGAGTCTGACCATGGCAAAGCAGACATCCCAAGCCGAGGCTCACATGAATAATAACCCTAGCTACCACCCTGAATGCAAGATCCCTCTGTAAAACATATAACGAAGGCTAGGCTCACCCACTGTCCGTAATATTTCTGTGACCAGACTCACTAAGCTCCATGTAGTCCAAGAAAATCTAAAACTGAGTTCTGAATTTAATAAAGCAGGCTCTTTCATTCAAAATGGTCACTTATTCATTACATCTGAACAAACTGTGACACTGATTTCAGGGTCTTAACCCATAATTTGACACTGTTTCTTTATATGAATTGTAGATTACGGTTCTTAGGATTCTTCTCTCCAACTTGGAATCACCCAACTGAAGAATCACCTAAACTTGGGTGATATATCCAAACAACAAAGACTACTCCTGTTTCAAACATAACTAAACTGCCTCAATATACTCTCTTTTAATTTATCAGAGTCCATAGTCGAATTGGATAGACTCCATTTCAAGGAAATATGTTCTCCTGGCAAGTCTAGTTCACCCAGAATAGAATCACTCAATCTAGATAAAGATGGCTGTTATACAAACAATCATTGTGTCTCAAAACATCAGGAAACTACCATAGCTCCACTTTTGAAAGCATACTATGAGTCCAAAAGGGCCTAAATTGGATAGACCTATTTCACAGATATATTCTCCCTGTAAGTCAGCTGATTGTAAATTAATCACCACTCAATGAGCATGGCCAAGTTATATAAATGTGTCATGGTCTGAGAGGAAAAACTGACAACATTTCACTTGACACACACACATGCCCTAGAGCAGAAATTAAACCGAGCAGATACAAACCTACCTTCAAATTTTCGTGATTTCCCCGAGACACCGCTCTTCTGCTTCCGGAAAACCTAAACCTGGCAAAATCATGTGGATTTCGCACTACGTAGCTCGCCAATGAGAGCACTTTAACTCTATCAC
This sequence comes from Tetrastigma voinierianum, assembly GCA_016808115.1. NCBI lineage: Eukaryota > Viridiplantae > Streptophyta > Magnoliopsida > Vitales > Vitaceae > Tetrastigma > Tetrastigma voinierianum. The sequence goes on along the minus strand of JAEQBH010004052.1, from coordinate 142,136 downwards.
AGTTTCACCGAATAAACCCCATGAAATCACCGGAAAGGCTGCTTTCTTCTCCCTCTCTTCTCTAACGCTATCCCTAGACTAAATCGTGAGATATTTTTGAATTTTATATTTTGTGACATATTGATGACGTGCGGCCTATATCGCGCCACTTTGTCATGCTTCCCATTCATCATCCAAAATCTGTAGATTTTGCTTTGCTTTAAATTTCGATTCCATCTAAATGATATTCTTAAATATTTGACATTTTTCAATTTTTCTAAAATCTATTTCTATATCCACTGACGCCGCTGTTCTTTAATTTTTGTGAAAACTAACCGTCCCTAATTCAACGAATTACCTCTCGAAAGTGACTAGATTTCGCGAGACGATTCAATCCGCGTGAAGTCTGCTTCATCATCCGAGATCTAGAAAAATTTCCACGCCAATCGAAATTACCGCTTTTTGATCTTTTTCTTAAAATCTGGATTTTCCGGGGTTTCACAGATCTCTCGTCTCAGGGAAATATAATGACCTTTAAATTTCTGGGCAATTCGAGGACGAACATAAAATTAATGAGAATAAATGGGGCCAAGCAAGATCATGATTGCGAAAGGGCACTGAGGGTCACCATAACTTAAGTAGTGCTTGAGGGGTAAAAGTGGACAGCAAGAAAGCCTATCCCTCAGCCCACAGAGGGAGTGAGAGGAGAGAGAAGCCTTAACCCTCTCTCTTGTCGACTCACTGAGGATCTGCAGCAAGAACGCTCTTTCGACTGAGCTATACTGAGTGCCAGCAAGACTCTCATGAGGCCACTTATGAGATTTAAACTCAAGTTTCACTGGTTTAAAGTGCATGTTCCGGGAAAGTCGAAATGTCTCAGAAGGAACCAGAATCCCTTTAACGCAGTCACACTTCTGGCAGTGGCAGATTTCCATTCAGTTATTTCTAAATTCTAGCGCCATTTAATGGCAGGCCCTTCTCAGACCGTGGAGGGTCGGTGTCAAATCCTGCACCTTGACCTGAACGTCATAAGAAGAGACTTCCATCAATGTTTCAACCCTGAAGGTGTCACTGATGGGATGTCCGCTGCGATTGAACCATGAGAAGTCTATTTTGATCCATACGAGCCGGATGAGACCGATTTTTGCTGAAAGCAAGGGAATTTGGTCATATCCTTAAATTGAGTCGATTAGTAAACCTTGATGTGGGTGGACTTCGAATCACCACCGGACCCATACCTAAGTAATGGTCTTCAGAGTCCCAGAGATGTAAACGGATCATACCGTTGAATTTTCTCGAATTCAACAATTGAATTTCACTAAATTCCTGCGGTGGTCTAGATTTACCTTTGAGGCATCGACGCTGAAAAGAAGTGGCATAGAAGGCGCTGCCATGAAAGTTGTGGGGCTATACATGGCATGTGAATGTACAAGGATCCTCAAGAGCATGTCACTGACACTGCACCTATTTAAGACATGGGCCTCTTTGAAGGTCAGAAACAATCACTAAAGTAAAATTGTAAAAGGAGGAAGAGACATCATCTTCCCCACTGCATTTTCTCGTTCCTCAAGGCATAGTCAAGTGATTGTAGAGAAAGTCTACCTTCTCTCTAAGATCTATATTGTTTGACTGTTTGTTTCGTCGACCAAGAAGGAAAGTTACTTCACTGTTTATACACATGGGTGCCAAAATATGGAGTTTAACAACCTCAAGTAAGGGTTTTATCCTACCTTGCTTTAAACTCTCTCATAAGAGTACTATCTCATGTCGTCAGGTTAGGATCTTCGAAGGAGTTGTTTTGTAAACAAATGGAAACAAACGGGAGTGACCAAAGATTTTCTGGTCCTTCTTGACGGTGCTATTTAGGGAAAGATCCGAATCAACAAAATTCTTGTGGTCCATATTCTCCACGCTTTGAGCTGCCATTACAGATATGATCTAGGTCGGTTAATGGGACGGGTTTTTTCAGATAAACGACAAGTGAAGTAAAAACAGAATCAAATTCGGGATTAAGGTTGTGATAGAAATGTGATTTTCGTGAAAACAAAGGAGGCCATAACAAAGTAGAGAAATTAAAATGAAGAAAATATGAAAATAATAAAAGAGGTCTCTCAAGTACGTGATGTTTAGACCTGTGGTGGTCCCTGAGGTCCAAGAGCCATGTTTGGAGATGACATGTAGCTATCTCCTAACCGGATCTTCTTATTTAGCTTATAAACCTAACCTAAAATATTTATCCTTTGAAAATGGCATCTATCGCCATCACTGGCCAATGCTGGTGGAAGAATGAGTCTCGACTCCCTTTCAATGGGTCATAGAGGCAATCACTGAAGATCATAATCAATAAGCATCCACTCACAACCCAAAAGCTACTAAATAAATGTTACACAAGAGACTGGGCTTTGGACAAAACTTTGGAGTGAAGGAAAGCTGAACACAAGATGGTGTGATACCCATGAAGAGCAAGGGACCTGAGTCTAGATCCTACACCCAAAGTGTTCCTTCCACCTTATGAGGGAGGGAATGTCTCCATCCTCCAAGTTGCCATCCTTGAGGGTCGTGGCTGCCCAGAAAGTAAGAAAAATGAGAGAGTAATGGTGAGAAGATAAACGTGGTCAAAGCTCACCCCCCTCTCCCTCAAATTCGATTTATATTTAAGATCATTGTCAATGTAGAATTGAGGCTATATATGCTCGTAAAAGGAAATTACAAAACAATATAAGTTTTAAATAAAATCATAGAGGGCAGAGTTGAGAAAAACTAAAACTATCTTAAGTTTCATGACAAAAACAAGGGTAATAATTTCATATGAGAGTGATTTCACATATTAATGAAAATATAAGAAACAGTAAATGAAATTCTCGCTTATGCACAAAGATTTTCATTATCATAGTTTAAAATTCGCACTATATTTAAAACACTTTTTATGAGAGTTAAAATTAAATTGGGCTATGATAGCTAAAAATTCAACAGAGCTTAATTTCGCTTCATTGTCGACCATCGTCTACTATCTCGCCGCTACTATTCCCACCGCACTATTCTGCCTCATTTTTTTCTCTTCATTTTCTTCTTCTTTCCTCTGGCTTCGATCATCATAAACGATTTGACTCGACTCTTCATGCTGAATAGACTCAATAATGTTGGCATGATTAAACAGAACAAAATTTATACAAAATGCACAAGAGAATAGTAGGGATCTTGCAGTTTAATGTGTAAATCGGTTAATTAGGAATAGATTAGTACAAAAACAAATAAACCTATAATAAATAAATTTAAAATAGCACTTTTACACTAATCACACCCCCTTAACCTACACATTGCTAACAACTTTAGCAAATAAGAAAAGCAGGAAAGAGAGAACATACAAAACAATAACAAAGAAGGTTCAAAATTGGTATTTTAAAATGTTGTGAATGAGCAATGTCTTAACCCTATAAGAATCATCAAAGCCAACCAATAACTATCACACAGAGAACAATGACATAAATTGAGTATTAAAAAGCTTCCTTTCTTGTAATCAAACGAAACTTCTACCAAAACTCTAAGTGTTTGTTTGATCGCCTCAACAATAAATTGCCAACCCAGACTCTCCCAACCTAGCTGGCCACCACCACTTGTGGCAAGAAATCCAACTAAATAGATTAGGACCTTTTATCTCCACAATTCTTTTGTGTTGTAGGCAATGCTGAGGAACTCACCACCAAAGTTAATGTAACGGGATCTACCGATGACCCCAACCAATTGCAATAGGGCACCAAGTCAAGGATCTTTCTAATCACAAACCTTCTGTGTTTCAATCCCTGACTCGAACGATTTCGAGATTCACATCTGGCCAAATTTTGCTCAACTCACCTATCCACCTATGGCATGTACCTAAGCTGCAGGCCCCCAAACTGAAGGTTTAGGCACCTGGCTTAAAGGCCGCGATATACCCTCTGACTGCAGCCTGCTCTCGTATCAGTGCGCGGTAATTTTATTCTTTTTTTCTTCTTTCTTTTTTCGAAGACGATTGGCCTTCTTTCCGCTGTGGTCCTTAACCTATTAAAGGCGGTCAATGAAACCAGAGTAGGTTATGCAGCAAGAGGTCATGAGCTTTAGCCTCTATCATTGAAACCTAATGTGCTCGTGCGTGGTTAGCCAAAGGTGGAAGAAAAAGGTCAAACTAATGTAAGAATTCAACTAATCATTCACTAACTAAGCATGAACAACTTAACATCAATGAGAATTGACAAAGTTTCAATTATCCAACTCAAAGAAAACCCACAAAAAAATTTTGGGCTGTAAATAGTCCAAATTTGAAAGTAAGCTTGTATGGTATAATGAAGTGGAGGAACCCAGCAAGCCACTGAAATACCACAAATGGGCTTGCTTCAAAATAATAACAAAATCATAAATATTAAAAGCCACTCCTGCCATCTCTCCTTTTGCAACTAAGATCTGTCCCAATAGGTTTGATTGAAATTTAGGGAAGGGAAGTGTTACCTCCTGATGATGGATTCATTTGATAGGAGACTTCGCAAGCTTTCCATCGACACCTTTATTCACTCCGCTAGCTTCAAATAAACAAGTTAGAGAAGAAAAGAGAGGTACAAAGATCAGCTTTGAGCATTTTGAAAATTACAGACGAGAAAATTTTAAAAGTGTTCTTTCTGGCCATATTTGATCACTTTCTAAGCTTCCTAACGGTACTAATAATCGTTTCAAACCGAGTTCCGACGAAGTATGAACAAATTGGTAAATGGGTAAATAATGCGATTTTCGCAACAATAGCGAAAATTTCACTATTTTAGCTTAATCATGAGAAGGAAATGCCACAACGATGATTTTGAATTTTTTTTTTTTTGAAAAAAATTAATAAATAAAATAAAAACAAAATAATAAAATAATAAAAATAAAATAAAACTTTTCTTTTCAAAGAATGAATTATAATAATAAGAATAAATTTTGAATTTTTTTAAATAAAATAAAAACAAAAATTAAACTTTTTTTTTTACTCCCATTTATCATAATGCTGTCCTTTTAGGAGGTCAGAGATGCATTCTCTAAGTACTTCATTGCGAATTTCTACAATTATAATGAAAAAATTCTACTTCCTCCCCATATTCACTGACTAATCGTTGTGTTTCAAATTCAGACACAAACCTGTAAAATTAATACAAGAAAATTTTACAAAATTAAAAGAAAATTAATCAAAAACAATAATTAATCAAAATTAGGAAAATCTAAGAAGAAAAACAATGAAAATCAAATAAATACAATAAAAATAAAATAAGCTTAAGAAATAAAAACAAAATGGGGAGGAGCGGAAATGTCGAGGTTCTGTGTCTAACCGAACCCAGACTCCAACCAACCACAAGGGCCATGCGATGAGCACGCCATTGTTTTGAGATGAAAAGTGTACCATGAGGTCACTCATATCTCCAGGCTTGCAAGGCAAGTGATGGGTCGGACTTAGCTTGTATAGTGCTACAGTGGGGCTTTGAGCTCAGCGGTGCAGAAGATATATAACTCAGGGCGCATTGTCAGCAAGGTACTCAGATCCAAATTTTATGGGGCTAGTAAAGGATGTTGGTTCCCTTTCCTTTCCACCGCCTCTCCTCAACCAACAACAAGGCAAGATTTCTTCTTCTTTCCATGGACAAACAAAGAACACAAGTATATGGAGGATTCGACACTCTTAAGCTGAGTGACCGCTTCCTCCACCATGGTGTCGCCAAGCACCTCCTTCGATTCTTGATGAACAAGCCGATTGTGAGTTTATATTGATCTTCACAGGATGTCTAATTTTGACTCACCACTTAACACATCAATTTCTTGTTTAGATTTCCACTGTAAGCTAATTCCTTTATCAGTCCTGATGGGGCCACTACCCTCGCTTCCTATGAAATTCATCCACTGTTTGTTTCAAGTTCGTGGATGGTTGTTCAACAGGAGGGGTCATGTGTCAAAATGAGGAGTTGAGGTGTGTGTGCTGTGGAGAAATAGAGGAATGAAGTCAGGGAACATCTATAGACGGGTGCACTATCCATTGGTTTCTATAGTCCCTATAATCATTTGATTTGGATTTCTCCCAAAGGTGTTGTTGATTTTGCCATGTAAGGTTCCTTAGAGTCCTCATTGTCAGAGTATGCCCTAGGGTTACTTCTCTACTGGCTAATTTAACCAGATGCTTTCCTTCCACATTATCAAGATTTCAAAACTCACTAATATCTAATCCTGTAGAGAAATAAGGCAACACAAGACAACACCAAAAAATTAAATTCAAGAGAAATTTTATTTTTTTTACAAAATTAAAAGAAACAGATTAATGCGTAAATATGCAAAAGCACTCACCTGCATTTAGATAGAGGATCACAAGTGTTTCAATACCACAAATTTAGTTTCAGGGCACCATCCTAAAGAATTTATCGCCATTTGATTCGTGCTACGTTAAGGTGATCCTAATCAACAAAATTTGTATCCTATATTCTCCCATCGCCAGAGTCAAGCTACCTGAAGATAAAGGTCTAGGTCGAACATCAGATGGGTTTTCTGCACAAATGATTTGAAGTGAGTGAAAATGTAGAATTAAATTTTTGATTTGGCAGATAGAAACAGAGATTTCCAGGAAACATGAGGTCATGGTTGTGTGCGTAGAAATTTCAAATGAAGAAAATAAGAAAAAATAATAACAGTCTCTTTAAGTATCAAGATACTGTTTAGACTCTAGGGCAACCGAGGGGTCTCGGGGTTATTTCTACGGGGAGGATGACATGTAGTCATCCCTAAACTGATCTTCATTTAGCCATAAAACCCCAACCTAAAGAGAAGGTCCTTTGAAAATGCACTGCATCCCATCATGGTCACTCACAGAAGAATTAGTCTCAACCCCCTTCAGCTGGGCCAGAGGTAATTCACAGAATATCGCTGGGATCAACAACACATCCACCTCTAACTCCTGCAAGCTACTAAATAAATAGCCATTAAAATAGATCTATGATAAAAACCTTACAAAGCGAAGGAACACAAGATAGAGTGATACTCCTGCTGCGAAGAGTGGCACCTCCGTGATTTTCCTTAGATCCTGCACCCAAATGTTCCTTCCACTTCAAGGAGGGAGGGCCTTGAGTCAACCATCTCCAAGCTGTCATCTCAGAGGGTGTCTGGCTGCCCGTGAAAAGTGCCTAGAACAGAGAAAAGTAAACAAAGAAGATACAAACTTTATTTTTAAGTTTCCCCCCCAAAATTTATTAGTTACAGATATTTATCATTGTCATGACTACACATCGAGGCTTATATATGCTCAAAAAGAAATTACAAACAACATGAAACAACAAACATAAATGGAGGTGAGAAAGAGAAAACCAAAACTGAGTCTGATAAAAATAGGCAATAATTCTTCATTATATATGATTTATTATTTAGCTGGAAAATTAAGATAGCGGTGGCCAAATTTCTGCCATGCACACATTTCATTATCATAGCCAAATTCACATGATAGCTAAATTATCATATTAAAACATCGCAATAGCTAAAATTATACTTATTATGCATGTTAGCTCTTGCGTCGCACTTTTGCTATGATAGCGAAATTCCTCAGAGCTAATTCTCGGCTCACTTATTCATCAATTGCTCCATCGGGTTCCTTACCACTATTCCCAACAAGACATTCTGTCATTTTTCTTTCATTTTCTCTTCTTCCTCTCGTCTCTCGATTTAAGTATGTCGAGTTTGACCTAAATTCTTCATGTTTGGATCGACCAACAATGTGTTAAGATTAGCTCAGAACTCAGTACTGGCTACAAAAACAAGCATCAGAAGAAGGGTGATCTTAATGCAAACTGGTTGACTTGTGAACACAGATGATGGTGCTACTCAAACCTATAATAAACAGGGTTCAAATAGTACCCTTTTTAATTAATCACTTCTTCAATTCAAACTATTTATTACATAAATGGGTCAGATTCGAGTGGTTCAGCTGTTCACTACTCAATCATGTTGTTCAAGTCCTCAACCAAGATCGTTTAAGACCGGAAAAGGACAAAGTAGGGGGCCCATTTTTATGGGTCCAAATAGAGGATCCTTGTGTGTATTTACTGTTGTTTGAGGGTATGCTGGAAATTGGTGAAACAAATGTTAGTATTTCCTGCTAGGAAATATTAACATGTGGTATGTTTTATCAGAATATATGCATATATAGTGATTTCATAGGTACTCAGACGTAAAGAAAATGTATATTATCGCATTGCATTTACGCACTAGACATCGCAGAAATGGGTGTGAGAGTATGAAGTAAATTCAGCATGTTGATGTTGAGATTGGTTTCTACTAGTGGACAAAGTCCAAAAGGCTCCATGATAGATCAAGGATGTTCTGATTTTAAATAAAAATAGTTTCTCAGAGTGATGTCCAAACAGCTATTAACAAAACTATTTGTCAAGTATGTCCTTAGTTTTATTGCAAAACAAAAATTTTCTGTCTTGAAATGGCTTTTAGCAGTGTATACTAAAATACGAGAGAAGTCTGTGGAGATCAATTGATCCACGGGTGAGTCGATTCATTCATGTATGGCATGTAGATTCCATTCTGGGATTGGTCATAATCATGGAGTGAACGATGTCAGATGACCATTGCATGTGAATTGTGGGGCAACTCGGTAGGAGTTCATCTTACTAAAGAGCCACCCCGTTGTGGTCCCTTTCAGTACAGGAGCATGGCCAGGAGATGGCGCTCTGTTTGAGAGGCCTTCCATTTTAAAGAAAGCCTGGGTCAAGGGTCATTTCTTATTTTAGATAAGAGCACTGCATGCCTGACCGGGGTCCGTTGACTACCCATTAACCTCATGGAACATAGCGATGTCTGGGTTACCCACGCCACTAGGAAATCTGGCAGTAGTCTCCTTTAGACTGAGAACTCTACCCAAATACAAGATCAGATATACCCGTCTCCAAACAAACTAATATAATCCTGAACATGAGTAAACGCCACTGGACCTATAGACAATGCCTAATTATAATATGTCAAACTATGAATCCAGAATCTATGTCCAATAGTCTCATGATAGAATTACCTTATACAACATATACTGCAAAATTAGAGAATTAACATACATGTGGAAAATCATCAAAGCTACACTTCGACTTTCTTCACAATCCAAATAAGATCGAGCCGCCCTCTGACGCCCTTGCACCTATGCAAAATAATATCCTCGATTGTGGTTTGTCAAATAGCGTAATCACCCTGCTGCCACTTCCCTCCACCTAAGTGTAATGTCTAAAACATGTTATTCACAAATGCATTGATCCCGTAATTTTGAATGGTCTACATGACCAACTCGCATTCGAACTCACCGACTCTCTCACACCCACTTAAGCCCCTCGTGATAACTATTGCCGTATTAGGTGATAACTCTCCGATGTATATATATCAATTAATGTCCTAATTACGATATATTATTTGCTCAGGATCACCGATGAATATCAACGGGCCTCTCCTGACTGATTGATTTTTAATTTGACTTATCCGATAATTAATATTTTTAATAACCCTCCGAACTGTTCTTAGACTCATCTCATGCACTCACCTGGAGGCCCCAAAAATACTCTTAATGAGATACTTTAATGACGTATTCAATCTAATACAATTAATCATGTAAATATAAACATACATATATTTACAAACAAACTAATCACAATCAAGCTATGTAAATTCTCATTCCATATGCATCAAAATTATTTTATCGAAGATGATCACATAATTGAGCAATTCAATTTAAATCACTCACCAGACATATTTTCACAAAATTATTTTGATCATCTGCCGAACAAGAAACCCGGAAGCTTCATCGGCTCCTTCAAAGCACTATCTGGCTCACTTGCACCTGGTTTAAGCAAACATTCAGATCATACAAAACTAATACATGATTGATATGCAAAAGCACAATTTGACACCCAAACCAGCCGTGGGCAGTCACGCTCTATTACTCTTGGGTTTCAAAATTGATATCAATTCGATCCTGTCTGGGACCGATCAAACAAATTGCTCAAGGCCTCAATCAACCGAAAAGATTAATACAGTACTTAAACAAAGAATAAAACCAAGAGGAGAAACTTAATTTCTCAAGTTTCAGGAACTCCTAAATCCCAGACCACGCTGAAGCCCTTCCATGAGATGTTCTCTTCTCCTTCTCGTCTCCTGGGGAAGATCGCCGACTGGTCTGATTGTCGGTAAAACCCAGGAGGAGAAGGGAAGACACTCTAGAAAATAAAAGAAACCTTCACCATTTCTTTTCTTTTCTCCTCTTTCTCCCCACGCGTTTCTTTGGCCCTTTAAAGAATATAAACTACGATTCGGCATTTTTGGTCTTCAGCTCCACGAAATAATTCCAACAATACCAACTATGTCCTTTTTTTCCTAGTTTTGATATTCTGTGATTATCCTGGCCATCCATTTTTCATTATTTCTTACTATATTGTAACTTATGGCAACATGAGCAATTTGTTATATGACTATTGATCTAGGCACCCTAAGCTTACCAAAAGACCCGAACCGTGATTTAAAACGTGTCAACTCCGAATCTATCTCCTGACTTAATAAAATTTACGCAGACTAGCTAGGATTTCGCGAGACACTTAACCATACAATCCGCTTTCACATCCGGGAGAGATTCAGAGAATAAATTTGATTTTTAACCGAAATCACACTTCAGAATCGAAATTAACATTTTCGTCTTTTCCGTAAATTGAAATTTCTGTCTTACATTCTCCTCTTAAAGGAATTTCATCCCAAATTTATTAATCGTTGACCACCACATGCACATAACAGACTTACCAGGGGATGTAAGCACTATTTAAATCTTAAACTTAAATTACGTGACTCTCTTCCTAAACAAGAAGTGGATAGTGGCCCGCATCGTGTCCTCGCGCTCCCATCGTGGAATTCCCACCGAGCATAGTGCCCCATAGTACCCTCACTAGCTCACGGTCTTAGTGCCGCAAAACCCGATCACATTATCAACACGTGGCACTCATCCTTCCTCGTGTCCTCGATCCATGGTCAAATCCCCAATTCATCCTCAATCCACCACATGAACCAGATCAGAGCAGATTTGAATGGAGACGGAACACCCTAAGACTGCAGTCGGGCGGTAACGCTAACCGGCACGCAACTGCCTACCCTTCGAGTATCTCATGTCCGAAGAACCCTGCCATAGCTTCCCGAATTTCGCTTGCTTCTAACCCCTAATTTAATTTCCCAGCATCACCTTCAAGAAGACGTGATCCCAACCCTAACTCTATGTCGACGTCGAGACATCCGCATAGTTTCATAGCCTGAGCTACATGAGAAGATGCTGTCTTATCAAGCTCACCTTCCTGAGAACTTTGATCGATCGTGATCTCGTTGATTTAAGCTTTCCCACCTTTATTCTTAAACATAACTGATCAAGCATGGCCTCCCACAGACGCCTATACTATATTAGCATCTCATACTGTCTGCAACCGTTGTTGTAGCTAATTCACTAAGGGCAAATAAGCCTCCCAACTTCTTATAGATCCGTGACTTGATACCGTAGTACGCCCTCTAAGACTTGATACCCTCCCGTGACCCACTGACCAGTTCGAGGGTGGAAACGCTCAGCATCATCGTCACCTAGTAGTCTACAAATTTTTGGAAACTCTTCCAAAGTGAGCCATAAAACTCGTCCCTATCCGACACTATGATACCATTCATGTAGCCTGTAATGGCACTTCTAGAATGTGATAACTTGTAGATAGTCTCCAAGGTGAATAAGGTCATCCATTTACGAAAATAAAACACTTCGTGGAGTCACCATTTATCACCATAACGCCGCGTTTCGGCCGCGTCCAGGGCGGGCGTGAGTCACAGTTCATCGATCGTGCTCACTCCACTCACCACCCCACGGTCAAGGAAATTGAATGGCTTCCAGCCACCTCTAACTGTCACATGGAAGCATCGCCGAACAGTCCCTACGTGTCTCTTCTATATCCACCAACAATACCGACGACCAAGACTCGGGCACATCTTTCTGCCACCTGATGCACGCACAAATTCTGAGCAAAGAACTCCCCGAGAATCCTCAAATCCCCATTCACTAGTGGAACCACTACCCGGCCCCCAGACACAAGACTCACATCTGAACGTCCAGTTCTCGTCACCCTCGTGACTGACCAGATGTTGATCGGGTCCCCGATGGATACCAACTCTGAAGGCCCTTCCATTGACTTGAATCACCGGCTTAATGATTCGTGGTAGCCACTAATCTCCCCTATAGACTTTGAGCCCGTTATAGGTCAGAAATTTCCAAATCGTCTCTACGCTGAAAGACCGCTTACCCGTAGAAGCTTATAACAGCCAACGCCCTCGTGACTTTCGATCGAGTGTGCATATTGACCACATTTGTATTTCCTACCTGGATGGTAATGCAAAGTGAAGTCATAATCCTTCAGAACTCCATCCATTGCGCGGCCTGCATTGAGGTCCCGCCGTGGAAATATAATTTCCAGACTTTATGATCCGAGCGCACTCGAACTCGTATAGTAGTGGCGCCAAATTCGCGCGAAGACTCACGCTAACCGAAGTGTCGTGTGTGGGCATTTTTTCGTGGATTCTTCAACCGACGAGAAACGAGAAGCCAGCTACCCTCCCCATCGTGATCAAACACATCCCAATCCCACTTTCGAGGCACGCAATGCTAATCGCGGTACCGTCCCTCATCCCAATCCACCAAGATGGGAGCTAAAGTAAGTCTCCTCAACCTCCCTAGCGCCCCGCCTACTATCCTAATCAAACCCACCTTATCCGGTCAAACTTAGTCATGTGGTGTCATATCCTCGAGAAATCTCAACAGACTTCCCGTGACATCAATTAATCCAAGAAACTGGCTATATTCAAGACTCATCACTTCCAGATCCTGATTTCGCCACTCGACTTTCTTCTGGTCGAATATTATTCTTGATGTCGGCATCACGTGTCCCAAAATCTCACCAAAGAAGCTGTGAACTCGCACTTACTCAACTTCAAGGCGATACCGATGGTCTCAATAAACGAAAACCCATCCCTGTTATTACTCATGTTCCCACTTCACCGGGAGGGACTAAGATGGTCATCCAATGTGCATCACAAACCATCTAAATAGGTCAGAATATCCTATGCATGTGAGATCCATGAACAAGCCGCCGGCGCATTCGTCAATCCAAAGGCATCACCGTAAACTCCGTGTCTATAACGCTGTTTCTAAACGCCATTTTAGGATATCTCAGATTCAACCCTCGCCTGATGGTAACCACATGGAACCATCTGAGTAGACTCGCCTCAGTTAACCGATCAAACAAATCGCCAACTTCTGGGAATGGGGCATCATTCACTGTGAACTTGCTCAACTGTTTGATAATCAATGCATGCCGGCGGGTCTTGTCTCTTCTTCTTTGCAAATAGAACTGAGTTTCCATGGTGGAAGTGTCTTACGAGGGAACCTTTCGTCCAATATTCTCAGTTCGACTTTTGAAGTCTTGCACTCAATCAACATCCAGGCGAGTCATAGAGATGGGTGAAGAATTGCAGAATTTAATTCCGGCCTATCCGGTGTAGGTAGAACGTGAAAACAGCTCATCTGAAAAAAACATCCAGATATTCAAGAACCACTCGGTAGATCTGTCTCACTCACCTTGGCCTCTGGTGTAAGGCTCGCTTAACCAACCCGCTAATCGGTCTCCTGCACTAGACTCAGATACTTGGTCTCGGGCAAAGGTCATGCTTGGTCTCCTAAAGTCACCACTACTGGGTACTACCATGTAGCGTAACCTCTACGCTCACAATCGATAATGACCCCGAAGTCGCCGCCCAATCCATCCCTGGGGATGACATCGAACTCAACATGTCCATGATCCTAGTCCACCAAGTAGGAGCTCCGAGATCTCCAAATACAACCTCGATGATATCATCCCTATTCTTCAAGCCTTAAGTGAGAGCTCTATACAAAGGCCCTATGGCCTCTAACCCTAAGCCTAACTCAATCACAATCAATTTAAAGAATGAAATACCGTAGTCTGTGAATCAACAACACTTTAGCCCATAAAGTGAAGGATATGAAACGCATTCTCAGAGAACCGGTCGATTCGTTGACCTCAAATTTCGTGGTGATGCAGGTAGACACGCCCCCAAAAGACCTCTGATGTCCTCGCCTGGGGCCTCGCCCTCTACCTCTACCCATACCCTCGCCTCTCGCCCGCCAGGAAATGCGTGCCTGCAGCTCCCTTGTACCAGATCCAGCCCTTCGTCGGACATCGGCGGCCGGCGGGAGGTGAATCATCGATCCTCCGCCCCGAGCATCGACTGGACTGTGATGTCCCAAACCCTGGGATCCCCGTCGGGGGCAATCTCACTATGTCCAGTCACAACAATACACCATCTATCCCGCCGACCGGCAACTCTCATCTATCTCGCCGACCGACAACTTCATCTCTGTCTCTGGCCCGGATGGCGCACCTCAGATCTCGCAACTAGAGGCTCGTTCTTCCCCGAATCGGAGGAAGACTCATCATTCTTCTTGGCACAACACTCGCATCCCGAGTGTCTGGCGCATCTCTCTATCTTCTCTATCAAAATACCACCATGTAATCCATATCCCAGGTATGAATCGCAGACCAGGCACGAAGGACAACTTCACCATTCTTTAATCTTCCCACCTCGCCAAGTCTCAAATACGGAATACAGCGGTAATCGTTAAATTGTGAATCTAGCTACGTAGTCCACCAGCCCTTCGCCCCAAGTCACTGAGGGGAACTTGTGCCTCCTTGCATGCCCGCACTCTAGAGGCAGACAATCAACAGCCCCAAACTCGCCCATGTCATAACCCCAAGTCTTTAAGTCCTAACCCATCCACCATACGGCCCGCCTCAGGCTTATCACTAACCCCGATCCCGGTAGTATCGGAGATCTCCACAGCTTCTGGGAAGTACGCTCGATCTGCATAAACCAACGGTTCATCACCACCTGCCTCCCGTGAATGCTCTGGGAGGTGGTGCGCTAAATCGGAGGCGCCAGTCTCCCCCGACCACTCGCTATGCGAAGCAGCGATAGCACCACGTGAACACCTACAATTTCAACAAAGTGCTCCAGCGGATCAACACAAAGCAATAATTTAAATGTCTGAGTTTCGATTTCTGTCTGTGGATGTCCTCTACGTCCGGTCCTCTACTGAACATCACAAAATTAATGATGGCAATGAAACATCACCATGATTCCCAAGGCATAAACACTACCGAGACAATTAAATCTGGGCACAATGTTAAATCGCTTGGTGGATACATATTGTCCTCGTATGCTTTCAGTGTAATGCAAGGAAATTAATCTCAGATTTAAAATATTTTAATCAAAATTTATTTTCTAGTAAATTTAATTTTGAAAATTTTATTTTTCTCAAAATTCTATCTGAATGTAAGTTTGTAATTAAATGAAGCATTCGAGACATAAACAGAACTTCGAAGATACTATTCCATTAACACCTGAAAAAAATTTCACACACTGTCACGCATTTATAGTGGAATAATATGGAATATTTCTAAGAGATAAATCACCCCAAGAAATTTTTAAATTTTTGTACTTTTTTTTTTTTTTAATGAACAAGTACTGCTAGAACAAGCCCACTGAACAAAGGTCCAACAAGGACCTCAAACGCTGGTAATCATTACAAACTGGTTGTGTGCACAAGGCGCACACCTGAAACCAGTCGCTTCATGACACCGGTAGTTATAAAGTCTGTGTCAGTGGCATCGGTCACACGCCAGCAGCTTCACCTGTGTCGCGACCTAGACTGCGTCAGTGGCACCAAACTGACCAATGTCAAGGGCCTGGGGTCAAGGATCAAAACCAGCGTCGCCACCCTGACCGTCAACTCATTTGTTGTGCCCGCGACGCCCAAACCCAGTCGCGACCCTCCTAGGAGACTGAGCCCTATGTCGCACATCAATTTCAGCGGTCACACCTTCTGCCGCCTTTGTGCACAAAGGCTTCCTGTGTCAAGGACTGCAACCAGTCGCGACCTCCTTCGCCTAAATGGGGAATATCTGTGTCGCGACCAAAAAACGGGTCGCCATCATCCTCACAGGCACGACGAACGCGACATCAAGTGATGTCGGCAACAATCATTCAAGGTCTCTGAAAGAGCCAAATGGTGTCCGTCAGACTGCTGCCGTTCCAACAGCCCGCACGCCACTTCCCGGTCGCGACCACTATTTAAATCCAGTCGGCAATCTTCAATCCATGCTGCGACCTCAAAACCACCTCAATCTGCAACAATCTTTTTTCGAAAGTCCCTTCCAGTAGCCTTCCCCTCGCTAATTCCTAAAGATGCAGCGATTTAACTCACCGCGTATTTTCCCCTCCCATATAATTTCGGCAAGTTCGAACGGCTTATAATCAAATTTTTTTCATTTAACACCCAATTAAATTATAAAATCTATTTATTCATTTTTCTTTGTTCCAGTTTTTGTAAGCACTGTGAAAATTCCCAAAACTTCCACACTTCCATCCTATGCTATTAACCAAGCATATATGCACAACAAATTATCAAATCACATTAAAACATAACAAACACATGTATGCAAAGGTCCTAGTTTTGTCCCAGATTTCTGTGTAATCCTACACTGATGACAACATTCAACCCACACCTAGCAGATGTCCACACCAAAGACTATGGCCTAAGCCCAAATCCCCTCAAGCCCTAAGTAGCCGTGATACCTAGGCTCGATACTGTTGCGACGCCCGATCCTGTGAATCCGCGATCATCCGTCAACCCGCGAACAGAAGTGATGCCCGTTATCTGACATTACTGAATTTTAGAGTTCCCTTTGTACCTGAGAACTCTACCACAAATGATAGCACTGATATGTCTGCCCAACAAATTAATATAATCCCAATATGAGGCAAAAACAGCCCAATTTCAGCCCATGTTAATGTCATCACAACATGTCAACCAGAACCAACTATATCCAATAGTCTCAAGATGGGTAAACATTTCATGCAACATATATCAAAATTAGAGAATTTCTATCATACAGAAAAATCCATCAAAGCCACAACTTAGCTTTCTTCACAACCACCAGATCTAGCCTGGCCCTCGCACGCCCTCGCACCTATAAAATAATATCCTCTTATTGGTGGTGAGCTTTCATCGTCGCAGTGGAATCGCCCTATGGGCCATCTCCACCGCTGCAGTAACGCCTAAAACACATCTACAAATGCATGATCCACTGAATGTCTACATGACTAACCTGGCCCTGATGTCTCAATCAATTTCTCTTACACCCGCCTAAGCCCTCATATGAGAATTATTGCTTATTGAAGGGATCATCATGTATATATCAATCGGGCCATCCCGACGACACAGAGTATTATTTGCTTGCGGGACTACCCTCCGATGAATGATTTAACTGGTCGCTCCCACTAATATTATATTTTAATTTGACGTCCGACACTAATATTTGTACAACCCCAACTGCTTTTCTAGATTCATCCACATCACCCTGTTAGTCCTAGGTGTTCATGGTTATGAATGTAAGGTATGCCAATTCCACACAGTCTAATCACATGCAATACATGTAAACATGATATATTTACAAAACAACTAATTCACACAATCATGTCATGTACCTATTCTGCACACCAAATTAGCCACTGTATTGACGATCATACACTAGTTAACAATTAAATCACCGACTGGGATATATTTTCTGCCAAAAATAGATTATGGATTGATTGCTTTCGAAACAAGAAAAACCTAGCTTCATCGTTCCTTTTCAAAGCGATACTCATTTATTGTTTGTGAACTCCGCTTCTCAGCATTACTTCCGCCCTACACAAACCAATATATGATTTATTATGCAAAAAGGCTCTGACACCTAAACTACCTGTATAACACAATGCTACTTTAGTTTGCAATCATGATATCAATTTATCCTATGTTTAATCATCAAAACAATGTTCAAGGTCTGTCCAACCTAAATATTTAAATATAGTACTTAAACAAAGAAGAAACCAAGTAGGAGAACCCCTTGCCTCTAAGTTTGAGGAAACTCCTTAACCTAAGATTCACGCAAGACCTTTCCTTAGGTTGTTCTTCTTCTCTTCTTATCCCGGCGACCAATATCATTTGATCGTTTTCCGTAAAAAAACCTAAGAGAGAAGGAAGACACTTTCTCTAAAAGAAACAAACTTCGATTCATTTCCTTCTTTCTTCTTCCCCACGTTTTTTCTTTTCACTTTCAATGGAAGACAACACTTATCGTATTTGCCTTTAGCTCATTTAAAAAACAATCAAAGGATGGTCAACTGATAACTCTTTTTCGCTTTTGATATTCATGATATCTCAAGTATCCATTTTCATTATTTCAATTTATACCACTTAGGCACATGAGGTTTGTTATGTGACTTCAATGATCAAAATTGCTTTACAAGACCCTAACCCATGCCTAAAAATTAATAAATCTACCATCTCTAATTTTACAAGAATTTTACGGTTAATAGAGATTTGCCAGATAATAATCTGGCAAGGTCCCGCCGTCGTCCGAGATCAGAGAACAAATTTCAGATTTTAAACCTAAATCATACTTGTAACGTGAAATTACGATTTTGCCATTTTTCCGGAACTAACTTCGTCCATAAAGAATAAATTTGCATCGTTAATACATAGTTGATTTGCTGAAATGAGTATGGATAAATAACACTGGGACCATTTTACCATACAATATAGCAATTAAGACACCAATAATACCTAATTCCCGCGGTCATGGATTGACAACACCCCGTGTCTTCCGGAAGTCACACCATTCATCGGATCATCCACTAGTGTTGTCCGGCGACTCATCGCTAGGCACTATCCTATTGATCCATCTGGAATAAAAAGGTCTGGGCCTGGTCCGTCCCACTGGGGCGGTAAGTCATCCACCAGTTTATCCACTCAGGTGAGCTCCAACTTGAAGTTATAATTTCATCAAACTTCATTATTCACATCGTTTTGGACTTTACAAAGCTCTTGAGTCTTAATTAATTATATGCTTGTGAATGCACTTATGCCTGTATTTTTCTAAAAGTTAATTGTCAGACCATGTACTAATTACTTGAGTGTGGAATGACATGTTGTCTAAAAAGACACTGCTGTGTCGTCGATAATTGATATTAATGCATCGTATAAGAATGAGGTCTCATACAAGCCTGTTGAGCTGGTTTGTAATAATTAAGAGGTTATAACAGCCACAGGTTATGAGTCGCACTTACTTTGCAATGCTTCGTGGGATGTCATTGGCGCAAGATTAGATATGTTGGCATGAATTGTGTGATTTAATTGAAACTTTATCGTCACTTATTATAACGTCCAATTGGCGGCAATTGAACATGAGGTATGCACGTGGTTAAAGATTCATCATATATGTAGCAAGGTGACAGGCAATGACACATTTTAGACTGTACTGGCGCACCAGTACACGATTAGTCAAAGAGTGCAAGAAAAATTATACTGTGTTTCAAAAGATGATGTTGGTCTACCAGTAATGTAAAAGTCCTAAAAGGTCGATGATTATTCTAGGTCAACATTTCTGAAGAAAGAGTCTATTCTATGGTCCATTGCTTATAACAAAACTATTTGTCTGAGAATGTCCAATAGTTTGAATTGCAAACAAAAATACTTTGGCCTTAAACATTTTTCACACTTCTGACAATGTTGAGAGAAGCCCATGAGTGACTGCACATGAACATATATAAAGATCCTCATTCATGACATGTAGGTCTTTGGCCTTAGACGACATAATCTATGGTGATTGAATGTGTCAGGTATACGCTGCATGTGCACGCTTAGCGGGGGTAGTCTCCACAGATTTTACTCTTTCAGCTTTATTACTCTCATTGGGATGCCTCTGCACAGGAGACAGAAGACCCACGCCTACTAGAGGCCGGCATTTAAGAAAATTAGATTGTGGTTGAGATTAGGTAAGATTTCATTTGATATATGTTTGCATAAGAGTGTAATTAAACCTTGAAACTGATGTAACATATGTTTCACCATTATGAAAGTGGATGTATAATCCATAACATTTTTACTCAAAAGCTGGAGTCTCTTGAATAAGAGGATACGGCCAGAATTTTTGGTGTTAAATTAATAAGACAGACCACCTGTTGATCTGCTAATAACTGACCCTGCTCAGGGGCGAAGCATGAGCTCATTAGCTAGCATAGCTAAATATGAACCAAAATTATACGTTTATAGGTTGTATCTCACATTTTGTATAGATTTTAGAGAATTTTAATGTAAAAATAAAAATAACGTAAATATCATAAAAGGAAGATATGATATGAAACTTGAAGTAAAAAACCTTATATAGCTGAGGATTATTTGGAAAACTACACGCTTTTTAAAACTTGAAATGTATGATGGAATTTGATGACATAGTAAAAACCTTATACAATAGAGCTGTAAATATGATTGAAGCAAAACTTGTAGAAATAAACTATTTGTTAGACTTCAGAATGAGAACTACCAATAAATAAACATAAATAAAGATCTAAACTTCAGTAGTATATATGAAATTAAGGATGGAAGTGTTAGTATAACTTTGAAAATTATAAAACCATAAATATAGAACTTAATCTCGATAGTGAACCGAATCTCCAAAAGTGAATGGTAAATATAGAGGAAAATTATTTTTGTTAATATGGAATTTGTAAAACTTATATAGAAACTCGAATTCAACATAATGTTAGAAGAATTGAAAATCCAAAATTACTAGATGAACCAACATATGAAAAAAACCTTAGATATAAATGTGTGAAACTGAATACATGAACAAATAATTACAAACTTCTTAAAAACCAAGCAATTTTTTGATAATAGAAGTAATAAACCACTTATATCAGTTCAAATATTATAGAAAACAAGAAAAATAAATGAAATGATAGAAATATTTATATATAATATTAAAAAACAAGGGCCCCTCAAGGGAAACAAAAATAGAACCTTCATAATTATTCACAAACTAGTATAATACTTAAATAATTTTAGATATAGATAATACTCATGACCTAGAAAAACCATGAGAAAATGGGAATAATCTGAATTTACTAGTGGTAGTAGTAGCTTTCCAAAACCAACAAGAAATGAGGCAGAATTTTAAAAGTTAAATCTCTGTGAGGAACTGTATTGAAATTTTTAAATATGGAAATATGGAAACAATAGTTAAATCTCAGAAGTTAAGATAATTTAGTATATTTTTTTATTAACCTTATAAACTATTTTTGTAACAACCCAAGAACATTTAAATGAACCTATAATATATCTTTTTTATATGTTTGAACAAATTAAAATCGTAACCTTTCATATAAAAAGAATATGAATAAAAATTTAGAAACATTCAATTTCTTTCCCTGTTGATAGAATTGTAAGACCCAGAAAATTCCAATTTTCTGGAAAAGGGAAAAAATGGTAATTTTGCTAAAATCCAAAATTTTTCTAGATCTCTGATGACGAACAGATCATCTGGAATCGGTCTCTCAAATAAAATTCAGCTACCACTAGATCGATTTCTTGGATTCTGATCACTCGCCAACCTGCGTGAATGTTCATGATGTTTAGCATCTATTACTGCAACTGTGGGTAGTCCCTTTGTAATGGAGTTTCACTCAACATGAACACCAAGATAAAACCCATTCAACACATCAAAATCAATGATGAGGCAAAACGCATCAAGTTCAATGAATTATACTTCCACAGATACAAATAACTATATCTCAATAGTTTCAAAAGAGTGAATCACCTTCTTTATACATTATACAAAAATTTAAAACTTAAGAGGAGAGATATATCATATATTAAAATGTAACATTCTAATATATATAATAACTAAAACGCCAAAGCCACAACCCGCTTTCTTCTAAACAACCTCTATGATACCGCTTCACTCGCGTCCTCGCACTGTGAAAAATATAAGATCCCACAGGTGAGCTAATGCTCAGAGGAATCCACCAGCGGGCTACTTCCACTCCGCGCAGTGTAATGCTCCAAAGAAACATACATTCAAGCAAATTCGTGATCCTCATTTGAATGTCTACATGTCATCCCCATGTCTCGAGTCCTCACCGACCTCACATCGCTTAAGCCACGTATGAGAAAATAATCATTTTCGCAAACAAAACCCTTGCTCTGAAAAGATACTACCGAAATATTCTGCAAAAATGTGGACTATCTCCCGAGAGGCGAATTGCTAGTGAGCTTTCTCCAAACAAATATGGTCTCATCCGAAGTGGATTCAAGGTCTATCTCCTAACCCAATTTCGAATATCAAATTATCCGTGAAATTCCTTTCAAAACATTGCTTTTCTTTTCAATTTTTCCATGTCATGCACTCACCTTATTTCAGCTACCCCAAAGGCATAGAAATGCATGGTGATGCCATTTCAATAACTTCATATGACCCATGCAAATATATCACCATGCCTATTCGCAGGACCGAATTTGGCTACACCAAGCGTCATGTAAATTCTCATTTCATACACCGCACTAGCCTAATGCGGGCTAACGATCACTATAACAGCATTCCACTTGAATCACTGAATTAAACACATATTCAGCATAAGATAGTTTTGTCACTATTCCAGAAATGTGAAACCCCAGTTTTGTACAGCTTCCAACACACATTCATTCATCTGCTCACTTTATAACCCGCATTTGCCATTATTCCCGCATTTTCAAATCAAGATACATTGGGCATATGACATATTAAGTAACCTAATCAGCCCGTGAATACTACTCTGACTGTCCCACAAGTGGTTTCAAAATTCATCTCTGCTCAAGCTGGAATCCCATCAAACGGCTATTCAAGGCCTCAAACAAAACCAAACATTGCACTCACTTAAAATGGGAATAGTAAAACTCTACAGAGAAACTCTACCAAGGAGTTTGAGAAAACTCCCTAAATCTGCACCCACGCTAAGCCCTCCGCAGTAGAGCGGTTCTCCCGGTTCCGAAGACCGACTACTTGACGCTCAGATGCAGGAGAGAGTTCTGAATTTTCTCTTTAAACAAAACTCATTTTTGCTTATCAGTCAATGTTTGCAAATCACGTTTTGCTTTTGATTTACCTAGTGGAAGATCACTTATTTACAATTTTTGGCTTTTTAAGGACTTTGTAAATTTTTTCCAAAAATGATTTTATGTCTCTTTTCCTAGCGGATAATCTTGACATCTCTCGCCATCCATTTTTGTTATTTCTACCATACCAATATAGAATATTATTACTTACTTGCGCACTGGTCACATCGAAATTGCTTTACTAAGACCCAAACGCCATGCCTCAAAAAACGGTCAACTCCGACCGCTCTTAATCGATTTAAATTCTTTACTGCCGCTAGATTTCGCGACGATTCCGCAATCTGCGGAAAACCGCCCATCATCCGGTGACCAGATCATCCATTTTTAACCAATCAATAATTTTCAAATCAACACATTTCGCCCTTATTCCATAACGAATTTTCTCGGTCTTTATCTTCCTCTATATGAATTTGTCCCAAATTCACAGATTAATCACAATCACGTTATTATGCATATGAACGCACCTGATGAAAATAAATCGAACATTAATGCAACGATCAACCACACCTTCATCCCTGCCAAACAAGACTGGCGCCCGCATCGTCATCATCTCAACGCGGACCTTCTCCATGCCTCCACAGTGACTTACTTAGCTCACCGCCAAGGCTTTCGCAAAACTCCGATCACGCCATCAAACGACACTGGTCCTCTCAGCGCACCACTGTCAACCTCAATCCGCCCTTAATCCACCATGAGTCGGATCCGGCGATATCGGCGCGGAGACGTTGTGGAAATACCCATGATGACTGAGATGTTAGGCGGTAACGCCGGTCTCAGACGCAGTGAGCGTCACCCTCTCAGGATCTCGGGGCAGTACAACGAACTCTCTATAATAACTTCCCTCGCGATCGAACCCGACCACCTCTCTTAGGCATCACCTTCAAGAAGACGGATCCCAAACTCAACTCCAGTATGGGTCGACGCCGCACACGCGATAGCTCTTCTAATGGGCTCGGTCGCGTGAGAAGACGCTTATCGTATCAAGCTCACCTTCTCGCAGGTGTCTCTAATCGCATCGTACTGGGCGACAGCTCTCTCCCACTTCGGTCTAACATAATGGTGATCTACATGGCCTCCCATACAATGCCTCATATGGTGCCATTCGTATACTCGCCTGATAACTATTGTTGTAGGCGAATTCCACTAAGGGCAATTAATTCTCTACCCTTATGACCCAGGACGTATGCTCGTAGCGTGTCCTTTAACACCTGTATATAATCCACACAACGTGTAGCCCTACACAATCCTTACTTTGTGTGTAAACGCTGACCTTCCTAAGGCCACAATCGCTGACAGTTCCATGGACCGTCAACTTAGTCCATATCATGTATGACCTCCATATACCGAGCCCTTACCGGCTCAACAACACCTAATGCAATTTCTAAAGGGGTTTCCAAATCTCGAGTCACTCCCGACTCCTATCACTGACTCTTAAGTCTAAGGATAACCCGACCGTGTGTTTCATCTCAGTCACCCGCACCCCATCACTCAACCTCTGGGTCATGTGGATAACCCTGATCGCGTGTTTTCATCTCTGTCATAACTTTTCGCACATACCTCATGAGCCTCTTGGTTTACACGCAGCTCCCTTGCATATCTCCACGGTCTCTACGTCATTATGGTGAATGATAATCACGGGTCTCACACCCACACGTAAATCTCTATCACACTGGGTCTCTTACACCCAATAATAAATTTCTGATAACTCCATCAGTCTCTTACACCCCTCAGCGTTAAATTTCTGAGAATCCAATGGGTCTCTTACACCCACACAAATCGGATCTCTTCAGCCCCAAGACCATTACGGAACTGATCTCCTGGCCTCTTACACCTGTTGATAGAAATTCGGGATCTTCCGTCTCTTACACCATGCAATGTGATAATCTCCCGTCTCTTACACCCACACGTAATCCCGATACTACCGCGCTGCCCCTTCTGACTCAAATTCAAAGTTTTCACCTTAGGGGATTAACGAATTTCTTGTTGCCTAAATATAATTTTTAATCTACTCCTTCCTGTTTCGAAATCAGAGCCTTCACTGGACGTAGTCCCCAAGACAAACTCAACTCACACTCACCAAGAGTGGTGAGCCGAAATATGTCGTGCACCCACAACCCTACTCAGACTGAATGTTACCGTGCACATGAGCGTAATGATGCCCCATCGTGACACACCCAATCCTGGTCCATCAGTGATGCACCCCCAGATCTCACTCATAATCCCGACCCATCGGGGTCACCTCTCGCCTCACATCCTAGGAAGAACATCTAAGTGCTACGGAGTTTCTCTAAAGGCCTTAACCTCTAAGTCCAAATCCATCACACAAGATGTAACAATTAATGAATATGATGCATCCAATTTGAACGCTACTCTAGTCAACAAGTGAAAGAGTAGAAACGTACCCTACATATCCTCCCGGCCGCTCTCAGATGCTCAACTCTCGCACCATAGACCGCCCCTAGGACAATCTAGCCTCATATGCCCAGCCATAATAAAAATAACATATACTGCTCGCCATTGAAGTCCTCTCGCCTTCAGAGTCCGCATCTCGAATTTCTACCTCCACCTTTGGCTCCTCCGTCTGCTCAGAAAGTATCGAAGGTGCTCGTATAGCACCTCGAAACTGAAACTGGTTCCTCTGACTCGTACTAGGGTGTGGAGGAATGAACTCGTGACTTCTCCCGCTATCAAGAATCATCATGGCTGTCTGAACGCCAGATCCTCGCTCTCTCAAAGTAATCCGCCTTCACAGGCTCTGTGGCCGCTAATGTAGTAATATATCCTCTGGCCCTGCCGACTGGGGATGTCTAATCCCGGCTCCTGGTCTCAAATCAGGCGGCGGTGCCTTTCGCTCTTCCGAATCTAAGAAGGCTGACCTCTTCATACTAACACTCACATCCCGAAGTCGGCGTGACCGATTTTCGGGCGGTCGTACGCCCAAACCATGGAGAGTCCAGATCCCGTAGACAAAGTCCCCACCCCGCCTAATGGACAATCTCTAGCCTATTTCGACCTCTAACTCGCTGTTCTGCGGGCCACGAATTATCAAAGAATTGCCACTTCAGAATTCAGCCCCGTGAACCCACAGCTTGCCCTCGCTTCACTAGGAACTCCCGAGCCTCGCATGTCTCAACATGAGTACTTCCCCATGAACAGCCTCAAACTCACTGCATGTCATAACTCTCTAAGTCTCTAGAGGTCTGCCTCATCTCCCAATCACTACCAAATTTCGCCTCAGTCGACCCAAATTAACCCGATCCCGGTCGACGGAGGTGATCAAGTAGCCTCCATGCATGTTCTCGATTCGCATAAACCAAATTAACTGAGAACTGAATGGGTCTCCCTCCCCCTCTGAATGCTCTGAGAATATTGAGTTTCCCAAAACCTCTAGAGTTACGAATCAGACTATTTGCTATGCTACCTGTGATAAAGAGCTACTAGAACCCACGCCAACACAAAGGCTCCCGCCGATCAAATACGCAACTGGTCAAATGTCGTGGTGCCTCAATTGGTAGGCCTTCGGGACGTCCTCTACGTCTCATTCCTACTAGCATTCACAATTAACATGGCAAGAATTCAACATGATCTGCAGCAACTGCTTCGAGATACCACCATACACATAACTCAGCCAGATATTGATATCATCCCGCATTTACAAAGAATGTTATAATTAATTATGAATTTAAATATTTTATCATCAAATTATTTTTGAAAATTTCATTTTTCCAAAATTTTGTCCAATTTTGATTTACTTTATCACAAAAAAAAAAAAAAATTTTTCCAATTTATCGCTCATAAGGAACTGGTCAACCATTATTATTCACTGCCATCGCTCATGGATTACTATTCGTTCGATTACTCACTGATTACTATTCACTTGCCATCGCTCGCGTGATCATCGCTCACACATAATTTCAATACAACTCTCAGAATACATGGCCAGCCTCTGCTCAGACACCTTGTATCAAAACCAACCTAGACTATTCCATGAATACAACTGCCACCTGCCTCTTCTCTATTACAGTAAAAATTAACAGAACACACTTGAATCCACAATTTTTTTCGAAATTTCTCTGCAACAATTCAAGTACTTGGGTAATACAAATCCATGACTACAATCAAGATTTTAAATGTATTCTAGATCAAAATTTTTTTTTTCATTCTTCATTTGTTTTAATTCCAACATCTGAAATTCTAAAAAACATCTATATGTTTTTCTTTCTCATTTTTCTTACTCAAATAAATTTATAAAATTTATTTTCTTCCATTTCTTCAATTTGTACAACTTGTGAAACCTTAGAAAATTATTTTCTCACTTTAACCAAACAAATTTATGAAATTTATTTCTACTTTTCCAGTTTTTTTTTTTTTCACCTAAAAAAATTTCCACCCAGGCATAGAAGTATATTTTTCATTTAATTCCTGGAAAATGGTCCGTAATCTCCTCAAAGCCTCTCTGTTAACAATACTAACCCTATGTTCAACCCTCAAATTTATTAGAATTGATTTCATTATCCGGAGAAACCCAAATAAATTAAAAATTTCATTTTTATTTTATCCTTCCACTTATTAATAACTGAAACCTCAATTTATTTTCTTCCATAAATTCTCTTAAACACTAAGTTAAATCAAGCACACAAACAATCATAACATAGACACATTAACATTTCATCAAATCATAAACACACCAAACAGTATGCATGCAAAAGGTCCTAGTCTTCGTCTCGTGATTTCCTAGGTAATCTCATACTTAAACTCAATATCAAATCCACACCAGTGATGTTCCATTCGACTATGGCCTAAGCCCAAATCCTCAATCTCAGGGTTTCATATACCATATCTACATCAAAACCAATTAGTGGTAATGGATAATTCAACCCAGCTTCTAGGTATCGATACCTAAGCTCCGATAATGTTTTGTGGATGCTCTGATTTCTGGGGTCCCTTGACTAACCATTGCACTCATGGACATTTCATAATGTTTGTGACCATATTTCACAGTTTAACGGCAGAGTCCCTTTGTATCGGAACACCAAATACAACACCAGATAAACCCTGGTCCCAAGGCCAACATCAAAATCCAAATACATGAGTAAAACTACTACTTAAACAATAACTATACTCATCATGACAGTTACCACCATCCTCCAATAGTTTCAAAAGAATGACCAATCTTTATACACACATATATTAAAAATTCTAAACCTAATACATATACATCATATAATAAATGCAACATCTCTAAGAATATATATACACAACTAAAACGCCCAAAGCCACAATCCCGCTTCTTCTAAACATCCCCTATGACGTGCTTCACCCGCCGCCGCTCCCACTTAAACATAATGGTCCCCGATTGTGGTGAGCTATCGCTTCGCAGTGGAACCGCCCCATGGGCTACTCCTCCACCTAAGTGCGCAATGTCTAAAATAAACATACACCAAGCAAATTGATCCTACTTGAATGTCTACATGTCATCCAGCAGTCTTCAAGTCCTCACTCACCCTCACACTCAGGCCTAAGCCATGTATGAGAAAATAAATCATTTCTTTAAACAAACCCTTGTTCTTGAAAATATACCACTCAGTATTCAGAAAATGTGGGACTACCCTCCGAGGCGACTGGTTGCAGCTCCAAACAATTGTACCATCCAATGATTCGCCATCTCCAACCCACACCTCCTAATACTTATCCATGCAGCCCTTTCAAAAACGCTGCTTTTCTTTCAATTTTTCCATGTCATGCACTCACCCACTTCTAGTTAATTTAATGCATATGAAATGCATTATGATGTCATTTCAATAACCCATATGACCCAGTAAACATATCAACATGCCTATATTCGCATAACATTCAATTCACAATAACGCGTCAAGCGTAAAAATCTCATTTCATAACATTAGAATTTAGTCATAATGAACGATCAATACACGGCAGGAAATTCCACTAATCACTCAATTAAACACATATTCACACAAAAATAGCATTTTCGTGTCACTATTCTTTAGAACAAGAAACCCAGGTTTTACGCTGAATATTAATATCATCTACCTGTCACTCTTTAGAACTTTATCACTGGCCATTCCCTACTTTTTCAAATCAAGGCATGCTACATTAACACATGATTTCCAGTTAATACAACCTAACAGCCCGTGGACAACACTGTCCACAAGGGCTCAAACTAGACATCTCTGCCTGTGTTAACCCCGATCAACCACCATTCAGCCTCCCAAACAAACCAAACATTGAAAAACACTTAAAATATAATAAACTCAAGTGGAGAAACCCGCTACCTCAAGGAGTCATGAAACCCCTAAACTGCACCATGCTAAGCCCCTCTCAAGGTGAGAGCGGTTTCCTCTTTGGTCCCCAAGACCGCGACTCATCTGATCAGCCTATATTTTTAGAGAGAAGTTCGACTCCTCTCTGACCAAAAATTCATTTCGCTTATATTTGAAGTCACTTGTTTGCAAATCATGTTTTTCGCTTGATGAATAAAGAAGATCATGATTTACAATTTTTGCCCAGTGACTTAAATCTTTTCCAAAATGACGTTTATGTCCCTCTTTCCAGCTTTTGACATCTCTAAGACTATCTCTACTATCATTTTCGTTATTTCTACTCATACCACGGCGGTGCATGATGTCATTTGTTTATGACTTTCGTCACTGAAGCTCGCTTTTATCCATGACCTAAATGATGTTCACAAAAACGTGGTCAATCCGACCATCCTTAATCTCACTGAATTCCACGTATTAGCTAGGATCATGAGACGATTCCGCAATCTGGAACTGCATTCCACATCCGGGAGATCTGGGAGAACAATTCAGATTTTAAACCGAAATCATAATTTTGCAATTAAATTACGATTGAAATTCTTATTCCGTAAATTGGAATTTCTGGCTTATAACCACGCACTCATTAATTTCGAGACTCGCTTTAAATTTCACGTTTTTTTCGGTGCACCGCGTGGGCTCTTAGTCGGGAAACCACTTGTAAGAGGATACGTGACGTGACAAAGTCACCTACTTATACGTGCACTCACGCTGACACTAATGCCAGATGATTAGAAGAGAGGATGGAATGAATGGGTTAGATTGTCATAAAGTTAAAATCCAAAACGAAGGATAATGAGGGAATCTTTGAAAGAATGAATAAGACAAAATAGGCATAGTCTTCATCTTCTCCAAATGGGAGAAAACGAGCAAGTAATGGCAGCAGCTTAGAGAGAGAGATTAGCCTTCGCATCATACGTCAGACCGCTGGTTCTCGACGAGCGAGAAGCAAAGTCGATTCACGCGCATGAGGGCTACGCGTGGATATCGATTCGTGGAGTTCCGAGCCAACTCCAAGAGGTAGGATCTTTTTCCTACTTAGGATATTCTTTCAGCTAGTGAGCTGTGTTTATGGTTAGGAATGTTCTGAGGTTTGCTTTAGCCGTAATTGGCCTCAAAAGCTTAACCGAAAGCTGAGAAAATTCTTATTTGTGTGGCTACGACAGCAGCAAACTCCGAGTTTCTCTCCACTGAATATTAGTTACAATAGCCCATGAGCTAATTCTCGCAGCATGATGTGAATTCTAATAACATGACGGTTTGAATTAACAGGTATATATACGCATGCTAACACAGACAATGTTTGGGACTTCATTACATTCATATGCACTTTAAAACTCTGGAGATATTAGATGAGTGCATGACACGAAAATGAAAGAAAAATCAAAATGAAAAATATTTGTGAAAGGAATTTCAAGGAAGATTCAAGAATTGCTCTGAGAGTCGCCCAACAAATCACTTTATGAGACCATGATCAAGCTTCTGAGCGTTATCCAAAGAATTCGCCTCGGCTGATAGTCCAATGTATTTAATTTAGTTCTGCAGGGAGTTCTAACAAAAGCTTTTGTTTCAAAACTCAATGGCAATAGATTCTATTTAGCATATGTGAGAGAGTCTGAGGACTGAGACAATGGGCCTGGGTAGCATGTAGACATTCAAGTAGGTTCATGAAATTGTAAATGTGATTTACTGGCATGATATATGCACTGTAGGGGGGAGCAACTCATGTAGGAATACAGTCACCGGTTTTGCCTACCCTTGCCGAGGGATTACCATTTTGAAAATAGTGATGTAACAGAGGATCGACGTCACTGAGAGGTCACAAAGTGAAGGAGTCGGTCAGGGCTTTGGTAGAGACTTTGTATAACATGCATAGAAATATAAGATTGACATATACTTACAGTTAACATGAACTTCCAATGATTTTTGTATGAAGAAGTTGAAGGTTTGTGGGTTAGCCGCAAATTCCAAGTGGCCATTATTTTATCGCATGTGATCCTGTGGTGGCATAAACCTTCAGACAGGTTTATCGGGCAGAGCTCCTCGTACAAAGAGTGCTCACCGAGAGCTCATGTGGCGGTGTCTCAAGTCATCGACATCCTATTATCTCAGCAGAAGACTTGTTGTCAATCTAACACCTTGCTTAAAGGTCAAGAATACCCAATATTTGAATATACATATTGGAAATTGTGGCACTTTGCAGGTGTTAGATTATGGAACACTTAACCTTTAAATATAAACCCCGGCAGAGAGTGATAGAATTGGTGAGAAACTTGTTAGAAAAGAGGTAAGACCAGCCTAATTCGAAAAGAGCAAAATCGTACTTCTGCAAACTAAAATTTTCTCTTCAGATCTTGGATAACAACCATTGCACTGCTGGAATTGCCTCACAATCTAGGCTAATAACAATTTCATTAATTCCCAGGATGCCAAAACAGATGTTTGGGAGGTAACATTATCAAAGTCGAAATGATACATATGTAGACAAAAGCCTAATATAACGCGCGACTCATGTATACACATGTTACATGAGGCAGAGAGAGATGATGAAACGGACGTTGATGGTGTCAACTGGGAACCAAAGCTCGTAAGGATAGACACAATGGGGTATAATAAATTATATATAAAAATAATGAATATGCCATCTCTTTCCTTCAAAAAAGTCATAAGAGAAAACTGGAAGGAAATGAGATGCAAGGGTTTTGCTTTTATTTTTAGAGAGAGACTTTCAAAATCCCGCGACTACATCTTCAAAATCCTTCCCTGAGCAAGAAGGAAAGTCGTTTACACGAAGAGTGCCCCACGTTGCAGCTCCGCTGTGAAGAGTTCATAAACCCGTGAGGTAGCTTTATCCTACTTGAAGTCAAGCACTTTTGCTTCATGTTTTATTGATGTTTAGGTTGGTTTCTGTGCCTGAACGGCTGTTTGATCGGTCCCAAATCTTGGAACCAAGGTGTGGAAGTTTTAGAACTATTCTGATACCCGTGGATCGGCTCAATGACTGCTTGGGTTGTTCAGGTAAGAGACTGAAGTTATAAATGGTATTGTGGGTGTGTATAAGGCCTGAATGGCCATGGGATTTCGCTCACGATGTGGAACCGATAAGCTGGGATGATTGGCCGTGAATAGTAACCCGAGGGTTTGACTGTCTCACGGAATAGTATTCAATGAAACATTGTGAGAAAATGTGTTCTACTGAAAGTAATTCAAATAGAATTGCTCGTGTTTGGCAATTCAGCCCATGTGAGCTAATTCCTCGTAATGGATTGTGAATTTTCAATATGTTTGTGTGGATTAATCATGTTAGTGCATATCATGATGATATATTTGCATGTGTTGTGGTTGGAATTAAATAAATGGTAGTTAATGCATTTCATATGTGACTGGTGTCTAGAAAACTAGTGTGTGTGCATGATATGAATTTTCTCGGGAAACATGAAAATGATTAAGTAAAAGGAATTTCATTAAGATGATTTTTCCTAGAATGGGGTCAGAGATGCTCAACAGATTACTTCATGAGACCATGATCGCCGTAAAGTTTTCCAAACACATTCACGGTGAGGGTAGTCCTATATTTTTACCGACATCAGAAGGTTTTCAAAACAATGTGATTTATTTGAAACATGCTTTCTCATACATGGCTTAGGCAAGTAGGAGGAGTCGTTGAGGACCTCGAGATATGCACAAAGATAACATTCAAGTAGGATCATTTATCATTTTGAGGGGCTTACAGGAGCACAAAGAGTGCACTTAGGGTGAGGCAAACCAATAGGTGATTCCACCATCGAAAGCATTAGCTCACCCTCGTCGAGAATTATATTTACTGTGCACGTGTGGAAGCACACGATGACGGCTCATCCTAGAGGCCGATATTGAAGAAAGCCGGTTGTGGCTTTGGTGTTTTAGTTGGATACATGGCTAGAATCTCTAGAATTTTAATATATGTTGTATGAAGAGGAATTATTAACTCTTAAGCTATGTAAATATTTGATGTAAAATTCATGAGTATTGTGCTTCAAGTGGTCGTTTTACTCATATTATGTCTTATGATGTTGATTAGACAGGTTAGGTACCCCGGCAGAGCTCCCACAAGCGAGA
This sequence comes from Tetrastigma voinierianum, assembly GCA_016808115.1. Taxonomy (NCBI): domain Eukaryota; kingdom Viridiplantae; phylum Streptophyta; class Magnoliopsida; order Vitales; family Vitaceae; genus Tetrastigma; species Tetrastigma voinierianum. The sequence goes on along the minus strand of JAEQBH010004052.1, from coordinate 108,590 downwards.
CTCGTCGATTGTGAGTCGCACTGGTTACCCGACATTCATGAGTATTCCGTGGGTCGACAGCAAATGAACTGACACTCCTATTGAGCGCCACAAAGAGGTTAAATATAGGAGAGAAGTCAAATAAAAGAACAAGATTTAAATAGACAACTTTGTAAAAATTAATTAGGAGAAGATTTGGGATTTAGGAAGAGATGGATATAAGGAGAATAATCTGTAAAGACCTAAAAGCCATAAAAGAACTTTAAGAAAGTCAAAAACTTAATATTATAAAAGCAACATTTTAAACAAGGAGAGAAACTACTAAAATTTTGGAAGGAAGAAGGAAGAACCAATTATAGCAAAAAGATAGAAATGTTATTTATGTGGGCAAGAAGGTCAGATAAACCGAATGTCCTTAACTCAAAAATTGAAGAAAATGAATGAAATAGAAAAACTCATGTTAAAATCAACTTAATAAACAGAATATGAGATAGATAGTGAAGATGAAAAATTATTAGTAGAATTAGATTTGAGGAGATAATTTAGCATATATAGCTTAGATGATGAAATTGAGGGATCTTTTTAACATTAACTAAAAAATTTAGAAGAAAACTTTGTAAATATTATAAAAACCTTTTAACTAATATCATAAGAACTGAGTCTACACATTTAGAAATAGTTGTAATTTTAGTTTTGGAAAATTTCAATATTTTTAAACTAAGAGCAATTTACTTTTTAAGAATTGATTGCCAAAAACATTAAAAATTCTGAAAGAAAATTCTTCAAACCATCTACAAAAGACAAAGTTTTATCGTTAATTTGGTTTCTAAACCACTGAATATTATAAAAGGAAAAAGATAATATATTAGTTATTAGTTATGATAGAGATTTGTAACAAATAATTATTTGTGACTAATTTTATTTATGAACATGGCTTAGAGGAGAATCTTGAAAGAACATTTCAATTTTTGAACCAGAACTTTAAAAAGTTTTAAACCCAAACTTAAATTTTAATATTTGTATTCAAACCTTTTGGAAACAAAATAATTGTGAACAACCTTATTTTTAAAACCTCAAATCTTTTCATAACCAAAAACTTATGGAAAACTATCTCGCCTTAGCCCAACATCTTCTACATTTGCAAACCAGGAAAAAGCAACTTTTCTTCAAAAGTGGCAAACAGACTTGCTTAACATGAAGATTGAAAGCTGAAAACTTGAATTCTTTTCTAGATCTAGATTATGAAACTGACTTCACCAAGTAGGAATCGTTTTCATAAATCTAGTTACAGCTTGAATTTAGTCGATTCCAGACAATTTAATTTCACCTTTTTCGAATGAGCAGTACAAGGAGGGTGCCACATAAACTCAGGATGGATGCACATGGCATGAGAGCCATGTAGTGTGGCATTTGCCACTAGTGTAGCGGTTAGGTGACACATGTCACATGACCAATAAGAAGGATAGCACATGGCTCATCGTATTATGTCGAGAGTGAGGAGTTGAGGTTGGGAGGGTGTTTCAACTTGATCAATTTGATGGAGAGAAGGGAAAGAAGAAAAAGAAAGAAGGTAAATAAAAAGAAATGCAGATAGGAACAATTCTGTGAGAGAGAGGAAAAAGAACCCGGAAAAGCAGTGAAGAAACAGTGCTGGGGTGAAAGAAAACAGCAGGAGGAAAAAAAAAAACAAGATCTAATAAAAGGGAAAGCAGAAAAAGAGAGAAGAGAGAAATGAGAGCTTACGCACTTCGATTTTCGATGTTCGACGGTTTAAATTCATGTCGAGAATTAAAGTTGTTCTACTGACGAAGAGTCGAGTATGTGCCAAAACAGAGGTTCAAGTATACGCTCAAGAGATAGGGTTTTCCTACTTTGATTTTATTTGCCTAAAATCATCTGTTTTGAATGGGCTTTTTTGTGTACGCCAATCGTCAGTATGTTGAACTCCCTAACCATGGAACTGAGTCTTCGTATATTGAGACTATATCTTTTTCTGATCGGCCCAGAACCTGGGTTTTTAAAGGTTTTATCTCAGCCGGGCTTTGGTTTCTTTTGTGGGGCCATTTGGAAATGCCTGCTGGATTTTGTGTGAACTGTTTTTTCGGGACAATTTTCGGGCCGAGTATGGTCGAATTTTTGGCTGGGAATTGCTAGTTTGTGTGGACTGTTTTTGTGTGTTATTGCTGGAATTTGAATAACATGCTAAATGTGTTGTGTGATATATTGTCATGCATGTGATAAAATGTTAGTATGACTGCACGTATATTAGCATTAAATGAATGTATGGACATTGTACGCATTAGATATATTTTTCCATGGTACACAAAGGTGTGTATGGTATGCGGTATCCATGTAGTAGCCATCATACACGTGGGTATGACAGATAGTGAAATGATTACATTTTGTTGCATTGATGCACAGTACATCGTGATGACATGAGGTGAGTGATGGTATGGACTAACACCGTATTTGGTGTTGATGAAGCTGAGGATGCTGGACGATGTCCAACCCGAGTCTCTACTTGTATTACATGAAATGAAAATGAAAAGGAAATTTTTGAAAATAAATTATGTATCGCAGAAAATAGCAGGGATAGACAACTCTTCAAGTGCGAAAAACCTGGGTTAGTTTGCTAGGGCATGGATCCAAACGGTGGTGCCCGCGAGCACCTGAGGTGTGCGAAGTCATGCGCAGACCTCGAAAAATTTGCCTCACCTGCCACACATGGCTTTTAAATAAAACAAGCATCGTGAGGACCATATCAATGGGTTGACGATAAAATAAAAGCTTTGTTTTGGAAAAAGAGTCATATTGAATGAAATATCAATGACGGCTTTACATCACGCACGGACATTAGAAAGCGACTAGCCGCATGAGTGACTCAGAATTCATTTACTCTAAATTTGGCACATTGAGTAGTGGAGCCATGAGCGTCTGCACATGCATGGTGAGTTCATCTATTCTCATGGCATGTAGGATTCCAACTAGTAGTCAGAGTAACCATGTTTGGAATGTGTTGATTCGTGGCATCCCATCGTACGTGCAATTAGCGTGAGTAGTAATTTATAGGAGTTACCTCTACTAGGCATTGTTCACTCCCATCAAGGATCATGATTTCTCGTGTGTCATGTACAAAGCAATGACCTCATCCGGACCGTGCAGGAAGAAAAGATTGCTAGGCTTTGATTAGTATATTTTGTAAATATATCGTAACAAGCTGGTTTTAATATATTGTTTCAGCAAGAGTATATAATTAAACTCTTGAAATTATTGTGATATAGTTTTGTATGCATATTGATGAGTATGGATGAATTAATCTTACTGGCCATTTTTTACTCATGGACTTTGGCCCTCAATAATAGACTCTACGTGTGGCATTTAGACATTCAAGGTCATAAGTTTTCCGCAAAGTCAATGTGTCAGCACCCGACCCCGGCTTGGGGCTACACATTTGCAAACCAATTTATTGTTTTGGAATCGAAAAATCAAATGCTTAAAACCAAGAAAACCTTATCGTGAATTAGAAGTCCAAATTAGCTTATTCAAATAATGTACATAAAATTGAGTTAATTAATATGAGCAAAAATCGGGCTCTTCTTCACCGAACAGCTTTGAAAACTTGTAGTTAAAAACAAGTTCGTATGAGATATGTTATAATAGAGTCTTTATTTAAAAACATTATGAAAAGTATTTAAAATCGTGAGTTTTTATATCAATAATTTCGAACTAAAAATGTGAATTAGAATCTATATATAAAATCCTAGTCTTTTATATCATGATCCTGAATTATTTTGTTGTTTACTTTGCCTTATGTAAATATGTTTTGAACTCATCCCTTAAAAATTAATAGGATCATGGATTTTTAAAAATATATTTTTTAACTATGAGATACCAAACCCAAAGAATTTTCCAAAAATTAACATCCATCAGATACTATCTTTTTTGAACTGAGATTTGTAGATCTTTTGAGTTCTGATCCCGCTTATTCAAAATGGATGGAACCATCCTTGCTTACTATCATGTTATATAAAACATAACAAAGAACTTAGTTCCTTAATAAAACCGTAAGAATGGCCCATCAAAATGATTTTTCTTCTTATATTTTAATAGATACAGATTTTCAAAATTTTGATTTGGACACAATACAACTAAAAATTTTTATATTGGTCAAGAAACTCAAACCATGTCTATTTGAGAACGAACCATTAAGATCAAATTTTGAAGACAAAATTTTATAAAGATCGAAGAACAAGATTTATAAACCGCTTTAAAGCAGATTCACCATAAATGTCCTACCTCAAAGAATATTTAAATTGGGAGAATCTTAGATGAAAGAGTTATTTTAATTTGGAGAATGCAATGAAGGATAAAGATGATATCAAAATCAAGCTTAATATTCATACTTCAAGAAAGAAACCTTTAAGAGGCCTTAGTTTTAGTCAAAACTAGATTATGTGTGTGCAATCAACAAAAAGAGAAAACAAAAGAAGAATGATTAAAATGTGGAGAAGATCACTTCAACCACTTGTGGTATGCTTAATGTCAAATAGTAATAGTATTGACTTTGTATATAAGGGTGTAGTGTCTTTCAGACACTTGTCCTCATAGATTTTTTTACTAAAGCCACTGGGTTTTATGTCAATCTGTAACTATTTTTAAATAGTTTGTATTTTGTCTTAGTTAGTTTGCTTTTATAAAGGAAGTTAGTAGGGAGTTAGAGAAATATATAGCTGAGAGAGTAGAGAGTAGAGAGTAGATGTCGGAGAGAGAAATGGAAAGATGGAAAAGCTGGCACTAGAGAGAAAGTTGTAAAAGTTCATCAAATCGTGTATATCTTTTGTGAAGCAATAAAAGTAAGATTTTTCTTTTCACTTTATTTGCTTATACTTTGTTTTTATCTCTTTTGATATTATTTAGGAAAAGGGGTGAGATTGATTTAAAATTTTGCTAGTAACTCAAGCTAAATTAATACTTTAGATCTTGTTATCTTTTATGAAATGAAAATTTTAAAACAAGAAATTCAACTATGTTTGGAAGAAGAATTTTAAAAACTAGGAGTATTTAATCTTAACTAATGATCTGCTATCTGCTTTTATGCACAAAAGTTTGGGAGACTTTTGCCTGGGTCCTGGTGGGGTCTATTATTTGACACTAAGTGATGTTTTAAAATTTAGAATTTAATTAATAGTTTCGGTAATGTCACCTTCATCATTTTCCTAAGAGCATTGGCATCGTAGCCTTAGAGAAGTAGTAACGCCTCAAACCGGGGTGTTCGTTGGTCCGGCTAACCCGTGGTCACTGTGATGGCCTGCAACCCACACCACTAACTGTGTAACGCGAAGCCCCTTCGGCACGGGAGCCCCACCGCACAAAACCCGTCCCAACAATCAACGAATGACCACACAGTAACTACATGCGAGTAAACACCAGCCAATTTGGGTCCCTTCATTAATACTCACAATGTAAGACCAGAAATCCAATTTCAAAGGCAAAGAAATACTGGTAAAAACTAAAATTTTTCTAGATCTCTGATGATTAAACTGACTTCGCCGTTGAATCGTCATTAAATCATCACCACGCCGGGACTTGTCGAATTCCGAGATGTTTAATTTCACGTTTTCCAAAGACCGAGATTAAAAGTCAGAAATGTTTGAGAGACATGTGATGTGAAAAATTCATCCTTACCATATGTACTCTTGTGACACATGATGCAAGATTAGAGAGATGATGGAAATGGCCTACAGATAAGGCTAAGTGTCAAAAAATCTAGGAAGAAGGGACATGATGAGAATTAAATGAAATGTTAATGAGATAAGACAAAACACGAAGTAGTTGTCTTCAAATTGAAAAGCCAAAACATGTGGGGAGAGAGAGGGTATGCAGTGGCTGGGGATTCGAGGTTTTATATATATAGAAAGACCTTTCTCTCTAGATTCCAGCCATCGACCTGTCCGTTCTCGACTTGAGCAGTGAAGTAAAGTTGTTTCACGCTGAGGGTTACTCGTAAGCACCATTCGTGGAGTTCCACAACTCCAAGAGGTAGGAATCTTTTCCCTTCATATTCTCAAAGCCATGTAAATGGTTAGGAATGTTCTGAGGCTGGTAGTGGTTTTAGTTTGCAACCCTGGCCTCAAAAGCTGTCCCTGATGGAGGAGTGGTCTTATTTGTAATGATATGAATCCTGAGGGCCTTTTAATCGTTCACGTGAATAGTGACACGAAATTTTTGTGAAAATGTGTTTGGTCAGAAAGGGATTCAAATGAATTGCCCTGTGGTTTCTGTTAATTATCCCATGTGAGCTAATTTGTAATTGATTGTGAATTTTCATAACATGTTTTATGTGATTTAATTATGTTGTTAATATATGCATGTGAATATATTAGCATGAATGTGTTGGAATTGGCATCATGCATTCCATATGCACTGGGCACCCTGTGAATATTAGAGGAATACATGACATGAAATTGAAAGAAAAACGAAAATGTTTTTGAAAGGAATTCTGGAGAAGATTTTCCAAGAATCGCTTTCGAGGGGACGTCCAACATATCACTCGAATGAGGACTGGCGATTGTTTTGAGGAGTTATCCAGCACTACTGAGGTAGTCCAATATTTTTACCGAAATCTGGTGGTATGTTTTCTCGCAGTTCAGCCAGCTTTATTTTGAAAAAACTGATTATTTTACCTTATCCCATTTGCATATGAGGGAGTTCTGAGGACTCGAGACATGGGGCCGGCATGTAGACATTCGAGTAGGTTCATGAAATCATTGGAATGTGGACGCTGCTAAGAGAGGTGCACTTTAGTGGGGAGAACCCAGAGGGAAATTATCTCTACTAGGCTTTGCTCAACCTGGGTCGAGGATCACCATTTCGTGCAGGAGCGATCGAAGGTTGCACTCACTAGAGGCCACGGTAAGCAAAGAAAGCCTGTCGTAGCTTGGTATTGATTTTTCTTAGTATAACATGTATTAGAATTGTAAATTTAATATATATGAAATTAAGAGAGGACAAAACTCTGAACCATGTAATATATTTGGCTGGGATATATTTTCATAGATGATAGCCCAAGTGGGCCATTATTTTACTTGCATGTGTGACCCTCGTGTGGTCATTGTTGGACTATCAGATGTTTTGTTCTCGTAGAGCTCCCCGCATGTAGTTGAGACTTCGCTCGATTTATGAGTGGTGTCGGGTTGGATTCGACATCCACGACATTCCGCGGCCGACGGTCATTAACGACCCCCGTGTTTTGGGGCTACACTGCATCAGAGCTACAAACGACAATTGGGAGCTCGCTGGTGTGTTAAGTTTTATTCTCATACACATTGCGATTGCACGTATTAAGGCAAATGATTACCTCTGGAGCCCTGGGTAAGCTATAAGTTTATCTTTGATGCGGATGTGTTAAGAGTGGAGAAGAGCCGTATTTTGTTCGGAAAGAAGGTGAGGCTTCTAGTCTGCGAGGGTTCCAGTGGTCATGCCATCCCGGTCAGGATGATCGGTATCACGCCAGCGGGCGTATGGTGTGCTATCACAATAATGTCACCAGATAGACATGAGGAGGATCGCTCTGTAGATAGTGATCCCAGTGGTTTTTATCGAAGACATTCCAATTACTCAGAGGACTTTCAGAGGATACAAAGATTCCCTCCACAGCCCTAAGATGTGCTGTGAGAGGCCACTGATGGGCCAAGGCAGGTCCAGGCTCACGTAAAATCAAGGCCTGTGGGCATGTCTACACATCACACCACCTACGAGTCAAGACAGATCAATGTTATACAGGTACGCTTTGAAGTTATCTCATTTATGGGCATGAGTGTTATTTCATCTGGAAAGGCCGTGATTCATTCATAACCCATCAAGAAGCAGTAGTAGTCATTTAGAGGTTTCGAGACCTTAGAGGTTCTCAGATGTGAGTTCCGTGATGAATATAATATCTGAAAGGATAATTATAATAGAATTAAGCACATCTAAATCACAATTTACCCACATTTAAGTAAAAGAATTGTGTAATTTTAATTTCTTCTATAGTTTCGTGTTTGCAAGTGTGTCTTTCAGTTTAAAACGAAGTGCACAAGGGTTGCTTTATCCCGAAGCTAATATGGCTAATGCGGATGGGCAGATAAATCGACCTAAGTCTCTGAACCCAAAGAGTTAAGAAAGTAATCGTTGATTGATTTAAATGGGTGAGTTAGTTTTAAAGTTCCACCTAAGACAACTTCTGGTCAAAATCGCGTAAACATATCAGGTGATCTAAGATAGTTTTAAGTCAGACCCAGACAACTCGCTGGAATCTCAGCGACATATCAGACGCACAAACTTAAAGCCCACCCAAGACAAATCATTGAAAATCAATAGAGAAATTGTACCCAGACAACCAAAGTCTGTACCTACATAACCACATGGAACTTACGGATTTAAGTTCAAGAATTGAACAAGATTTGTGGGCACTTTCACAACTAACTAAAAATGTTGAAAATCACATTGAGGTGGCTATAAAAGGAGGAGGGGATATGTTAAGAGGGCGCCTGGACTTCTGTGGTTTAGGTTTTGATAGAATAAGAGTTTTTCTTATTTTTTGAGCGGTACCTTAGATCTGCATTTCCGATTTCCATCTTTAGTTTGATCAAAGAGTTTGTATTATTTCAAGATAAATATTCATCTCACAGCTAAATCTAGCATTCCGAATATTCTCATCCCCGCCATGTTAATTCGATTCTTCAAGGTACTGCTTTTATGATTAATTGTTCCTCAACTTTTTTAATTGTTCATATAAATTTTATGGAGTTCGAAATTACCGCTGATTCTGATTAGGAAAATCACCCCATCAAGGTAAAGTCCCCACCTCCTCCTTGATCTCTTAATGATCAGTGATATTAATCACTTGTGCGTAAAAGCTTGCAATCCCAATAAGATATTTGACAACGCAGTTAACTGAGATACCCTAGCATAATGCTGTGTTTCATCATGAATGCTCTGGTTGTCCTGTATTAATTCGAGAACAAGTGTTTAGTATTATTCGGAATATCTTTATTTTCCAAAGAGCACTTAAAGATAAATCCTCCATCAAAGACCACATTACTGTACACTGTCCCTAGATGAGTTTATAAATAAGAGGTGGGACTTACCCGATCGTGGCGGAGTGGAACCCTAAAAAATCCCAAGATTTTCATTTTAAAACATTCAAAACTAATCAACTATTCGGGCCTACCAACACAACATTACAAATTTCAAGTAAGCCATACTTCCTTTAGTGAAGAATAGTCTTATTGATCAGCCAACCAAAATACCCCTCGTGGAGGATGACCGGATTCCCACAAGATTACAATGCTAGACGACCATAATCTCATGCTGTAGTTCGAATTTAGGTGTTACTAATCAGATCGAAGCATTTTATATGCCAATGGCCAGGAGGCTGAATAAATCAAGTTTGATCCTGAAGAGAGTTAGAGAATTGCACCGACAAAATCCCAGACGTTTCTCCATTTATCTTATTTTGTTTTCGACAGCTTAGAAATCTCGCGGTGTTTCGGACAGAGTAAGTGTAGTGCAGTGGCGACTGGCCTGCAAATTCAGAAACACCGATCAGTCGAATCATTCCTCGTAGAAACCTGGAATCCATTATAAAGCTGCTGCCTCAAAGATAAATATTTACCCTCAAATGGATAATCTCGAGAATCCAAGAAGTGATTCTATGAGCCCCACACTGGGGCAGCACGCCCCACAACCCAAGGCGAGGTGGAAATGGTAATCTTCAAAGAAAATCGATGAGTTCCCCCCGCTTCCTAGCTCATATCGAAAGAACCCTTCAGAAATTCAACCTCAAAGGACCACAACCAATTCTTGTATTCGCTTCGATGAAGCCAATCAATTCCTCGGGAGCAAGTCGAATGATCCGCTCCCCACTGTGATACCATATGGTTTGAACTGAGAACCCTACTATTCATAGAGGGACTTTTGAGGATGTTCCTGGCAGGTATCCTCCTCCAATCGGCTCACACCCTCTCCACATAACTGCTTGGTCTTATTTCCTTCTTGAGCGAGAGCCAAAACCGGGTTCCATTCCCTCACCTAATTCGATCTTACATAGAAAACATGCTAATGAATTCTCAATAAGTTTTTCCCTCCTGCACGTACTAATGCCCTCATGCGAGCAATCTCGTAACTTTTCTCGAAAGCCGTGAACCCTTCAGCCTGCATGGGAAAGATATAATAGATCTCCTCCATGCTATCCTCCTCATCACGGGTTGGGATGTCGGGAGCCAATTTCAGGTATACTGCATCGCGATTTCACGCCTTTGGCAAGAAACAAATAGCATCCAAATGATGTGCGGTGGAGGAATTTTGCGAAGAGTTAGAGTAATTCAACTTTTTTGGACACTATAGCGTAGAATGCTCGAGACTAACACCTCTTTAGACACCCAAGCAAGTGCACATCACATCCACCGGTGGCTAATCCACCACCTTAAGAGAGAATGATGAGTTGCAAGCCAAAAATTACAATTTAACAAGGAAATTAGCGTCATAGAGATGAAAAAGTGAATGAGGTAACGAAAGGTGCCTCAACTACTCGCATCAAATGGACCTAGAGTGAGGGAGCCATGCATTATATGCGATGATCCTACACACTCACCATTAACTCCGCCAAATCTTCCTGCTAAGGGGAGGCCGTTATTCAAACTGAACAAGCCAACGCCCTTAACTACCAAAGGAAACCTTCAACTCCCATACTAAACTTACAACAACCCCGGTGGGGTAAGCATCCTAATTTTAGTCGGAGAAATGGAGGAGGACCACATAATCTCGCCAAACAACCAAGGTCTCACTATCCAAAACCAAGGTTTTCCAAATTTCATTCTCCATTTCGTAATCAAGGCCCCTGCGATTTCTGGGTGGAAACTCAATCAAGGTCATCATCCATCGAACCAAGGGAATTGGGCCTCAGCAGCCTCTACCAACCCTCCACATAAGAGAAGTCTGGAAGATATAGTTACACAGTTTGTACAAACCCAACAATCCACAAACACAACTCGAATCGCTTCCGACGATGTGAGATCCCATAATCCAAGTTAACTCCTCGCCTATAGGTAACCTTCAACAAGAGAAAGGAAACTTCCATCCCAACCCATCCTAAAACCCACAAGGTCAAAATGCAGGGGAAGTTTAGGTTCATGAGGGTACCTGGAAAGACCGTATACCGTCACTACCCTTCTCGGCGGTAAGGTAGTTGACAAAACTATTCCAACTGGCGAACCATCACAAGAGTCGCTTAGTGAATTGGCTAGGGAGGATGAAGAATTAGACACACCTCATGTCCCTAGTACAAAGGAATCTGATGATCACCCAGAGGAAGACAAGTCCACCCATATCCCTCCAGCTCCATACCCACATAGATTGAGAGCACCAAAGAAACGTAATAACCATTCGAGATTTATGAGTTGTTCAAATAAGTCAACCGAACATTCCCTTGTTAGATGCCATTAACAAATCCCATCATATGCCAAATTTCTCGGCGATTTATGCACGATAAACGGAAACTAGTACAACAGGAGGCATTCATGACTCATCAATCTACTTCCTACTCCGGAACAACTTGGTTTCCAAAATACAAAGATTCCAGGAAGTCCTACTATTTCTATAGTAGGAAATTCAAAGTTGTGGGGCATGCTTGTGAGCGGACTTAGGAGCCAGTGTTAATTTGTCATTTATTCAAGATAATGCGGACCTAGGTTAGAGAATTGTTCCACCATCACCCTTCAATTAGTCTAGACCGTAGTGTAAAAATTCCTGTGGGAATAGTGAAGGATGTCTTGGTCCAAGTGGACAAATTTTATTTCCCGGTCGATTTTGTGGTGCTTGACACTCAACCTCCGGCGGTGAACCAAGGAACTCGCCTCAAAGCACTTTTCGTCGACCATTTTCGCAACCGCTAATGCCATCATACATCAGTAGGAGTGCTTTAATGCACACTGCTGAAACATGCATCGGTTAATCGAATATTTTCAATGTACTCAAAGGAATGGGATGAATAAAGAGAGCAGGAAATTAACATGGTTGATTCCGTGGTACAAAATACCCGGATAATGTCTCACATGATGATCCCTCTGTCATGTTTCGTCACTCGAGTCGGGACGAGGAAGTGACCACACTGGGAGTCAGTTTCACACTCTATAATTACATAATGATGTATTGGAAGTTACTGTGGTGGGCACTAAATTTGAACCATTGCCACCAAATGAGGACAAGGCATTGTCCAGGAGAGGCCACCTGAGCTTCGAGCTAAAACCCCTACCAACACATCTCAACAGTGCATTCTGGGGGAGGAGGACACTTTCCGTGAATCATATCTTCCTCCTAGACATTACTCAAGAAACTCAACTTTGGAAATATTGAAACCCACAGACTCAGTTTTTATAATGGACAATTGCGCATATTAAAGGCATAGCCCGATCTCACACATAGAATTCACTTAGAAGAGATGTTAAACCTTCTAGGCAAACCATGCAGACGATTAAACCCACAATGAAAGAGGCAGAAAAAGGAAGTTTTAAAGCTTTTGGATGTAGGGGTTATCTACCCTATTGCAGATAGCAAGTGGGTTAGTCCAACACAAGTAGTTCCCTAAGAAGTCGGAGTCACAAAGAAGCTGCACCTTGAGCACAATGAGCTCATTCCTACTCGTGTCACCTCAGATGGAGGGTGATAGATTATAAGAAAACTTAATGCGTACTAGAAAGACCATTTTCCTCTTCCGTCAGGATCAAATGTTAGAGAGAGTTGCAGGTATGAATTCTATTGTTTCCTTTGATGGGTACTTGTGGTACAATCAAATTGAGATAGCATTAGGGAAGATCAAGAAAAACCACATTCACTCTGCCCTTTGGGTACATTCGCCTTTAGAAAATGCCTGACTGTGCAATGCACCCTAACTTTCCAACGATGCATGATGGGAATTTTCAAATGACATGATAGAAAACTGATATTGAGATTTTCATGGATGATTTCGCTTGGTGACTCATTCGAGGGTCATGAGAAACTTAATGTGAAGGTTTCGAGGTGTCAAGAGAAAAATCTTGTAGTTAACTGGGAGAAATGTCACTTCATGGTAACACAAGGAATTTGTTTTAGCCACATTGTATCAAAAGATGGAATCGTTGATAAGGCCAAAGTGGAACTAATTTCCAACCTCCCTACTCCTAAGTGTTAGAGACACATATATCATTCTCAATACGCTGTTTTTATCATATTATAAAAGATTTGGCTGTTATAGCTCCTAGCTCTTATGTATTTCCTTTGCTTTGCTGGGAGGACAAGTCCCTTTCACATGGCTCACAAGCTTGTGACACTGCTTTGCTAAGCTCAAAACATGCTAGTGTCACCACTAATCATGCGTGTCTCCCAATCGGGACCTCCCATTTGAGATCATGCGCGATGCTGATTACATGTAGTCAGCCAGACAGAGAGACAAAAAAGTATCATTTACTGTTAGTAAGACACTAGACTCGCCTGTGCCAACTACACAACCACGTAAAAGAGTTTCTAGTCATGTCTTCATTTTCTAGAAAAAAATTTAGGTCATATATTAAGGTCCCTGTCCATCTTTACGGTATCATGCAATTTTTAGAAGTACTGGGTTTTCTAAGCAGATACGAAACCAAGGTTAACTAGGTGGATTTACTCGCCAAGAATTCAACTCGACCACGAAGATAAAAGGGGGTCAGAATGTCACACTTATTCGACAGTCCTGCATCCAACCCCGTGGCATACCCCAGCATGTGATATTTTCTCCTGATGAGCAACTTCTTTCGGCTTTTCGTTTCACACCCGTATGTCGACATCAGAACTACCTAGTAACCGCCAAATTCCGTACCAATGGACTTCTCAATGTAAAAGGAAATTTCGACAGATATTAAGAAATACTATTTTGATGATCCATATCTATTTAAATACTGTCCAGATCAAATAATGAGGAGATGTGTACCCACTGATGAGCAAGTGAAGATTTTAACTTTGCCACTAAGCCCGTGAGGACATTCCGCCACAAGAGACAAGATTTTGCAAGTCGGGTTTTATCAGTCACTCTATTTAAAGATCGTTACTTATGCGTAATCTCAGGCTCAATGCCGTACCATCAGGAGGTCATTCGAAACTAAACATGATGCCTTCACCCCACCCTAATCATTGAAATTTTCGACCGCTGGAGTATCGACTTCATGGGGCCTTTTCCCCTTTCTCGCGTGCCTATCTCTATATTTTATTATCTATTGACCACGTGTCTATGGGTCGAGTAACTTCCAACGCAGAACCAATGACCATAAAGTCGCTTTGAAATTTATAAAGGAACATATTTTTTCTGCGAACCTCGTGCAATTAGAAAAAAAAAGAGGTGATGGGGACTCCATTTTTGTAATCGATCTTTGAAAGTCTCTGTTAAAAAATATGCGGAGTCACCCATAAAGCATCCGTAATAGCCACACCCACGCACCATCGGTCAAGTCGAAGTTAGCCAATAGGAGATAAACATATTTAGAAAAAGACCTGCTCGAATCTAAAAGATTATCACCCGTCTACCGATGTTTTCGGGCATGCACTGCACGCTTTAAAACTGTTCTCACAGGTCTCCCATAGGCTAGCTTATATATACTGCTACTTGCCAGAGACGGGAACACCTAAGTTATCGGGCTATTCGAACTTTTAATTATCTAACTCATACAGGTGTTGCCATTATCGAAGTTAAATGAACCAAGACATGAGGGAATCGTATGAGTAAGTTCCAGTAATTTTATGAGCGCTCAAGTTATTCCATTATCAAACCCTATCACAGAAAACTTTCTTTCAACCCAATCAGAAAGTACTCACAGACAGCTCCTCGATTGCATCTATTTCTCGAGTTCATCTGGACCGCCCTCATCATATATGTTTATCCATTAGATTTTAGCAGAATTGAAACCCAATGAATGGCAACTCCTTCCAAGGTGAACGGCAACTCTTCAAGCCACTCCTTGAGCATTTCTTCCTCTCATTTGAAAGGAAGGTCGGTGGATTGGTAGACCCGCTCACCAAACCCTCTGCTAAACTCATTCTCAATCACTGCAAACACTGGTTTTACTTTGTTATTTCTATTTTATTGTTTTACTTCTTTTGCTTTATTTCATTTGCTTTTCAATAACTTAGAAAATAAAATCATGGGCCTTGTTCTCCTTGCACCTCCACTCTGCTGTAGAGTGATTTGAGTCTAAAGTACTGGGACAATGCTTGTTTCTCAAGTAGGGGTAGATGTACACTTGTTGAACGTAACTACTCGTTATATGTTCATATGGGCTCAAACTTTTTCAAAATTTGCTTCTTTATATTATGCCTACTTCCCCAAGACTCAGACATTACCCCATGATCTCATACACATCAAATACATCATCTTATCGCATGTACATCTTAACAAGCACACAACAAGCCTGAGTTCATTGATTATTTCAGATCTCCACTCTCATCACAACAAACCACGACTTACTACAAATTTCTCCATTATTCTGCTTTATGTTTCCATTTGTGCAGCATCAATTTAAATGGTCATAACTTATGCATCATAGTCTTATGGAACATCTATAATTGAAAAATGATTAGAGGCCATTATTTCTTGCATACTGTGGAGTTGTAGTGTCTCATCCCTTGCACCCATTTCTTGAGCTTAAAGTTATCAAGTTTATTCTCAACTAGAATCCGGATGTATGAACAAAGAAGGGTCTTCATGGAGAGTTTGAAGATATCCCAAGAATGGATTACAAGACTAAGTCTTACACGCGCCAATAGGATTTGAACAAGAGAAAGGTGAACATGTAAAACTCCGATGAAAGGCAGCTTTCGGAATGTGTCACATGTATAGCGGCACCACTGTTCCAAAAGTGAAAAATATATATTAAAAAAAAAAAAAAAAAAAGAAAATCGCTTAAACAGTTGTACCTGGTGACAACTTAAAGTTCTGACTCTACAACCTCGTCAAACAGTATGAGTAAGTTGTACCGCACAATCTTAAACTTGTACCGGTACAACCTGGCCGGGAATTAGTAAAAGAGCTTAAACCAAGATTTGCCTCTTTCATTTTCCATATGTTTGCCATCCCACAAGAAGAGCTCCCAGCCACTGCCATTCTCACACATTCCCAAGACCGGGCCTTGCTCCGCCAGGTTTCCTAAGCTTCCAGCCCAGATTACATCACAGCATGCCCGAACGGTAAGCCCCACAACTCTACTAGCATTGCTGATTTTCTCTCACCACACATGATCTTTTGGTTGATTTGGCTGATATTCTGTGATTGCCGGTGGAGGCTACGCTGGTCAGCTATGCGTAAGACTGTTATCTATGTGCACAGGCTGTGCCAAAGCCGTTTCGAGATGTGGTTTGGGACATGATGATTTATATTCAATATCCGGTCAAGACAGTTATCATTGCCATTTCCATGGCACGTTTAAGAATACCTGAAGGAAGGAATCTGCCTTCTATGAACAAGCAAGAAAAGAGAAAGCCTCGATGCCTCCCAACCAAAGTGAAAAAGAAAAGGTGAAACAAGTTGTATCCCCTCTCTTCGTGAAAAGTGAGGAATTATCGCATGCTGTTGATGAAGAAATAGAGGCTATGTCTGATGAGGACTCGAGGCGAGCACGAAAAATGGACCCGGGGCAATACAAATAGGGGTTTCACCGCGAGAGTGGGCGTTAATTTGAAACGTTTATATTCTCATCCCATCAAAAATGGGAATTATCCAGAACGTAACAGTACTTCGTAAGTAATCGAGGATCGTGGAATATTTACCAGTTCGAGAATCCCACACCAACTCAAGCGAAAATCACTGGCCGATTAATCGTGGTCGAAACTTCGTGATGGAAAGCGCCTTCATGTCACTCCGACTCGATAGCACATGCCTTTGCACCATATTTGCCTCCGACGCCGGACCGCACCATATCCACTGTATATATCGACTTCGGCGCCCAAGCATCGAGGCCTGTGTGCACCGCCCCGGCACTCCATGAGCGGATTTATGAAAAAGAATTGCCCGAAAGTTAAATGAATACGCCCTCGATGAACAAGATCATTCACACCTGATTTCAAGCCGAAGGGTAGTGAAAAGTCTCCCAGCCAAGAACAGATTCAGTTGTTGTATGAGGTTACGACTGAAGTCATCGATCACGCACGAATATATGGTGCCGAATGAGGAGTTCTTATAACATTCGCGATGTGTTTCAAGATATTCCGCTTCCTCACTGCAGGATCAGCATTGTAAGAATGATGAGGGAACAAGTTAAAGAAAAGAGGGTGATATTTGATCAAAAGTGTATCACTAATAAGACTCCGAGGGCCAAGAGCCGGAGCAAAGATCCACTAGACCACAAATTCTCTGTCTTCAAGATGCCTCTCCCGGGGACCACTTCTATCCACAAATTTCAGCTGACTATCGAGCAATATCGCTTTTAAAGAGGATGGAGCTACGATCAAGGGGTGGTTCAAGTGCATTCCCTGGAAGGTATGCTTGGACCGACGCCTCTGTGCTTGAGAGCCACATCTTCGTGGGAGCCAGCGATACGATGCTACTCCAGATTATTTGAAAGGGGAATCAGAAGAATTAGATGATTGTGGATTATGATCCATTCTCTTCTAATGAGGATGAGGTGACGACGCCGCATAGTCGTGTTAGGCTAGACTAGGTGAAGGTCAATCTAGTAGTAGACCTTAGCCATGTTATGCCAACACCGCTTTGATCTTTTACCTTTTCTTCCATTTAGCCCACTGTCATTACAAACTTAATGACCCTTGACTTACTTATGTTTGTCGTTCTTTTGACATTATGCATGATGGTTACATGTTCTTATGTTATATGATCGCTACCTTATATCATTCACTACGCTTCATCAAGTTGCATTTACTACCTTACATTTAAAATCCATAATCCTTATTTGAATAACCAATCAGGTATTAGCCTCGTTATATAATGTTCATTGTGTAAGAATGTGGTTGGTCTGTCTGAGTCATGTCGTGGTACATACTAAAGTGGGTGAATGTTTATCTCCATACTGCTATTTTGATCTTGCAAAGCTCGATCATAATTTGAGCGCCTTGTTGAAATTACCAACAGTAGTTCCCACTAAATTACAGACTAGCAAGATGCAAAGTTGGGGTGTGATGAACATTTTGAGTGATAATTATAATAGAATTGCCACATCTAAATCAATACTTACCCTAATATTTGGCAAAAGAACAGGTATTTCTAATTTCTTCTATGTTTCCGTGTCATATGTGTCTTTTCTGTGTTTAAAACTATATGCACAAGGATGTTTTGCCCTAGTCAATATGAAGCAATGTGGATGTGGGTGAATGACGGTCTCTGAACTCCAAATGAAGCAAGGAAAGTTCAAGTGATATCTTGCACCGGTACAACTTAAAGTCTCTACCGCACAACTTTACAAAATCAAGAACATATCACCTGACAAACTTAAAGCTCCCACCCAGCACAACTCACGGAAATTGGCAGCGGGATTACTTATTGTAAATCAGACAACTTAAAGTTCTACCTCCAGATAAACTTGCTTGAAAATCATCAGTAGGAAATTGTACCTATTAACCAAAGTTCTACCCAAAGACAACCGCATGGAACTTACTGATTTGTCCAAGAATTTGATCCGCACGCGAGGGCACTTTCTGGCTTAACTAACCAAAAATGGAAAATCACATTGAGGTGGCTATGTGCTGAGGAGGACACAAGTAATAGGGCGCCTGGACTTAGGTTTAGGCTTTGATAGAATAAGAGTTTTTCTCCCATTTTTTTGAGCGGTACCCTCAGAGGATCCAGATTTCAGATTCCATTCTTTTGTAAAGCTGATTCAAGAGTTTTGCAATCTTCAAGATAATATTCATTCGCTTAAATCTAGCATTCCAAATAGAGTTCTTCATCCTCGCTTACAAGTTAATTCGATTTCTTCAAGGTAATCGTTTTTATGATAATTGTTCTCAACTTTAATTGTTCATAAATTTAGAGTTCAACTCGATCATTTCTGGATCCTACTGGGGAAACTCACCCCGATCAAGGTAAAGTCCCTCAATCTCTCGATCTTCAATGGATTGTGTGATATTAATCACTTGTGCGTAAGTCAGAAATCCTTAGTCAAGTATATTCTGACAACGCGTTAACGAGATACTCCTGGTGACACGTCAGGCTGATCATAACGCAAGCTAAGGGTCCGTATTAATCGAGAACAAGTGTTTAGTATTATTCTCGATCATCTTATTTTCCAAAGAGCACTTAAAGATAAATCCCTTCATCAAAGACCATTTATCAATGGTTCCTAGATGAGTTTATAAAATAAGAGGTGGACTTACCTCGATCGTATGAGCGGAACCCTAAAAATCCCAAGATTTATCTGCTCTTTTCCATTTAAAACATTCAAAACCAATCAACCATTCACTACCAACACAACATTGTACTTCATTTAAGTCATATCACTTTAGTGGAGAATAGTTCCTATTGATCGCCTAAATCGTACCACTCCCCTCGTGGAGATGACTGTGGATTCCAACAAAGATACAATGCCACTTGACCATAATTCCTACGCCGGGAATAGAATTAGCATACTAATCAAAGATCTTAAGCATTCTCCCCTAGGATTAGGCGAGGATAGGATGATATGTCGCGGGATTTCTGGCGGTGCTGAGGAGATCTCGTGGACTTACCACAGCGGACCTCGAGATCATGGATGATGTCGAGTTCACACGCCATCCTCGGGGATGGATCGCCGAGATGCCCAGCGTAGTGGTTGTTATTTATCGGTGAGCGGTAGAGGTTACCGCCTACACGCAGATCTTGCATTTTGCGTGGTATTTCCTGTGGGACAAGATGATATTTTTCCCAGACAAAGCGTACTGTCCGTATGTCGTGACGCTAGTATTACAAGAAGCCTTATCCTGTGAGATATGAGACCAGACTTAGATCTACCCCAGTTTACAGTATGAGGATGTTTTTCCGGATGAGCTACCGAGACTGCCTCCGCGCAGGGCTGACCCCCTGCAGATCGGAAGCTTGCTGATTCCCTGCTATTTTTGCCCATCTCTATGACCCCGCATAGGAGGTGGCACTAGTTGAGTCAGGGCAGTGAACCTTCGGTGAGTCCAACCATGAGCCATCGACAAGGGGTTCAGACCAGCACTCACCTACGGGCGCCCTGCTCTCGGTCATAAGAAGAAAGACTGCACCTTCATCAGGCATTGAACATCACACAACGGTTACAGCCAAGCACCTACTCCATCGGGCCGGAGGTGATCGACAGATTTGTTTGATCATGGAGAAGATAGCTCCAAGCCCCAAGATGCATCTTCACACTAGTTACCATCACCGAGGGTTAGGGGAGATAGATCCTGCAAGACAATGCTAGTGACGCTGCTATGGGCACCCCTTGAAGCTTATGGTGATGCCCTCGACCGACGACGCACCGCACGGCGATTCACGGATTCGGCGCATAGGTATTCCAACCTTTGGCTCAGACGGGCTTTGTCGTGAAGCCTTCGGTGGATGATGGATCACCAGTCAAAGTGGGAGATGAGTATCACGGAGGATTATGGTTACAATATTTGAGAGACCATCACCAGATGCAAGCTCCGCAAGTGCGAAGCTTTGCCATCGAGGTGAGATTTTTCGGACACGTAGTGTCGCATCGCGTGTCAGGACCCATAAGGTCAGGCCGTGATGAGTCGGGAGAGTTCAAGTTAGTCTGAGATAATGCAAAGCTTCGGGATTATTGGTACTACAAGAGATTCATTACATTTCTCCCGACAAGAACACCTATGATGGTATCGATCCCGAAAGAGTTCAAGTTTGATCGATGACTGATGCGAAAGAGGCATTCCAGATCAAGGAGGCTTACTTTCACCCTCCTATCTCTCGATAGTCCCTGACAGTGACAGTGGGTACACGTTGTATTGTGATGTGCCTCGAGGGCCGGATCGGGATGTTTTTGGATGTAAACTAGGGTCGTAGCCATGGTCCCCCGCTCGCCGAAGAATCATGAGCGTCACTTACTCCCACACACCTTATTACGGAGTCATGGTCGTAGTCTTCGCCTGAAGATTTAACGCCACTACTTATATGGCAAGGAGTTCGAGGCGCACTGCACCATAAAAGTCCGGGCGATATTCTCACGCAAACGTGACCTCAATATGAGGTAACGCAGATGGATGGAGTTCCTAGAGGATTATGATTTTCATTTTGCACAATTAATTCCGGTAAGGCAAATGTGGTGGCTGATGCACTTAATGAAAAGTCACTAGAGTATTGCCAAGATAGCTTCCCGAGTGGCGATGCTCAGACTGGGACGCTTGTTACGCATCAAGCGAGCGTGCTCAGTGGTACGCCAGAGTTTAGTGGGCTACACCGCCTTCTCGTTGAGCGGTGGAAAGTGATCGCGAGTCCCGTGGACAAAGACGCGAGATAGTGTTTCGACCGCGTCGCCAGTACAAGTGACAAAAAGGTCGACCGCCCACGCAAATGGTAGTCTTCAGATAGAGGACGAAGTAGTGGTTTCCATTGATCGACGAGAGGAGATTCTCGTGGAGTTTCACCGCTCGGTTTGCCGGCATTTAGTGGCACAAGATGCACTAGATCTTCGCCATATACTACCGAGCGATGAAAAGACACGAGACTGGTTCGACGATGTCTCACATGTCGTACAGTGTTAAGGCCGAGCACCGTAGGCCGCAGGCTACTCAGCCCACTGAGATGGTCGAGTGGAAGTGGAGCACGCCACGCATGGATTTTGTGACCCACTACACTACACAATCGCAGGACATGATGCATGGGTGATAGTGACCGGCTCACGAAGTCTAAGACATTTTCTAGTCATATGGATGACCCTGACATTGGAGAGATTCTCACCGGTCAGATATTCGAGAGATAGTCCCGCCACATGGAGCACCTGGTGATCCATAGTGTCTGATAGATCTGAGGTTTGACGCGCACCTCTTGAAGCAAGTGTTTCCAAAGGCCATAGGCACACGGCTGACCATGAGTACAACCTTCCACCCAATTAATAGACGGTCAACTCGTAGAGGACTATACAGTGTTGGGAGGGACATGCCGCAAGCATGCGTCCCGATCATAAGGGTAGTTAGAAGAGCACTTGCTCCTTAATGGAATTCGCCACAACAATAGTTATCAAAGTAGCATAACGATGAACCATATGAGGTGATTGTATGGAGGGCACAGAATCACTGATATGTCGACCAAGGTGGGAGAGAGCTCCATCATCGGTCCCGGGACATGATTAGAGGCACCTCCGAGAAGGTGAGCTTGATACGACAACTATGCCTTTCTCTCACGCCGCAGCCGACATAAGAGTTATGCAGATGTACAAAGTCGACCCTTAGAGTTCGAGGTTTGAGATCACGTCTTCTTGAAGATGATGCCTCAAGAGCGAGTGGTCAGGTTCGGCAAGCGCTGGAAGCTATCGCCAGGTTCATCGGACCCTTCTCGAGATACCGAGAGGGTAGGCATCAGAGGCTGCACCTAGGCTGGTTTTACCACCCAAAGATGTCAAGTGTCCACGGTGTATTTAACGCCTGAAAGCCTCAAGGTACACTCCGTGATCTAAACATGTAGTGATCAAGAGAGATTGAGGTTAACATGATGGGACCTTCATATGACCAAGCAGTATCAGGATGGGTACCGATTAGGTTTTTGCACGCATGACCGCGGAGGCCAGCGAGGGTGTTACGGCAAGCATCAAGGGAGTAGAGGAGTCAACGTGGAGCGCGAGACACGATGGCGTGCCACCTATCCCTTTCGTTTAGGATTGACAGGCAATGTATTTATCGCTAATATTTAAATGACTAGCTTACATGCACGGCGTAGCACGCTGCATATGCATGTGTCAGGTTAGATTGTCCGCACTTCGTGGATCTTAAAATTCCTTTTGGCGAGGGGATAACAAGACTCGAGAAAATCTCCAATTTTAAAAGTAAAATCGGGTCACTTTAAACCGGCTTAGATCTCGATGATGAAACTATCGCCGTTGGAATCGCTCGCGAAATTATTACTACGCGAAATCGGAGACGTACTGACTTTCATGCTGAGGCACCGTGGGTGTCGTGCCATAAAACGGGTTCGAGAGACATGTGATGTGACAAAAGTCACCTAATACATGTACTCTTGTGACACATGTTGCAATATTAGCGAGATGATGGAAATGGACGGCCTAGATAGTGCCAAGTGTCAAAAATCTAGAAGAAGGGACATGATGGGAATTAAATGAAATGTTAATGAGATAAGACAAAATAATGAATAGTTGTCTTCTCAAATTGAAAAGCCAAAACGTGCAGGAGAGGAGAGGGAGATGCAAAGGTCAGATTTGAGGTTTTTAGGAGAGAGAGATAGCACTTCTCTCTAGGATTCCTACGATCGGATCGTTTGCTCGACGGATAAGAAGCAGTTGTCATACGTGAGGGCTACACAAGAATCGATTTTATGGAGTTCACAACTCCAGAGGATATTTTCCTACTTATGTTAATCTTGCTAAAAGCCATAAATTGGTTGCGAATGTTCTGAGGTTTGTTTTCGTGAAACTCTGGCCTCAAAGTTGAACCGAGTGGAGAAAATTCCTATTTATGTGGTCGTGAACAAGAACCCGAGGGTTTCTATCACCACATGAATAAGGACACATAAATTCTTGTGTGAAAATGTTTGGTCGAGTGATTCAAAATGAATTGTTAGTGTTTGCCACAAACACATGTGAGTTAATTTTGTGTAATTGATTGTGAATTTGCATAACATGTTTTATGTGATTTAATTATGTTAATATATATGCATGTGAATATATTATGAAAGTGTTGAATTTGGGCATCATGTATCTCCATATGCATTTGGGCGCACTTAGAATATATTAGGGAGTGAGTGCATGACATGAAATTGAAAGAAAAACGAAAAACGTTTGAAAGAAATTTCATGAAATATTTTCTCCGAAGAATTGCCTCGAGGGACGCCCAACAGATCACTGGGATGAGTGACCACGACAGCCTCGGAGACATCCACCCGCCGAGGGTAGTCCACATTTTTATCAAACTGGCGGGTATGCCAAGAACAAATAGCTTTTGTTTTGAAACGGATTACTTACTCCGCATTCGGCTTAGGCATATGTGAGGGAGCTCCAGAACTCAGACAGGCTGGGTATGTAGACATTCGAAAGTAGTTCACAGAATCAAGTTGAATATGATTGTTTGCATGACATGTGCACGAAGCGTGAGCAACCCATGTAGAAATTATCTCTACTCAGTTTTGCTCAATACCCCCACGAGGGATCACTATTTCAAAATAAAGAGTTTATCGAAGGGCGGCACTCACTAGAGGCCGCTATGTAAGAAGAAAGTCGGTTGTGGCTTGTGGTATTGATTTTTGTATAACATGTATTAGAATTGTAAATTTTAATATATGTTGAATTAAGAGATAAAAACTTCAACCATGTAATATATTTGGTCAGATATATATTTTCAGGAATATTGACGCAGCCCAAGTGGGCCATTATTTTACTTGCATGTGACCTCTGCGGTGGCTATTGTTGATTATTGGGATGTGTTTTTGTGTACTCGGTAGAGCTCCCGCATAAAATGAGATTCTCGTCTGATTTTTTATGAGTGGTGTCGAGTTAGATCTAATATCCACGAATATTCCGCGGGTTGACGTTGTCAAATCTGAATCTCTTGGTTTTAGGGCGCCACACACAAAATACATCAACTATACTAACAGTTCAAGAGTTAATAAATTACTTCTACCGCATATATCAAAATGTACAATTTCTAATACACATATAAAATAACAATGCTGCCACAACCCATTGTTCTAAACGCGCTCTAGTGAGCACCATCCTCCCAGACACCTCGCACTGGAATAATGATTCTCTATTGTGGTGAGCAAAGCCAAGAGAGATAATTTCTACATTGCATTTTTCATCTATGCATACGCCACGACAAACAATCACATTCAAGCAATTTATGAACCTATTCAATGTCTCGGATCCTCATTCCACTCTCACATATGCTCAAGTCGACGTAGAAATACAGCTAAAACAAAGTTTTTGTTCTAAAACTCACTACCGAATTTCGATAAATTATTGGACTACCCTCCGAGACTAATTGTCGGATAACGCCTAAACGGGCCACGGTCCCATCCGTTGATCCGGCTTGGACGACTCTCCAAGGCAATTCTCTTTAAAAATCTTCCGGCCGAACTTTCACAAACATTTGTTTTTCTTTCAATTTCATGTCATGCACTCACTCCTAATATTCTAGGGTGCCCCAATGCATATGGAATGCATGATGCCAATCCCAACACATTCATGCTAATATATTCACATGCATATATTAACATAATTATTCAAACAAATTATGTTATTAACTTATGATCAATAACACCAAAATTAGCTCATGGGTTAACAAAGCAAACATGTACCCATTTTGAATCACTTACAACACACATTTTCACACCAAGAAAATTCACTATTCACGAATGCGAAATCTCTGGTCGCACTATTCACTGCCACAACAATGGGGATTTTCTCCACTTGGTTCAAAGCTTTTAAGACCGAAAACGTGGCTAATCCAAACCTCAAAACATCCCCAACCATTTACATGGCTCTTAGCCAAAGAATAACACAAGTAGGAAAAGATCCCTACATCTTGGAGTTGTCGGAACTCCACCAACTCCGGCAGTCCTCGCGCACTCCTCACCGTAGATCGACGCGCATTTCTTGCTCGTCGAGAACCGACGATCTGAACGATCGAAATCTAGAGAAGGAGTTTCTAAAACTTCAATTCCATCCCCATTGTCGTATTTTCGTTTACTTGAGAAGATGAACACTATTATCTTGTCTTATTCATTTTAATATTTCACACTTCATCATGTCCTTCCTTTCAGCCTATTTCACACATGGCTTAATCTCACCATTCATTCCTATCATATTCCCAATTCAGAATATGCGCCAAGATGACACGCAGAAATACCTGTTCACACACGCCTTTCACGAGCCGTTTATGGCACCCAAGATCTCGTAAAAACATGAAATTATGATTGTTCCCTGAATTCAACCAAATTCGACGTAGCTAGATTTCCCTACGAGATCACATTCTAACCCAGAAACTGCTTTCATTAGTCCGAGATCTAGAAAATTTGGTTTTGACTGAAATCAATGCTTTTACCCTTTTTCAAAATTAGAATTTTCGTCTTACAATGTTGATTAGTGATTATAAAGAAAATTTTAAATTAATTTCCATAGAAATAAATAGAAAGAGTTGGAAAACAATAAAGAAAAGTTGTAAAGTTCATCAATCCATGTATATCTTTGCGAAGTAATAAAAGCAATATTTTTCACTTTCTTTTATGATACTTCTATTTTTATCTCTTTGATATTATTTAGGGGAAAATGGGTAAAAGAGAAGCAAGAACTGGGATTGATTTTAAAATTCTGCTATAACCCTGCTAACATATATGTGATTCATGTTAGTCTTTTATGAAAATGAAAATTTTTATAACAATCAATTTTTCAACCTATGTTGAAAGAAGAATTTAAACCAAGCTTATATGATAAAAGACTAATCTGACACAGAAAGTCATTTAGGAGTATCCAAGGAAATTTACATATACAAAGCTAAAGTTACATGTTATCCAAAATATAATATTAATCTGTAAGATAAAGATTTTGATAATAGCTTAAGCTTATATTTCAAATTCTTAAAAGCGGTTTCATTAAAGAAGGTAATAATGTGATGACAATGTATTATACTAGTTTACACACTATCAAACTCAATATGAAAGCTTATCAAGATAAACCATTAAGAAATTAGTGAAGAATGTAGAGAACTTGCCGAAATAATGTAACCCTCAAAAGTTGGACAAAATAGAGATACCAACAAATTACATTTTAAGTCTTGAAGATAATATTCCTGAAGAAAATCATATACAAAGGATTGATTTACCTATATTTAGGGGAAATTCCTTGATAGGAAATAATAACCGAATAAATAGAAAGAAGAAGTTTCAAAATAATAAGAGAAGAATACATTCACCTTCCAATGTTAGAGATTATTATAATGAGAAAGGGAAAGGAAGAGAAGGCATGGGATGGTCGCCTCACTTTGTATTTCTAGAATCTATGTAGAGAGAGAAATAGAATTGTGTTTGAGGGTGGGGGATATTTCAACTGTAATAGGATGAAGTCTATTTTTCTTAGTAATCTTTGGTCTTGGGTTAATATGTATCATGTGGGAGAGACCAACTTCATTGATTGATTTTTTTTTGTTTACGAGGGCTATAAATGTGACACCCAAACCCTGTTCGTTGGACAACCCGTTAACACGTGGAATGCCTGCTTTTCGAGAGTCCTCAATGCCACACAATGTCTCACTCGAGACCAGAAACTTGAGTAAAAAGGGCCATGTCGCCCATACATCCATACTCATCAAAATATAACCAACTATATTACAATAGTTTCAAGAGTTAATTACACTCTTACACAAAACATATATCAAAGAATTGTTTAATACATGTTTTTATAAAATGTAAATCAAAGCCGCATGTCGATTTCTTCTCAAAACGGTTTCATGAAATAGCTGCCTCCCAAATACTTCGTGACTAAAAGGATCCCACGACAGGGTGAGCAAAGACCAGCAGAGTAAACTCCTACTAGGGCTACTCCCCACCTAAGTGCACATGCAATGGACGTACAACAAAACAAACATTCCACTCATGATATGACAATCCTAGAATGGAATCTACGTGCCATGAATGAGATGCTACTCCTCATGACCCCTGCACCAAGTCCTCACCGACCTCTCTCAACATGCGTTATGCCATGTATTTGGACAATCTCCGATTACAGCTTTACTTCAAAGCTATTGGACTCACTCCGATAACAACTTGATTCACAAGCTTTGGACAATCTCTGACTACAACTTTATTTACAAGCTTGGGACAATCTCCGATAACAGCTTTATTCAAAGCTACTGGACTTACTCCGATAACAGCTTGATTTACAAGCTTTGGACAATCTTCGATAACAACTTTATTCAAAGCTACTGGACTTACTCTGATAACAACGATCTCAATAAGCTTCCGGATTCTATTTCCGATAATAGCTTGGTTCACAAGCTTTGGACAATCTCCGAGAACAGCTTTATTCAAAAGCTAGTGGACACCATAGAAATTAACTTTATTTCAAAAGTTAAATGACAATTGAGAACGCTTTTTATTTCAAAAGCTAGGACAGAACTCATCACAGCCTTGAGCTGCTTTGGACACCCTCACTGGGCGCATTGGTTTTACAAGCTTGACAACTCTCGAGAATGACCAAAGCACATCATCTCAGTTACCTGCCTCAGTAAACATAACTTTTCAGTCACACTGCTGGTCCCCTTACACCCAAAAGGGTTCCGTGCTTTTCACCCGAGGATTAAATCGCCCCTTCTTGCTATGTTCAACACACCTCTAATTTTACTTATAAGAATTGGACATTCTCCGAGAATTTTTATTCAAAATTATTGGGCAAACTCCGACTTCAATAATGACTGACTTTCATAACACCTTTTATGTAATGCCCAAATATCATAATAGTTTTCTTGAACATGTTTAGGGGTATAATAAAAGCTAAATGAATTTTGTGAAATAAACGACCCATTAATAGAATCCGCTGGGTAAATTAGTCATTTACCACTGAGATATGAGAGGCATAACACAAATAAGTTTATATGCAATTATGGAATTTGAAAAGTTGGAATAGAAAAATAGAGAGAAAATGGAGGACCTATTAGCAAGAATGAGAAAAAGTTTTAAATAACTTATGGCCAACAAGGCCTTGAGGAACATGGTCTTGGATACATCAAAAAGTGGAAGAATCGACATTTTCTCATTCAAGATAGAGAGCATGATAGTATAGTTGAGAGAAAAGTAGAAGAAGAGGAAGGAAGGAAGAAAAGCCAAAGGTATGGAACTCAACTACTTGGTTTGGTATGAACTTTGAAATTCCTCGCCACTATGGGTATGATTACTTTTTGTTATATGTATGGATACATGTCTGGTTTCTGGTATAGATATGAGCTCTGTACATGTTCCTGTGTGGTTTTGTTAGATTTCCCTTATCCTAACCCTAGATTTAAGGAAAGCAGGTCGTAAAACCTCTAGTTTGTCTAGAGGTATGGAATTGGAGAGGGATTTCCTGAAGAATGTTTCCTTTTCTAGGGTTTTTCAAGGAAACTACCATGACCTTAATGAGAGTGTTTGCTTTTGAGAAAAGTAAAAGAGAGCTCGAATGGTCTAAAGATCAATTTAGAAGTTGTTTCAGCCGAATTTATCCATAAGATGTGTTTAGAGCATTTTAGAGGTTTTAGGTGAATTTCGGAGAGAAAAACATACAAGAAGTGGGAAAACATTCATACACAGGTGTGTGCACTCCACGCCTAGGCGAGAAGCTCCGCCTCGGCGAGCAAGCTCACGCCTCTCGCAGAGAATCGATCACCAGCAGATTTTTCTGCTTTTGCCTGCAACTCTCGACGGTTATAACTCCTTCGTCCAAGTCCGCTTTGAGTGTTCTTCTGACTCTATGGAAGCCCTTTTGAGTTTGTTAGAATCTATTCATATAGCTTGATACACACAGCTTTATATTACATCCGAAATGACAAAGACAAGTGTTATTGCTGTTGTCAAGCCAGCAGGTGTCACAGAGTGTTTGCTGATTTTCTTCACGGCTTGCAACTTGCATAACTCCTTCGTTAGGACTCCGTTATGGGTATTCTGGGACTCTATGGAAATCTCATTGAGTCTAGAATCTAACTATATGCTATTTATGGATTTTGAGCCCACATCTTTCTGAAAATTGAAATTGTTGTACCAAGTAAAAATTTTAATCGCCGTTAGCACTGAATTATGGTAAGAAAAGATGTAGATATGAACAAGAAATAGTAATATACGAGATTTGATATGTAAAGGAGTATAGATAAGAAAAGTAATTTTACGGGTATCAAAGGAAGAATTCCTGTTTCCTGCATTCCTACTGAGGTAGGACAGTCTGATAAAGTACAAGTAAAACTTACAAGTATAGGAATGTATAAGTATATGTCATAAGATAGGACCGTCTGATATAAGTTAATAAGAGATAAGATGTTATGACATGATATATGAAAAGGATAAGAAATATACCAGTAATAAGAAAGATACTAATGATATGACAAAGATATGAAACACCATAGGTATAAAAGGAGACAAAAGTGCATTATGATAAAATATGATTTGATAGGTTATATGCTAATATATGATATGATATGAATATGTGATGAATACGTGATATTTAATATATGATATGGATATATGATAGAAATATGAAAGTACAATTTAATAAATAAAACATGATAGAAATGCATAAATGCTAGAAGAGATGAATAGATAAAGACATAATAATACAAAGACATACGAATAGAGCAAAGATATATATGAATATATGAATAAGAGTGCATAGATGCATACATTGATATATGATAGGATTACATATATGATACGAAGATAAGACGAATGATAGAAAAGATATGAATATATATTGTAAAGAAATATGAGAACAACAATATGAAGTTAAGAAAAATGTGAAGGCATTACGGCATTTAAATAAATAGTAGTGTATACTATCAAGATACATGATAACAATAGTTATTCAGCAGATAGACATGTGATGTAAAAGTAACAAATGGATTGTCTCGGCTATGACCTGTAGAGGGATAGATAGGGCATGCCTATAGTGGGATACGATGCCTGCAGCATATACAAAGTGAGTCGTCCGCTTGGTCATTTTATAGCTCTACCTGCTTCAGTCACACACGTAGATAGACTATTGTCTTCTGAGCACATAGTAATTCTCTGAGTACACACAGTAGATAGATCATTGTCTTCGTATAGTGATAGTACCTTTCTGTACCTACAGATACGCATCATTTTTTTCAGACAGCCGATAAGACAAGATATATACCTCGTATCCGTCAGCTGGTATAAGGCACATGAAACAAAGATATGAAAAGTATAAATGACAAAGATATGAAAAGTACACAGTACATGAAAGTATATGAAAAGTACAAAGTACTGTATATGACAGTATATGCAAAGAACAAAGTATAGTAGATGAAAAATACAAGATTAAAGTATATGATAATACAAGTATGAAAGCATAAAGATAGTACACTAAAAGTATATGAACAACTTTATATGCAGGAAAGTATATGACAAGTATACAAGTACAAAGTAAATGTCAAAGACAATTTAACCTGATATATAAGCATGAGTTATATATGAGAATATATGAAAATATATGATAGTATATGAAACCATATGATAGTATAGTTGATAGGTTATAGAGAGAGCATAAGAAATATGAAAATATAGAATATATGCATAGTACAAGAATGTAGACGATAGTGATATAACTCCAGATAAGATAGGTATATGAAAGTATATGAATTAAAGCATATGAAATATGCAAATAAACAACAGAAAGTGTATATGAATATGAGGGTATATGAAATATACAAAGTATGTTATATATTATACAAACTTATATGATATGCAAATGACATGAAACATAGCATATGGAAGATAGTTTATGAAAGAGGTTATACTTTAATATGAAAATGACAGAAATGTAATATGAATGAGAGGATGAATATGAATAAAATGTATATAAGCCCCACTAAGAGTAAAGCTGCAAGACGGGTTTTAATCCGTAGGTACTCAAGACAAGGATAGAGGACCACATCCCACACGCAGAGAGCAGCGCCGTAGATAGGTGCTCACTGCACCGTCAGAATCTCTATATTTTTGGATATGTACATGTATAGTATTGTAATAAGATTTGTATATGTATATGTAAATGAGACTGTTGTTTAGAAGGAGAACATGAATGCCACTATGGTGATACTTATAATGAAAATGTTTTTTTTTTTTATATGAGAAAAGACAAAGTTAAGAGTCCCAAAGATTAACCAAGATTCACCAGCCTCGCCCGTGCTGGTGGGGGCATGACATTTTTTGGGGGACTGAAATCCACGTAATCGAACCTAACCTCAACATCAAACACAATGCTGATTTTACTTCCCATCCACTCTCACACCCATTTCACGCGATGCCTAGTGCATAAATGCAATGCAAATGGGCCATTGCCCATTACCATGCTACATATATGATGAATGCTATATATACATGCATCAATTGGCAATTTATATCGACATGCATACAAATTCCAATTAAATCACACCATACATGTTAATATTCCTAGCAGACAATACTAACATTTATTTCGCACAATTTCAGCATATCACTCAAACAAGCAATGACACACAAATGATCCTCATTCTCGGATCCATAAAAAACAGGGTACACACTATCCCTCATGACTTTGAACCATTTTGGTTCCATTCACCACCAATTTCCTATTTCAGGCCATAAATAGCCCAGAACACCAACAAAACTCGAAGACATGAGTCTTGGGACCAAAACCAAACTAAACACAGTTTGGGACTGCCCTTAAACCGTCCCAACTTTCCAACATTTAGTCCCAAAATCTACGGACTGATATTCCACGACCATTCTTGGCTCCAAGAACAAACCCAAGCCATCACACGACATTTAAGCTAGAAATAGCCAAGGTAGGAGAAAACCCTTACTTGTGGAGTTTTTTAGAAACCCCATATTCCGGTACCCACGCGAAGCTCTTGTCACGTTGACCAACTTCGCTCGTCAAGCAAACTGATGGTCCGATATCTGTAGATCTTAGAGAGAAGTTGGACATTTTCTCTCTAAAATCCCTTTCTTTTCTTCTCTGTCGAATCCAAAACTAAAGAGGAAGAAGATCCCGTTTCTTCTCCTTTATCCAATTTACTTCACTATGTTTTGACTGTCTCAACCCACATGGTTTAAATTTGCGGCCACGTGGTCATCAACACAAGCTCGTGGTCCAAGAGGAAAATGGCCTCCAGGTGTAGACTCACGACCGCCACAGTATGTTCATTTGATCGTGCACTTGGCATCTACCCACAAGCGTGAAATCCCGACCATCTCGGAATTTAACGAAATTCGATAGAGTCACTAGATTTCGTGAGACGATTCCAACGGTGATGTCCGTTTCATCATCCGAGACCTAGAAAAATCTCAGCTTTTCCACTGTCTCAAGCAATTACCATTTGCCATTTTTGAAAATCAGATTTTTTTCCTAAGCTTGACTTTTTCATTGAAAATAAGAATAAAGAATAATAGAAATACAATATATAATTAATGATAAATGCATCATAAGTATAACACTAACTTGCATTTAATTCTTACCTTTTTTTTTGTTGAAAATGCATTGTTAATATCATTTGGATCCCACAATCTACTCCATTTGCTCGTCTTCAGACATTCTTTTTCACGAACAACCCAACCCATTTGTTGTATCAAGTCACGCATTTGTATTGTCTTTTGCCAGGCTGTGGTTATTAGACATCGATCACGAAGAACTGGTACGACACCTGTTGCATATAAATTGCAGTTATCCAATATGCTCAACATAAATTTTTTGTCGGCCCCTTTAAAAAAACAAACAATATCAAGAAAAAGCTCTTTTTCAAAATAGTCAAGCCCATCAAAGCTTAGTCTAAATAGGTCATTAACTTCCTTCTTAGGACATATTTTCAATTTATCTAATTCACTTTTCCATTCATCCATTGTCTTGCCACAAAGAGAAGAACCCAGAACTTTAAAGGCTAAAGGATGGCCTTGAGCATAATTGATCAAGCACTTTAAGAGGTTCATATAATCTTCTTTAGGCACATTTTGTCTAAAGGCATGCCAACTAAAGAGTTCAATAGATTCTTCCTCACATAATGCGATAGCCTCATACAATAAAACATTAACTTCAGTCGATGCTTCCAATTGATGCCTATTTAGCAAACATTTATCTTTTGTAGTTACAATGATTCTACTTCTTGGAGCAAAACAAAGCAACTTAATCAATAATCGCACTTGGTCTCGATGAATCCATAATACCAACAAGAAATATCCTCGTAGTTGCTTCATCTCATTTCATATCTACTCCATCAACGAGCGTTATTTAATTCTAATTTGCATCCTTTTTGAATACCATGAAGAAGTTCTTGTAGTAATTGAAGTCTATCATTGTGACTTTTGAATCTCTTTTTGACATCTTCAAGAAAACAACTGCCATCAAATTGACATAAGATATCACTTTGCAATGGTAGTTTTGCCAATTCAATGATTCCACTTATGCCAATCACATAAATTTGACCCAAATGAATTTGCAACATTGATTTTAGGTTTTCCAAACTAAACTTCATTCCAACCATATGCTCCTCAACATGCAGAAATTTAGGTTTCACCTTTGAGGACGGGGTCAATAATTTCCCTTTGACAAAGCCAATTCATACCTACCAATCGCAAAACACAAAAGAAGCATGAGGTGAATTATGTTGTTGACAACATGATAAATGAAGTAATTTGATATATTTAATTCATCTATGCAACTAAATCACGAGCATAAATAACAATGTAACTTTGATCAAACAATGTTTATTAATTTACATATCTATGTACTAATCATTAGTGCTATGAAGCATAAATGATAAAGGGGAAAGGTGGAGAGGATAATGACTTGTGTTATTAGCTTTGCTATTCACTGTTCGGGAAGGTTCCAACTAAAGTTAATTCATCTAGAATAATATTGGCCCTTATGCGATAATAGTTCAATCCATGACTAGAGAAGAAAACTACTATTTAACCAAATCTCTGCTAATAAAGACTGATGATAGATGATTCGGAGAGTTTTTTGTTTTTTGTTTTAATTAGAGCAGTACTAACTATTACCATTCTTTATGGTCATGAGATTATTTCACCGCTTGTTTTAACAAGCTGACAAGTTGAATATAATTAAGCATACTCCAAAAAATACGGGCGGAAATTGAAATTACTCCTTATCTCGATCAAATGACAACCGGCTTAAAAGCTTGCTCAAATATGGCGTACCTCCACCTTTTCACCTTCACCTTCGCCTGGCGCTGTTTCATTGCTTTGCAAATGCTTCAAACTCCCATTTGTTTCAGACATCGCAGGATCCACATGGAAAACCGTAAGACCAAGCCACCTTTCGCATCTACGATCTTTGTAAGCTCTTCCAAACACCATTTGGAATCAGCATACCTTTATGAGAAAACGATGATGGAAAATCTTGATCTTTCAATAGTTCCTAAAAGTTCCTGCCCGATTCTTCAAGTTTGTCATCTCCAGTGAATACCCTCCTTTCCGTACTCACAAATAAAATGATCTGCGAAAATTGTAGCGGGTATCTTTCCTCTCAAGCTCAAGAATACGTCGAAGATAGATTTTGGGGCCTGAGTCACGAAGAAGATGGTTAAGAAAGAGGCTTTGGGTGCTTGACGAGGAAGCCATTTTAAACTAGAAGGGCAAGAAAAAGCTGAGGATCAACTTGCCTTCACGTTAATGAGGGGCGTGGGGGAGATATCTTTGAATTATTCTTAAAATTGGGTTTGTTGAAAGTTGTTTAAAATGGGTCCACACACGGATTTCTTTAGCTTTCTCAAAAAAATATTCTCAATTCAATTTAATACATATTTAGAAACTAATTCCTATAGAAAAAGTAAAATCCAACTTGACTCCCCTAGCAATCTCCTTTTTCTATCTCTTCAACCTGCCGTACCTCAACCCACCCCTTTGTCACTCAAACCCCAAGGCATATAATTAAAAATAATTTTTTTTTACATTTATTCATTTTGTGACACACTATATTCTCGTTTCTTACAAATTTATCCTCAACCATGAACTCCTTCCTTCCTATGCCCGCTCAACTCTTTAACCACTCGGAAAGTTAGTCTTATCGACGAATCATGATTAATTTCTAGAAATTCTATATGTTCATAAATTATGTAATCTTTATATTGATGGATTAAAATATTCAATAAATTTGAACATGTAAATAAAAATAATCTATTGAATTTTAATAATATTTGATTGGGTTTAAAAAATAGGCGCGCAGATCCACCACCCAAGTCCAAGAAGCAGGATTAAAAGAAGACTAATAAGCAGGCCCAGTAAAACGGCCTGGCCCCTGACGCAGGCCCAAAATGGGAGCCCAGTTCATCATTTCCAAAGGTCGATAACACGAAAAGCCCAAAGAGCCCATATCCTATAAATCGAATCTCTACCAATAAGGGAAGTAGAATGATTCTAATAATCAGGCTTTCTTAATTATCCCTTATTAATCGGTTAACGATAAGGAAAGAAAATCCCTCACCCAATGGGAGAAATATCCGTATCATCATCCAACTAGGAAAGTTATCATGATCATCCATTATAAATACCAGGCCACCCCATCGGTGAAAGGTATGCAAAAAATTCACTCCCTGAGCAGTTGATATTCTTCCAACAAGAAAGAACTTACTTAGGCATCGGAGAGTCAACGGGCGGTCCCCGCCGATCCTTCTTGTTTCTTGTTTTTGCAGAGAAGCCCAACGTCCAAGTTCAGTGGATCGACCTTACGATTCCAACACCCTCCAAACAATTCGATTGAAAAGCATCATCGCTTGGCGCCGGCCCGTGGGAACCATTAGCCTTTGCAAATAAAGTTGAATTCTCGCGATTGATGGTATCAACTCTGAATACCAGCAGAGTCAAGCCAATCCGCAGAGGATGCAAGACCAACAGGACAACGTAGATAGCCGACCTCTTGCGGGCGCACTGGAAACTATACACGACAACACAAACGAGATGAAGGCACTCCGTCTCGCCAACCAACGCTTGATAAGGGAATCGGGAGTAAACTCACCGTACGCATGGCAACAACCATAGAAGTGCGACAGGCCTAAGAAGGCTGCAATACCACCCCTCAGGAAGAACATCCACACCTCGGCCCTCCCCGAGAAGTAGAAATAGAAGCAGAATCCAGCCAAGCCAGGGGATGCGAGCCTTACTTACCCCCTAGAGAGGAGCGCAACGAAGCAATACGCGGGGGGAACATCGGAAACGATGAGCCAACTCCTCATCAGCAAGGAATGGGGGAGCGATCATGGGAGCAGAGGTTCAAGGGCATCCAACAGGAGCTTAGCCATATGAAGGACATTGTAAAGGGCCGAGCTCCAGACTCTATGGACGCCTGGTGCAAAGAACCAGTCCTCACAAATCGAGATGCTACATTTCCTTTCCAAAGAAAGTTCGTGATGCCGCAAATAAGCGTTTATGGAACAAAGGATCCCATTGACCATCTTAATACTTATAAGAACCGATGGAGTCAGATGGATATCAAGACCGCACGATGTAAAAGCCTTCATTATCACGCTAAAAGGCCCAAAGATTGGCTTGGTTTCTAGAATCGTGCTCCCACCATCGCCAATCTTCATTTAGAGAGTTTCATCGCACTGCTCTCCCACTTCATTGGAGCCAGAACGTATAGGAAGCCGAGTTATCACTTGCTGTCCATAAAGCAGAGCCCACAAGAAAGCCCAGGCTCCATGTCCGTGAGGTTCAACGCCGAAATACGCCATTAGCTGCAGATGTTCCGCATCGCAGAAGTTCGCCATCACCGCTCATCACGGTGAGTACAAAGAAAAGACTTACGTTTTCATTCAAAGAACTTTCAGTAAGCATGTATATGCTCGCAGTTAAGAGAATTACATTAATGGCGAAGAAGCCCTCATATCCAAGAGAGGAAGCTCTTTAACCCAAAAGGAGAAAAGCATAACTGACAAGAAACGGGAGCGAAGCCCTAAGAGACAAGGAGACCGAGATAGATCCCCAAGAAGGGATAGAGAACGCATCCCCAAAGGCGTAGGAAGGCCGAGACCACCGTCACCGAGCTACGGCGTATTGATCTCAAGAAGCCACCCCGACAAATTTCGGGATTACAGGTCTTGCATGAGGTATAACATGAAAATTCTCTGAGGATGGCCATCACGTATGAGGCCCGACTTCCAACCAAAAGAGACAACACTGTGACATCAGAGTTCCAGGGGACCACCTGACATCGAATCCGACGACATTGCATATATAGCTAAGGAAGGAAATAGAATACTTGATCCGAATGGGGTATCTTCATTGCTACATGCCCCGATGTCGGGATCAGCGCAGCTCACCACCACTCCCAAGAACCAACCCCACTAACACCAACAACCTCGGGGAAATCCATGTGATATCGTGAGGATTTGTAGGGGTGGGAGTCCACCATCCAGAAGGCTCATTTTGCATAGTATCGCCGTGGAGAGGTGTTGGAGTGTGCAAGCAAGATTCAAACTCCTCAGTGACAATCGCGAATCTCCTTCGCATTGTGACTGAAGGATGTCAACACTCCCATGACGCACCATTGGTGATGGCAGAATGCAACACAAAACAATCCACCGAGTCCTTGTCGACAACGGGAGCTCGGTCGACATCGTCTTTGCATCAGTTTTTGACAAAATGGGCATCGGAAGGGAGAGGCTGGAACTAGTCAACACCCACCTGCGAGGATTCTCTAGAGAAAAAGTGCTACCTTTGGGGTCAATATAGTTAATGCTCACTCAGGAGACCCCATGCCGTAGAAACAACGCATAGTAAGATTTTCAAAGTAGATGCCCTCAAATTATAATGTGTTATCGGGGTGTGTCCTTTCTCAACGCCATAGTCATCTTTCCGCTTATCACACGTGACTGCCCCACCGCAAACGGAGTAAAGAATGATTCGAGGAGACCCACAAGTGTGGGCTAGGGGGAATGCTACTGGCATCAATGAATCAAAACATGACAACATATACATACCTAACTCTCACACGCGAGACGAGGTGAGCACTCTCCACCGAGCCTCAAGAGCTAGAGCCTATACATATGGATGACCACCTAACACCTCACCTACATTGTTCCAAGCTACGAAGACCTCGAAGCCTCCTCATTCCGCTTTAAAATAGAACAGGATGGCCGGGGGAAGCAGGAGGACATGGGAGGGATTGACCCCGCAATAATCACTCACAGACTACACGTCAGTCCATCCTTCAAACCGGTTAAGCAAAAAAGCAGAAGTTTCACCTTAGAAAGACAAAAAGCGATTAATGAGGAGGTCGATAAGCTCCTCCAGGCAGGTGCAATCAGGGAAGTGGAATACTTTGAGTGGTTAGCCAACGCCGCTCGCAAATAATGACAAACATGATTTTGATCGATTTGATCGATCGCCAACCGAAAGCATTCAAAAAAGATAGCTTCCTCTACTTCTGACGACCTCATGCGATGTCACAACCGACCATGAACTCCTTAGCCTCATGGATGCTTTCTTCGGCTACAACTAGATCAGCATGGATCTCGATGACCAAGAGAAGACCTCATTCGTCACTGGGCAAGGGACCTACTGCTATCGGGTAATGCCCTTTGGACTAAAAAAAAAAAACGCTAGGAGCTACTCTACGAGGTTAGTGAACAGATATTCCGTAAAACAAATAGGGACATCCATGGAGGTATATATATATGACATGTTAGTAAAATTAACCAAGTGCCGAAGTTCATGTGTACCATCCGTCGAGGCATTCCAGATCCTGAAAATGTACAATATGAAGTTGAATCCATCCAAATGTGCTTTCGGAGTCTCAGCCAGAAAATTCTTGGGTTTTATAGTCAACAACCAAGGAATAGAGACAAACCTAGACAAGATAAAAGTTGTGCTCGACATGCTGCCGCCATCAAACATAAAAGAAATCCAAATAACCGAAGAATAGCCAAGGCCGCTTGGTGTACAAGGCCGATAAGTGTCACTCTGTGTTCTAAAAAAAGCTTTCCAATGGGACGCACATTGCGAAGAAACCTTCATAACGTTAAAAACTT
Source organism: Tetrastigma voinierianum (assembly GCA_016808115.1). Classification (NCBI taxonomy): domain Eukaryota; kingdom Viridiplantae; phylum Streptophyta; class Magnoliopsida; order Vitales; family Vitaceae; genus Tetrastigma; species Tetrastigma voinierianum. Next base: position 68,717 of record JAEQBH010004052.1, on the reverse strand, counting down.
ATATGAGCTCTCCCCCCATTATGGTAAGTCCCTCTGAGTGCAGCAGAATACTACTATTGGTAAAACGAGCCTCCGAGAGGGGCGTAGAAAGGCACCCAAAGATGGGAGAAATTAATCCTGCACTGTGACTACAAATTAAAACTCCACCCTTACTTCCAAGCTCATACCATCGAAATCCCGTATCCAATGAAGCAAAGTCACGCACAAACCAGACCTTCGAAGACTGGATAAGGGGCCAGAGCCGAGCGAGTTCAACACGATACAACCGAAACAAAGAATAAAAGGGCAGATTCTGCATACTTCATCATGAACAATCTTACTTAGCAGAAGCTCACGGTTACTCAACCGACGCCCCGACCTCCCTATTTCGAGGTCGTCCCATGGATAGACCACCAATGCTCAAGGGAGTGGTGCCGGTCTAATTTTGACCTCTCCAGACGGAATAGATATTGAGTATGCGCTAAGATTTGGGTTCCGAGACTCCAATAACGAGGCTGAGTATGAGGTCGTCATAGCGGCTTAACTACCATTCCATGAAGTTGATCAACCAGAGGTAATGCACAACTCAACCGTAGTAGCAAAATAGGTAAGATTCTCACAAAGCCGAGTAAAAATGATCCTATACCAAGAAGATACTGAATTACTTAAGAAGTTCGTACAGTTCAGACGACACTTAATACCAAGAGCAGAGAATTGCGAGCGCATGCCCTAGCAACCGCAAATGCCTTCCCAAGAAGACCTTTGAGAAATCGACACTGGCTGAAAGCACCTTTCAGAACCCTCCGTAGATTTCAACAATGAAGAAATTTTATCATGTCTCGAGCTGCCGATGGACCCTATCAGACTCACTTAACAGAAGGATTCGACGCCAACGACTGCGAAAGGATCTGCTTTTAAACGAGGTCCCATAGTTCACTATTCATCAGAGCCCTTTATAAGCGAGGTTGCCTACACCCATCCTCGCGCATTGCAAGGAAGACGCCACCACGTGATGAGGGAAGTACATGAAGCGCGCATGTGGAAATCACACCTGAGCCGGGCATGAAGGGAAAGTCTTCGAGGCAGGGTATTACGTTCACAATGCTCGGAGACACAATGTAATCGGGTCGGCGTGTGTTTGTCAGAGCATAATATCTCTCATCTCCCATCCGAGTCGGCCGACGTCGGGCCACAAGCCCCCCGGCCTTTCAACAATCGAGGTTGACATATTGGGGACCTCACCCATCGAATAGCCACGCAAATTTATCATCGTAGCAATGGATTATTTCACCAATGGGGCGTGTTTTAACCCGTTACCATCACACAACAAAGGCACCACTTTCGCTTTCATGCTCCATAGTATGCAGCTTTGGGATCCCGAGAGCCGTGGTGTCAGATAATGGGAAACAATTCGACAAGAACTTAAGTTCGTGATTTTCACGCCGAGCTCGTAATCGAACTACTTACTCTGGTCCTCGTACCATCCACAATCCAAACGGATGCTTAAGTCACCATCGTAACCCTTTAAAGCAAGACCAAGACCAAGTTGGAAAGTCTAAAGGCAATGGGGTAGAATACCTCCCGAGGTGCAGGGCACACAGAACTACACGCAGTCGCTGAACTCAAAGAGACCCCATTCGCCTGCTGGGCACCGAGGCACAGCCTTGGCCGAGACTCCGATTAAAATCTCCAAGGATTGAATCGCAAGTATATAACACAAACAAAGGGGCTCTTTGAGTTTCAAACCTAGACCTCCTAGGATGAAAAGCGTGGAGTAGGGAACTTGAAACGCACAGGCACTGGTCAAAGGAAGACGACAAGGGACTATGACCGAAAAGTCAAACCCAGGAGTTATAAGCCTGGCGACCTAGTTTTGAGAAAGCTTCTGACAACGAGGAAAGATCCTACACATGGAAAGCTAGGACCCAACTGGGAAGGCCCTTATCGTGTCACGCCAGGTCCAAACCCGGCAACTACCAACTCTAGACGTAATAGCGAAACATTCTACCTCACTCGACCACTCAAACGATTCAATCATCGACCTCGCATTGTAATCTTTACCAAAGTACCACTGCCAGATAACAATCAGGTGTTCATTGGTTACTTTGCTTAATATCCTATGAATCAAAAAAGGTGGCATATCGGTAAAAGAAAAAGTGTCACTTAAAACGCCCGAGAAATTACACACCTTAGAATACAAAAATTCATGCCTCACAAAAAAATTGTTCTTTATTTCAAAGAAGATATAATTGATTCAGAGAAGTTACAATCAAGAAGTACATCCCTTACATCTCGAGAACAAGATAAGAAACTCCTCAAAAAGGGAGGAAAGAAGAGAAAGAAAAAGGAAGGAGAGAAGAAAAAGAGAAAACACAAGGAAAAAAGAGGGGAGGAGAGGTACAATAGGAGAAGGCGGGACTCAAAATATTCCCTCCAGGCCCACCGCCTCCTCCGAAAACACGTTCCCCGGTCCAGTTCCATCAATGGGCGGACTAAGGAACAACATAACTCCCACAAGGGAGGAACTAGGGAAAAACACAACTCCTATCGATGACGGAACCATGGAATCAAGCATCAACCCTCACCAATCAAACAAACCCAAGAAGAAGAATGACTGAGACCTCATCGTGTCCGAGCTCTTAAAATAGCGAAAACAGGAAGGGAGGCTAAGCTGTCATATAAGATACCCTCTGTATGAAGTAACATTTATAAAGGAGCCTGGTCACCTGGGAAGTCACATAATCCATCCCTTATTCTCCATACTAAGCATTTCTAAACTACACGACACCTCGGGCCAAAAGAAGACTTAAGGAGCTGCCTCAGCCAGCAGATAGCCCACGGAGCAACAACAAACACTTTCAAGAGCTCAACTGCCAACCGCGGGCCTGCAGGTGCCCAGGAGGTAGTTCCCAAACAAAAGTAGTACGAGTCACCAGAGCTCCTCGCAGCCTCGCCAAGAGCTCAACTGTCAACTATGCCTCAGAGCCCAAGAGCCGTCTCGCCAGCAGATTAGGCCCACTCACAAATAGCTAGTTTTTCAAGAGCCTGAACCGCCAACCAAGGCCTTTATAGCCTGTGAGCCAGTTCACCAAAGCAGATTAGCCTACGTGAGCCTCGTGAACTCGCTTTTAAGAGCTCTCAACTACTCAACCAAGGTCTTCAGAGCCCAAGAGCGCCCCGGCCCTCAGCAGACAGCCCACCTGAGCCACAACAGCCACAAGAGCTCAACTTCTCAACTAAGGCCCAGACCGAAGCCGCTTAACAGCATACAGGCCCACTGAGCCTCAAAGAATCAAGCCAAGAGCCCACCGCCTAACCAAGGCCTTTCAGAGCCTGGGGAGGAGCCCGTTCAACTCAAGCAGATTAGCCCACAGAGCCACAACAACTTAGTTTTCAAGAGCTCAACTCAAGCCGCCTTGTAGCCCAGGAGTCAGTCAATTGAGGCAAGATTAGCCCATGGAGCCACAACAACTCGGGCTAAGAGCTCAACTGGTCAAAAGGCCTATACCACATAGCCAAGCTTAATCCCAAGCATATTAGCCCACGAAGCCCCATCGCCCGCTCAAGAGCTCTATCAGCCAACCAAGGCCTCAGAGCCCAGAGCGGTCACACAAAGCAGACAGCTCACTGAGCCACAATACTGGGCTTTCAAGAGCTCAACCGGCTGGGGAAGGCCTTATAGGCACGTGAGCGCCCGCCCAGCATATTAGCCCACGAAGCCTTAATAACTCAGCTTTCAAGAGAGCTCAATCAAGCCAACTAAGGCCTTAGAGTCCAGAGCCGTCACAGTGATGATCACTGAGCCACAACAGCCAATTTTCAAGAGCTCACTTCAACTAAAGCCCAGAAACAGGAGCTGCCTCAAATTTCTGTATACAAATTTTAGTTTTCAAGAGCTCAACTGCCTAACTAAGGCCTCAGAGTCTAAGAGCCGTCAAACAGTGATAGCTAGCCCATGGAGCCTCAAGAACTGCCAAGAGCTCAACTACTAACTAAGGCTCAGAAATTTCTAGAACCGCCTGGGGCCAGCATATTAGCCCACAGAGCCACAACAACTCAGTTTTCAAGAGCTCAACTGCTCAGAAAAGGCCTTATAACCATGTAGCTAGTTCAGCTCAGGCATATTAGCCTATGGAGGCTCAGCAGCTCAGTTTTCAAGAGCTTAATTGCTCAACTAAGGCCTCAGAGCCCAGAGCTGTCTTCACTTCAGCAGATTAGCTCACTGGAGCCAATAACAACTCGCCATGATCAATCAAGCCAACCAAGGTCTTGTAGCCCAGAGCCGTCACCAGCAGATTAGCTCACTGAGCCACAACAACTCGCCAAGAGCCCAATCGGCCGTAAAGGCCTTTATAGCCACGTGCTGTGAGCGCTTAGCTCAGCATATTAGCCCACTGAGCTCGCATCTCGGGCCAAGAGCTCAACCGTCGAAAGACCTTATAGCTACGGTACATTTAGCTCGGCATACAGCCCACCTGAGCCACAACAACTCGCTCAAGAGCTCAATTGCTCGAAAAGGCCTATAGCCACGCAGAGCCGCCACCCAGGGAATATTAGCCCACTGAGCCTCGCAGCCGGCTAAGAGCTCACTGGCCTAAAGGCCTTAAGAGAAATATGTAGCCAAGTCAACAGCAAGATTATCCCATGGAGCCACAAAGTCATTAAGAGCTCAACCGCCAACTAAGGCCTCAGGAGCTCAGAGCTGGGCCTCAACAGCAGCAAAGTAGCCCAAGGAACATAATTAGGGTGCGAAGAGATAGAAAATCGGTATCTTACATATCAAAGCCAAGAACGACATTACATATATCCCGGGTTCAAAGCCCAAGGTCGACAAAAACAAAGCAGACCAGACAAGGAGGCTCAGACGACGCATGGTTACATGCATGTGAAGAAGGGAGCGGCCCTCAAGAGGGGCTACTGGCTCTCCGCATACCAGCGTGAAAGGACTTTCTCAGCCTTCGCCCCCGAATATCAAACATGTCCAAGCCCAGCGGTGTTATAGGCCCTCCTCTCGAAAGCAGTTTTTCTCATCCGTAAGCCCACCGAGTGTGCCTCGTCCTCAAACTTGCTATCGGCGTAACCCCTCCGAATGACCGCCGTAGCCCCCGCTCTCGAAGGTCCCCCGCGCAACGCATTTCTGCACTCAATGGGTCAAGTGTTCAATAGAGCTCACCGAAAGCTTCGTAATCTGCCGCACCATCCAACTCAGCAAGCAGGCTAAACTTTAGCTTCAGAGGCCTGATTGGTTTTGGCATGACCCACGCTCGTATCGCCCTTTACCAAACTCTGCATGTGGGTAGTCGCCCCTGCCACACAACATAGAATAAATGCACAACTCAAAACCAAGATAAAGGTAGACAATAAAGACACTGAACTTTACTGAGGCAACCCCTGAGTGATAGAGCCAAAGCCTCAACAGCAGGCATCCACCTGAGATCGAATCCCCTCGAGACTGATGATCGTGCCACAAAGAAGCTCCTCGGTGATTGAAAATGGCGAATCTCATTCCATCAACCCGCGCCTCCCCAAATCTTTCAGACAAAGAGGAGGTTCAAGGTTTTCGCAGAGGACTTCCAAACTGAGATAGGCATAACGCCCAGCAATGAGGTCACAGCCTCCTCGAGGAATCTTTCGCTCGCAAATGCAGCGCAGCAGGTCAGCGAACTCTCAGGGGCTTCGCACTCACCCCGAGACAATGCTCGCCCGCACTGACATCGCGTAGGGGCACGAAGAAAGATGTCCCCAACCTCAGGGCTTTACCCCGGGACGGATGGCTTTTCTCAAGGCAGTCATGAGACTTTCGCCCACACCTCGAGGCCTTCTGACAACATTCCACTTGAGCCTCAGCTTCCTCCCCTTAGAAGGCTTGGACAAAATAGGAGGCCTCTAGCGGGAGAACTTGCGACAGAGAGGTGAAGGCCTTAGAGTAGGAGGCCCGAAGACTTCAACCTAAAGACCCCCGGGACTTCCCAACGATGAGCTTCTAATAAGCACGCTGAAGACACTTGGCCGCGTCACTTCCCTCGTCTTCGTGGCTAAGATCAAGACTCAATACTAAGAACACACAACCAATGCAAAGTTAGGGATACCTATAATCACAATATCAAACCAAACTAAAACAAAGAAGAGCTCTTATAGATTCTCGGGAGTGGTCCAGATAGTCTAATTTATGTCTTCCCCCACATGATTATACTCCCAACGATGGCCACGAGAAAAAAAGTAGCTTCCTTCCAATATTTAGTGGGAAGATGATTCAGATGATCACTGGCGCTGAACGCCATAGATAAATAAAGAAAGCTCCCAAAGGGCTTCCTTCACGCCGAAGAAGTCCAGAGTGTGAAATATACCAGAACACTCCAAGCCCTCTATCCTTAAAGACACCAATAGCTCAACTTAACACCCCTAAAAGTTAGGCGAAAGTCGAGAAGGGTATTTAAGGGAATTTGCTGCAGAAACCCTTTTTATAAAGGGATGCAGAGGGAAACGAGGCCATTGTCAAAGGCTACCTTAAAAGCACACCATCTTAGTACTTGAACGACATAGAGGCCGGCACGTCAGAGACCAAACCTGAACGCCAAACGAGGGCCTATATCGTCTCGCGAAGACTTCCCCAAATAAAGGCTCAACCCAGTGACCCACCGTGGCCAGGCATTCTCGCACAAACACCTCGTATATTCGCATTCCCACAGTATTTAATCTCATCAACTTTATCCTTGCCTTTACCCACAGCGGAGGTTCCTCGCATCTCGAATGAACAACCATGGCTAAGCGATTGACTCACCACCCGTCCGGGCCGAATCAGACAGCCAAAGGAGTCACCCCTATACGCAGCAGAGGAACGACTTAATCACCATGGAATACACAAAGCCGACAAGAAAACAGGATGCAAGGGGATGCGAACAAACCTAACCAAGCTAGCCCTAACGCCTCGCAATACCTCTCGAAAAGACAAAGAAGGAGAAAGACGTACCGGTCCTAGAAATAGAATGAAAGGGACGACCCCAAGCAAGGTATCACAAAACACCAAAAGAAGTTCTGAACAATGATCAGACAAGTTTCAAGAAAAAAGAAGCTCGAACTCGCAGAGAAGAAAAAAGCTTCAATATCAGGGGAACACAACGCTAACGATCAGAGGATGTTCTCAAAAGAAGCTGGAAGAACTAGAGGAAATAAGCGCGAAAGTCTAAAAGTCATCATTACCACAAGATGTTTTACAGCGACAAAGCCCTAATCAAGTCAAATTCTTGAGATACCACAGGAAGTCAGTGACCATCCATGAACAATACAACCTCTTGCCCACACTCAGAACTGGGCGGGCCGGGGGCAACCGATCGGGTTTAAAATAAAGGCAGGTCCACCACCTAAGTCCAAGAAGGTGATTGGGTTAAGACTAATGCAGCCTAGTAAAACCACCGCTCAACGCAGCCCAAACGGGAGCCCAGTTCATCCCCCCTAAAGGTCGATAACACTAAAAGCCCAAAGAGCCCATATCCTATAAATCGAATCTCCACCAATAAGGGAAGTAGAATAATTCCCAATAACTGCTTTCTAATTATCCCTTATTAATCGATTAACGATAAGGAAAGAAAATCCTCACCATCGGGAGAACATTCAGATTAATATCATCCATAATTAGGAAAGTTAATGCGATCATCCATTATAAATAACAGGCCACCCCATTGGTGAAAGGCACGCAAAAAATTCACTCCCACGGCCGACATATTCTTCCAACAAGAAAGAACTCCGGGATGTAGTACTAGAGATCCCCACCGATCTTGCTTTGTTGCAGGTAGTTCTAACGGCCCAAGTTCAGCGGATCGGCCCTACAATTCCAACACCCAAATTTCAATTCCTGCTGAAAAGCATCATCAATATTTTTTTATATTTTCCTTTCATTTCTTTTTTAATTTTTTTTTCTAATTTTTCTTCCTATTTACTTTTATATTTTCCTATATTTTTCTAGAACCAAACATAAAGTTAGCATTTTTATGTAAATGTAAATTCATCTTACTAGGTGCATTAAAACATTTAATGGCTTGAATATTTAATGGTAAGTTTCATGATTTCTTTTCCTTTTTTTGAAAGAAAATGTTTCATGATTTCTTTTTAATTTATCAATACTTTTCTAGTAGATCGAAGTCTGCATAAATTTTACATTACAAGGAATGCTAGAAAAGACAGCTTTGTTTACCACAAGTTTTAAAGAATGTGGTTTAGTTATTTATTGAAATAGAGACATAAAATAAACACTTTAAATTCTTGTAAACCATTATGTTACATTATGCTATGCAATTGATTCCTTTTTTTCATTTACTTCAACAATGCAAATGAATTAATTACATAATGAAAAAAAAATTTGCATACACTATAGATTTTTATTAATATTTTAACACTTGATATAAAATTTCTACTTAATAGGTTAAGTCCAATCCAACGGAATAAATAAGTCTTCATGTCCAATTTTTTTTTTGCTTCAAATATACTTAAGTTTAATTCAAACCAATGTTCAGTTAATTGAGCCTAACTGAACATACCTTTATTAATACTAAAATTAATATTTATGTCATATAATATTTGTACAATTTAATAATAATATAGAATGAGGGAGAAGGTAATAGAAAGTGATAGTAAAAATGTGAAGGAAGAAAGGTACTGGTTGAATGGTAATAGAAGTTTATAATTAGTATTTGAATGAATTTGTTTAGTAATTTAAAAAATAATATGGAATTTCTTACTCTTTAAAACTCAATAGCTATTGTTACTAAATAAATTTTTTTAATAGCTTGATTTTTTTTTTTTTTCTGCATATTTTAAATATATAAAAATTAATAAATGTAGAAAATATTTAATAAAAGTTCAATAAATTAGAGAAATAAAGCATTAATTTTATTTACCTGTCAAAATTTTTGGTTAAATACATTTACTCCCAACTAATATGAAATTTCATCAAAAAAAATTTTTTTTTGTTATTTTTACTATTGTTCATTGTCATTCATAAAAGGAGATATTTTGATGAAATTTCATTTGAATGGAATAAAATATATCTAATCAAATCATTAAGAGAGGGATTGAGTTAATTAATTTAACAGAAATGGTTTTGGTTCCAACAAACCAGTATTCGTTTTTATCAAACTTGATAAACCACTATACAATTAACTTATGTTGTAATAATTTATCGAATATTTTATTCATATTTATCTCGTTTATTATTAAAATTTATGTACAAATAAGTGATGATATATAAAATTTTTGTTTTTTAAAAGGAATCATATGAGATTATAAAAACTTTTCCGACATGTGTACATTAAGACTACGCTTGGAATCTAAAAGTATTAGGAGAAAACGCATTAAAAATACGATTTCTTATTGCTGTATTTACAATTAAAATATGTTAAAGATTAAAAATAATCAAGATTTCTTAGAAATTCTATATATATTTTTTAAATTTCTTAGTTCTCATATGATAGAGAGAAACAAATAAATTAAATTTGAATAAACATATAGAATTAATTTATTAAGTTCAAACCTATTCTTTATTTTTCTTCAACAAATTTTTTCCTTTCACTTTTCCTTTATATTTTTCTCTTTATTTTCTTTCCTTAGTTGTAATACCTGTAACCAAAAAAAAAAAAAAAAACAAGGCAAATAAGGAAATTTTTATGAGGGTATTTTTGTTAATTCCTTAAGAGAAGCCCTAGGTATAAAAAGAAAAATAAAATAAAATAATAAAAATATATTTTATTCATCAAATCTTCCTGCTTCTGCATAGGCTCTCCGAATTGTAACTCCATAATCTACTTAAGCCAGTGCTGGCCTCCAAGGTGAGTTTTCTTATAGATTTCACTAACATTATTAAAGAAAATTCTTTTGTTCTTCTTTCAATAGTTTTTATTCTGGTAGCACTCAGAAAACTCATATCACAGATCTACAATAAAGTTAAAGACACAAAAAGGTAAAGATTTAATCTTTTCTTACTATTTTTCTATATCCCCTTGTATAGATTCTTTGATATCTTTAGGTTTGGGTCAACCTTAACAAGTTTGATTTATATTAAGTTAAAAAAATCAGTATAAGATGATTTTTTGTTGAAGAAGATGAAGATTTTATTTAAAAAAAAAAAAAGAGAGAGGAAGGTGGTAGGAAACCACTTCATAAATAAAATAAAAAAAGGAAAAAAGGAAAAAAATAAAGAGAGAAAGGTGGTAGCCTGGTAGGGGACCACCGTAGGCTATAGAATTGAAAAGAAAAACAAAACAAGACCAAATACAAGAGGAGAGATGGACATGTATGGTAGGAAATTTGTGTATTTGTATGACATGTAACTTTGAAAAGTCAAAGTAAGGATAGTTAGGCAAAAAAATAAAAAAATAAAGATGTAGGCTTCATGACGTTGGCATGGTGAATGAGACATATGAATATAAGAAAAGACAAAAAGAGGTTCTTTTGATCATGACATGAGCTTTTGAAAACGTAAAAAAATATTTAATCATTTTTGGGTATGTGGTGAAAAGACAAAAAAGGTATTATACTTGAAAACCTAGGCATGAAATGTCTTAAAATTGCGTGGATGATTCGAGTAATTAAAATGATAACAATAAAATAAGAATAATAAAAATAAATAAATAAAAATAAAAATAATAAAAAGTGGTTCAGATTTTGGATGATTTATGTTTATTATTCGTTTTAGGTGGAGTAAACTCTTGTTGGTTGCTAACTTCGAGTTTTGCTAGATAAGGAAAATAATTAGTTTTTTTATGTAAAATTAAAATTTTGCTTTGTTATTTGCCTAAAATGTGGATCAAATATATTTTATGCTAAGGATGTCAACTTTTTTTTGTTGGGATATAAATTGATGAGATATTATGTTTGCCTAAAGATCAAAATATCTGGTGAATACTGATATATCACTGGATTTGACGAATATCGAATATCGGTGGATATTTTACAAAATATTCATATTAAAATTTTTCATATTTTAATTATATAGATTGCGAGAAATGATTCTATCTTAATTAAGGTAGATTAAAATCAAATGGATTAGTAATTATTAAATTAAATATGTTATATTTAATATATTATTCAGATATTATTATGTTAATGAGATATTATTTATTTGTTTTTGTTATTATTATAAATATTATGTAGATAACGAGGAGATTCAAAATATTATATATTATAATTTTAAATTTTTAAATGATATTATTTATTTCTTTTCCTTTCAATTAATATTTGATTTAAAAATATTATGTTATAATGTAAAATAAAAATAAATATTATAAAGGACATGAACAAATAAATAATAAGAGATGAGAAAAAAAGCCAGATTATATATACAATAAGAATCAACCCAAGCCGCTGCCGGAGGGTGCCACTTCCAAAGATTTCGGTGGTCAAAACCCCATTAAGCAATTTTTTCATATTGGGAGCCAAGGGAAAATCGTGAATTTTTTTCAAGGAAAATCGGTTTTTCGAAAATATCTGTGATTTTATCTGAAAATCAGTATTTATCTGAAAATCTAGATTTATTGGAAAATCAACGATTTTTCTCTCGATTTTTTATTTCTATGGATTTTCCTTCAAAATCGTTTCCAACCCAACCGAAAACCGATTTTCAATGAAAACTCCATTTAAACTGATTTTACTTCCTTGGTTTTACAACAGTTTTTGGAAATTATGTTTTACTCGATTCATTATGTCAATGAGACAATAATGACACTATCGGCCATTGTCAATGCGAATAATAAAGGACCTTACATTCTCGCGAACGAATTGATTTAAACCCCATCATCTAAGGTTTGTCGCTTGGGATTTAAGGTGAAATGACTACATACCTTGATCTGGCTTCGAGGTGTGACATTAGTAATGAGTTCAAATGAGACCTAAATTTCATGAGACTCTGAAAATCCACGTTGCATTTAATGATAAATGATAATTTTGGCCAAAATCCTAATTTTTCAGATCTCTGACGACGAAACTGACTTCAATTTGTCAATCGTCTCACGAAATCTAGCTACCACGTCGAATTTCCACGGTGTCGTGGTTGACACGGTGTCGTGAGGTCGGGCTTACCGACGGTTTATGATGGGTACATGAATGGTACGCTGTTGATTTTCTGAATATGGTATAACTATTTTAATACTTATGGTCATGGTGCATGTCATGGTTACTTTATTACATGGTTGTTATACATGCTTTATGATTGGCTTCATGTTGTGTGCAGTTCAGATTATAGTTTTATTGACATTGTGTCTACAATTGTTTACATGATTTATATGTATTTGGCTTAGTGTTAGCTTGTGAATGTTTACAATGGGGAACATTACAAAAGAGTGGAAGTGTGATATTGAGAGAAGAAATTTTCAAAATAAAAGATTATCTCCCTTTTCTAAATTATGCCTTCTTCTTCTTCTTCTTCCTTCTTCTTCATTTCCCCCGCCCCCCACCCTCTACCATCGAGATTTATTTCACGTTTATTGTTTTAAATCTGCTCTCAGGTTCAGGCAATCAGTAGGCCTACTCACGCCAAACACCGCTTCTTTTTCATGACAAATGGCAAGATTTCACCGTTAATCCATCTGGGTTTTGATTTGGTTGGACCTATTTATTTTTATTTTCAGAACCCTAAATTCAATAAATACTCTGTACTGATATATGACAAACCATATGGTCCTATTATGTATGTTGTGGTTATAACCTACATTTGAATAGGTTTGACGTGGATTTTTCTATGATAACAGTATCAGGATACCGCAGTGTTTACTTTGTCGGGGTCCCTGCAGTCTCCCAGTGGGATTGTACAATGAACTCCATCAGGCAGACCACCTCGAACCCGGAGGGTATCCTGGCCTGGTCTTGCCGGCTACAAAACCACATTTCTTTATGGATCCAAGAGCTATTACACTCTAATACAAAACATTTATTAAAACTAGTTCATAATATATACACAAACATGAAATCAAGGCCGGGCCCCGCCGTCTGCTAACCCTACCTGGCCAGAGCCGTATGCCCGCACCCGTCCCGCACCGGGAATGGGGTCCATGACTGGTGAGTTAACGCCCAAGAGAGATAAATCCTACAAAGGCTACCCTCACCTAGCACACGCAAATGATTATTTCTATTAGCCACACAAACAACTAATCCTGCGGGCCATGTTAGTTCATCATGAAAGAAACTACATGTAAGGGGCAGGATTTGACACTCTACATGTTCTATGTATCGGGTCAACTCGACCCACCACCCAAATGCAAGTGCCAATAAATCAATACTGTTAACTTAATTCCCATCTCTTCACAATCGTAGTCTATGTGATATTTATTAATCGCTTCGTGTCTTTTTTGGGCAACGAACTCTTTCTGTGGTCTCACCGTGGGTCTCTTTTACACCTCACATTTTTCTCAAGCCACCGATGGATACTGTCAACCAGGTTTTTAGGCTTTCACCCAAAGGGGTGCTCCATTCTACTTGCTACGCCCAACACTCATTTGTTTTCCATTTTCATTTAACACCGTAACCCAATCGACTGGTCCCATTCTAAGCCCACACGATTCGCACCGTTAAATTATGTACACACACTCATGTAATGCAGCCATCACACACCAATGCAATGCAATTTGTGCTTAACGCACTCAAACCTACGACCACGTACGAAGACTTACATGGACATTCTATGACCATACACTATGTAAAGTAGAACACCATGTCTAATGCCACAACATTTGTTATATTCAAGCCCAACATCAACATACATGCAAGCCATGTTAGATTATTCCATAAATTCAAATCGCACATCACATACATGCACTACATCTTTTCTATCATTCAGTTCATTCATGTCAACACATCATTCAAGCATGTATTAACATAATTCCAACCATTACTTAGGCAAGTAATGCTATAATTATATTCCCGTGTCGAGACATAAGTAGGTCACCATACAACCTAACGACATAATTATTTCCATTCCTACCACAATATTATATCACATAATTCTCAATATATTCAAGATAAAGTTTCTATTCAATTTATGGCAATAACACACATTGGCTATTCTCACATAAATCCCATTATGTTGGCCTTTGAAAATAACTGACTTAGTCTCAAAGTCCATTTTTTGTAAATACCACACAAAAAAATCCTTAAATACACCGCCGCCATAAAGGGGCCCGCATTTGATACAAACTTGCCTAAAACGGTTCCAAACTGTAATCCGATAATTTTCACGCCTGTGACTCAAATTTAATGTTCACTTTCTACATTTTGACTGATCACTTTATCTTATTAAATTATAGACTCAACGAGCTTTCCGTAGAGTCCAAGAACGTGCAAATCGGAGTTCGGACGAGAAAGTTATAGCTGTCCAAAGTTAACGCGTCTGATTCACAAGGGTGTGCGGAATCAGCACACCTCGTTGCCATTATGTTCTGATTTTGCCATCCTGCAATAACATAGTGTCTTGCCTCGATAATCTCAAACCCCGTAAAACCCGTTTCGATCGTTACACAACAACAACCAAACCACACAACATACTAATTCGCCTGGAAACCGGATGAAACCTGTAGGCCACATCTACTCCCTAGGCGTAAAATAATCAGAGGTGGGGAGGAAACCTACCTCAGAATAAGTAGCTTCTAGCTTCTGCTGGGTCTCAGTTCATTCACTGCGCGCACTCCTTCCTCCTTTCCTTTCTTTCCCCTCCTTTCTTTCTTCCTCGTTTTCTTTCTTCTTCCCTTCTCTTCTTTCCTCCCTTTTCTCTTTTCCCTTCCTTCCTTTCTCTTTTCCTTTCCTCCCTTTCTCTTTTCCCTTCCTCCCTTCTCTTCTTGCTGCTCTACGAACTGAACTACCCTGGAATTGAATTTGATGCCCATATTTATAGCCTTCAATGTGTGTCATGCATGTTGACACACACATGGCATGCCATGTGTCACACACATGGCTTGCCATGTGTCCTACATGCATAGGCCTGAAGTTATGCACTTGTGGACACATGGCTTTGCCATGTGTCACCTCATGGTTCGTCACGTGCCATCCACATGGCTCACTTGTCGCCGACACCCCGTCTGGCCGAATACGTTAAATTACAATCAGCTCGAATCCAATAAATTCAACTCGCATCTGTGATTTCTCGCAAAAAGCATTCCAAGAACAGAATCCGCTTCGCCATCCGAAATTTCAAAATATTTCAACTTTTCTCCCACTATTCGTAAATCATCGTTTTGGCCTTTCTTTTTTTATAAAATTACCGTTTACAATCATCCCAAATCCGGTAATTTTGTTCATTTGTTCCCTTGTGTTGGCGCTTGGATGGAAATATCTTTGTGTTTATCTTTCCCTGAAGCCAATGTTTTTGCCCTCTACCTCAATGAATTTCCTTTTGTTCTAATAATTTGGAGAGCCCCCCCTCCTTATGAGTTTTGAGGGTCTGTACATCCTCTGGATTTTTCGAACCTATGTAATAATCAATTTTCATCTTTTGTTGTGTAATTTTGTCCTTGAATCTATTTGCCACCCCCACGTCCTCACTGGATAAAAAGGAACACTTATGCAGTTTTTCTGTATACTTGATGATCCCGATTGATCCCAGATTTCTTCGTCATCGCCTCATTCATGTTTCTCAGTAACCAACCATTTTTCAAACGGAACCGGATGCTTTCTTCTAAAGGAAGAATGAGGATAGTAGTAAACTTGATAGGTGAATGATCTGAAGTGGTTGCAAACTAAAATTATTTAAAACAGGCATTATGAACAAACTATGCCATTCTTCATCTACCATAACCCTGTCCAGTCTTTCTTCAATACTGTGGGCTGTTCCAGTAGCCCTACTCCATGTGAATGGGTACCCATACAAAGGCAAATCTTGGAGGCATGCATCTATGACAGCTGCATTAAACCCCTTCATTAGCCAGAGATGATGGGGAGCTCCTCCCATTTTTCCCCAGTGCATAAAATATCATTAAATCCTATTCATTACCATGGAGGTTTGAGACTTCACGGAGGTTTTAATAGGCCCAAAGAAAGGTGTTTTTGTGTTCTTCCGATGTGGCCATAAAACCCGTCAACCTCCACCGATCCCCTACATCCCCGACCACTTCCATGTTAATGTGGATTTTTGTGAGAAACCCATTAGAGTCATGATCTCAGGCTTTTTCTTCTCCATAAGATTGCTAAGCCTCCCTGCTCGAAAACTCACTGAATCTATTACTGTAAAAAACTCCTCATATCCCATTTGTTTGTTTCAATTTCTGAACTTTACTAGCTTACACGTGAGTTTCGCTCAGAACTACAAAATCTTATGCGACTTGTTAAACTCACATATAGATTGCACCGTCTAAGGGTTGCCAAGACCTCGACAGTTCCAGCATATACCGATTATTGCTTCCGACAGGCCTGTTCAAGCATATGCCGATCATATTTCATATGTTCTGTTCCATAGGTCCTCGATCTCTTGAACAATATTTGCAAGTTCCTCCTCCTGATAGTTACTAATCTTGTTTGACTTTTCTCCGCTGCTACTTAACCATTCATCTTCATCCTCCGATGTAGGGCATCCAGCCTGGTCTTCTTATCTTCAATAATCTCCAACTCCAGCTCTTCCGAGGTTAGACTCTTTCCCATCTGTTTGTTCCACATAATCAGGAGTTTGTGGCCTTATCCTTTTGCCCATGTGATAATTCTGGTACTTTAGATATTGGATTAACGTGTGTGTTCCGCTTAGACTCCACCTGTTTTCCTGATCTTTCTCACTTGTCTCTAGTAACCACCGCCCCCCACCATAGCCGTAATTTCTCCGACCCGTGCCCGAGTCTGCTGGACTCATTCCGGTCATGTCTTCCGCCTCTTTGTGAACAGGTGATCTCAATACTTGTCCGAGTGCCCAATAGACCGCATATACACACAAAAAGTGCTTAGGACGCTCGTACTTGAAATGTATTATTTAACATTCCCTGTGTTTTCCTCATCTTTTATCGTTTCAGCAGACTTTTGTGTATCTAGTCTTACTATAATCCTCATGTAGGGTCTCCAACTGCCAGAGTTGTTTCCTAAATCGTACTGACCACTCCTCATTCCATAAAGTTTCCACTTGTTTCCTACACTCTCTGACATGAATCCAATGGGAATATCATGGACCTACACCCAGAAACAAACGTGGAAAAACTGTACCAATGGTGTTTCTTTGCTATAGTTGATGAGCAAACTAGTAGATGATTATTGAACGTCCAGGGTGACCGCCAGCACTCTTTCAAGATCTACTTGCGGTAGAATTGAAAACAAATCGTTCATGGTTGATGCTCTGTGATGTTGACTCATTTTCTGGCCCCATAGGTTTGAGAGTTGTACTCATGGCCATAGGATTGCGGAAGTATCCGTATGAAACTCCTAACAGACATGTCATATTGCCAGTTGCCTTCGTTTTTACTAGAAGTAGCTTGTCCTCTTCGTCTGCCGAGAGTGAGAGTTTCTCGAGTCTAGTTTCCATGTTTCCGTTATGGATTGAAACAGCAGTACCTACGAACAAAACGAAAAAAAAAAACAAAAACTCTCACGGAGGAGAGACTATCAAACTCTCACGGAGGAGAGACTATCAAAACTCTCATGGAGGAGAGACTTTGGTCCCATAGGTGGACCTTGATTAAAATAAGCACTTTAGTGCCTTTTTCCAAGACCTCCTAGTTCATCTTAAGTTAGTATAGTGAATAGAAAAATATGTCTCATTGATGATTCACATATTATATAGGTATAAACAGAGTATGAAACAAAAACATAAATCCTTAATATCATGGCTTATCTTCTTCTGTTAAAAAGATGGATACTGTTCAGAATATTGGATGTCTCCAATACCATCTAACATTCCAGAAAGGTTTTTGGATGTTAAATGAATTAGTTTCACCTTGTATCATTATTGGTATGATAACATTGTTTGTAGCTTCATGTTTCCTTTGTGCTCATCTTTAATCATAATTTAGAATTATTAACATATTTTTCTTTATAATATTTAGTGAAAATAAGATTATTTTAAACTATATTTTAGCTATTTTTATAATTAAGAGTAGAGTTTTCATGGTATAGCTCTTTTCTTGTTGACATGATACAATGTTTTACCTATTTCCAATTTATCATAAAGTTGAAAGTAACTATATAAATAAAAAGATTTCGTTCAAAGAAAATATAAATAAAAAGATAGATTTTGTCTTTTCTTAGTGGTAAAATGAAGATATTAATATTAAAGGTTAAATAAAATAAATAATCCGCTTAGATCCCACGGGTTCACCTCATGATAAATTAAATTGAAAATAGGTGCACACAATTCTAGAATTTAAAAAAAAAATTAATTGTGTAATTTATAGCTAGATGTTAGGTGTGAATCATACATGCATTTTGAGTGTGTTTTTCATGTTTTTATGTAACCCAAATGCTATATTCACACCCTATTCATAAATATTACACTAATCCCTCATTCGTTAATGTTTTGTAGATACTAAAAGAAAAATCAAGCAAAGAAAGGGCTAAAAGACAAGAAGGCAAAAGTTGTGCTTGAAGGCACTGCTTCGCCGAGGTGAAGCAATTCACCAAGGCGAAGTGGAAGCTTCATTGCTGCAAAGCTGAAGGAATGCAAAAAGTCAGAGCCTTGTCTACCTAGGCAGCTGCCAACCTCTCCTGGCCAAGGAGCAAACTTGCCGTGAAGATAATGCCACTTTA
This sequence comes from Tetrastigma voinierianum, assembly GCA_016808115.1. Classification (NCBI taxonomy): domain Eukaryota; kingdom Viridiplantae; phylum Streptophyta; class Magnoliopsida; order Vitales; family Vitaceae; genus Tetrastigma; species Tetrastigma voinierianum. Next base: position 50,045 of record JAEQBH010004052.1, on the reverse strand, counting down.
AGACAACTTTCTAGTTAATTTGTGAAGGCAAACCTAACCTTGCCAAGGCGAAGCTTGTCTTTTGCTTAGGCGTAGGGACCATTATGCTAACCTGAAGACACCCGACTTCTCACCAAGGCTTAAGAGCATCGGGCTAGACAAACATATTCCTATTTCTTAGCCCAACGCTGGCCTATTTCCTAGGGTAATACTATACTTGTAATAGCTTAGTATATAGAGAGAGAGAGATAAGGGAGGCATAAGACACGCTATTTTTAAGGTTTTCTCTCTAGGTTTAGTTTTTTGGGTTTTTAGTTTTACTTGATTTCCTGTTGGTTTTTGAGTTGAATTGAAGATCTAGCCGCTTAAGGGATTCCTTTGTAGCAATCGAGCCTGTGTTTAGACAATTTTCATTCCATATTTGCTTGTATTTATAAACTCTACTTTATCATAATCTGTCTATATTTTATTTGGTTCAAATATGATATTGTTGGGTTTTGAGACTGCTATGGGTGGTTAATTTCTCCTAGGACTGGTTGTTGACATCGGTGGTTGGCTTATGGGTTTTTCTTGAATGATTTTTGTTAATCTAGACTTCAGGCTAAGGTCAGATGAATGTGGTTATGTAATTTTCCATATTTTCATTTAATTGTTGTATGCTAGAGGGTGAAGTTGAGACTTAGAGCTCAAGGGGTTCCAGAGTGACAACTGGAAATATCTCCTTAGGAATTTATTTTTACCTCTAATATCCCACAATTGATAAAACCGAATTAACTTAATTAAAGAAATTTAGGAAACTAGGAATGCCTAGTACTAGATTGCTTTTATTAGGAGGGACATCATTCAACCTCGTTAGAAGATTGTGCGGACCGAGAGACATAGATCAAACATAACCTTGCGCACTTTATCAGATAGATCGAAGTGTGACTAATAGGATTTCGTGGTTCAATAACTTGATGCCTGGTTCAATAGACACTGGGGACTCTCGGAGAACTTCTCACCAAGTTCTTTCTCGCTACGCTTGACTTCATAGCTTAGAGCTGCAATCACACACTTTTGATAAGGAGATCGAGAACACCCTTATGATGCACGATGATTCAAAGAGTCAAGTGAGAAAAATTCCCATACGGTATGAGCTAAGTGTCGTTCAAATATTTTATAATGGTCTCAACTACTCAATAAGGGCACTAGTGAATGCAGCATGTGGAGGTTCTATCACGATGAAAACAATAAGAGAGGCCAATTTGATGTTTGAAGAGTTGGCAAAGAACAATTACCAACCTTCTTCTAAGAGAGGTGATGTAAGAAAACAAAGGGGGATTCATGAAATTGATAGAATGTCATCTTTGGAAGCAAAATTTGAAGCTTTGATGACAAGATTAAATCAACAAGCTCCAAAAGAACTCGACTTTGGAAATTCGTATACATGCAAGCTCATAATGCTCTTGTCGAAAATACTCCACATTAGGGGATTGAAGATGAAAATTACGTGAATAATAGAGCTGCTACATTTTGCCTCGACAAAATTTTCCTTCTCATTATCATTCCAGCCGAAATCATGAAAATTTGTCATGACGGAATCAAGCGATTGTTTCACATGAACTCCGCTACTAAACACCACCATGGAACCTCCGAGATTCCAAAATCGCGAGCTTCAAGCCCAAATTATCGGCGAAACACAAGATAGGCTGAGTTAATGAACTGCTATCGCAATGAATGAAATGAAAAGAGCAATGAGTCGCATCTACTTAGCCGAGAACAATCAAGTCACCTTTGGAATGCACGCAAAGCTTGTGAAAATCTTCAGCAAACTACAGGACTTGCATGAAAAAATCCGAGCACAATCAAGGAATATTAAAGACACGATAAGAACATGGAGACGAATTTGGCCAATCTTGGAGCATCTCTGAAAAATCTGGAAACTCAAATGGGACAATTGGCTCAATCGTTGAGAGAAAATTCTCCAAAATAATTTCTAAGTGATACAGAGAAAAATCCGAAACAATGCATGATTGTAACACTAAGAAGTGGGAGAGAGCTGGATGAACCCAAAAAGGTTGAAAAATAGGACAAACAAGTGCAGCAGAAAATTCCGAAAGTAGAAGAGAAGATGGGAGTTGAAATTGAGAAAGAGGGAGTTGAAGTGAACAACAAAGAAGAAAAGAAAAAATATGATGAAGTTGTCCTTGGAAGAATTTCTTTTCCCGACAACCCTCCCTTGTACACTCCACCCTTACCTTTCCCTCAAAAATTCAAAAAAACCAAGTTGAATGAACAATTTGCTAAGTTTCTGAACATGTTTAAGAAACTCGAGATCAATATTTCGTTTGCCAATGCATTGGCTCAAATGCCTAACTATGTAAAATTCATGAAGGAGATAATGAGCAACAAGAAGAAGTTAGAGGCATATGGAATAGTGAACTTGTCTGCATATTGCAGAGCAATCATCCAATGCAAGCCCCTAGAAAAACTCAAAGATCCAAACAATTTTACCATACCCTGTATCACACTACTAGAAAAATTGATTTTAGCTACTACAAAAAAGTAGTAGCTAAACTATTTATTTTAGTAGCTAAATATCTTTAGCTACTAAACAGCTACTATAGGACATAGTAGCAAAATTCCTTGTAGCTAAGCTAATTTTAGCTACTAGTAGTAGCTATTAGCTACTGCTTTAGCTACTACAAAATGTCATAGCTAATTAACTACTAAAAATAATATTAGCTAAAATGAAAAATGTAGTAGCTAATTTAGGTAAGGAGGAGACTATATATAGCTACTACTTAGCTACGATATTATTTGAAGAGGTAAATAGCTACCAACAATAGTAGTAGTTAATGTAAAGAATTTAATAGCTAACATAGTGAATATGGCGATTTTTTATAGCTACTAATTAGTTCACTCACACACTATAATTGAGAATACAATAGTTTACTAAAACAATATATAACTGATACTTAGCTACTACATGACGTAGTAGCTATTTAGTGACCGACCAGTAGTAGCTATTTTGGCGAATAATTTTGTGTAGTAGTTATAATATAGCTATTTAACTATCGAATTAGTAGCTAAATAGTAATAGCTAGTTAGTGACTAAATCCATAGGTAACTAAATTTATAATTAAATTAATTATTAAATTATTAGAACCTAAAACAAATAATAAAAATTAAAATGAAATAAAAATTATAAAATTACCGCAAAACTAACGGCCCACCAAATAACATGCTAAACCAAAATAATGTGTGTACAACCCATGTTCTAGATAATCATACAATAGACCAAAAAAGTTCAACAACAGGAATGTTCACATATCACATGGGGGATCATTTGTGGTGGGGTCATTTGTAGGGGGTCATCCACAGGCGGGAGTTGTAGCCGATGAGGAGACTATGGCTCATCGGGAAGCCAAAGCCCCCGCAAAGCCTTAACCTCATCAAGTTGATCTCGTAGGGCACTTTAACCTTAGTATCCACTTCCTTCCGTACTTGCCTAACCTTCGCCCTTGAGCCCGCTCACGAGCTCAAGATCATTCTTGAATGAGCATGCAAAGTGGAATGGTAAGATGGGCCACTCGTGTATACTGAAGATTGGTCACCTAATCCGTATATGAGTCGCTGGCGTTTTTTATCAGCTACCACAACTCGTAGTATGTCAGATCTTCGCCGATAGATGCCGTGTTCTTCCCGAACCTTTATCTTTTGTACCATCCGTTGCATTTCTTGATGCACAAATTCTTCCTACAAAATTTGAATAGATATTCGCACAATATATGAATGTATAATAAAAAAACTTGAAATTAATATAATATACTTTAATTTATTTACCCCCGATGATGCAGCCTTTATCAACCCATAAACGAGTGGTCTTAGAAGTGTGCGCTGTTGATGGATTTGGATATGATGGTTTCTTTCCCTAGCCTCTCTTTCTCCTATATAGAAATATTAGTAAAATTAGAAGATATATTTGTTAAGATCTTACAAATCAAAATAGAATTAAAGTAAGAATTCTAAGTACTTACAATCCTCCTAACATGCTCTGAGAATGAAATGGAACCCCCAGTGTGTCTTGAAGGTCCTGTGCCTGGTCCGGCCTTCTCGGTTCGACGATTCAGAGACATTCGTTCTGATCGAGCCCGAAACTCTGGAGTACCCCATGCTTCATTCCACCTTGCCTGCATGGACTCCGTAACATGCACCTGGCCTCCCATGTTTCCTCCACTTATTCAAATTATCTCGTATACCTAGACTGGGCAAGCACCTCCTCTGTTGCTTTGATGATACCCTCCATCTCGACATCCCATGAGAAATATTTCTAGAAAAGTTAATAGTTACTCATATAAGTACCGAAATAAATGTTAAAATAATTAATAATGATATTTCTAAGGAAATTTCGACAGAGTTTCTCGTACTAGCAATAATCCAAACTTACTAAACAAAACATTTTAAGTACTTGTAATATAATAAGACACTTATATAATAATTCTCAACTAATCCAACAACATTCTAACCAACAAACACAACACTTCATATATCCAATTTGTCATGTAAACATTTTACATATAAAGGCTATAAGTGAATGAGTTATACCTTGAACTCTTCCTAATAAAAGCATTTTATCTCTTTTGTGATGGTGCTCCATTTATACCCTTCAATGTCAACCCGCTCCTTGAAAATGGAGGTGATGCGAGACGCGCATCTGAGAAGACTCCCGACAAACCTAAAAGCATGCAAATATCAATTTTCACACATAAATTTTTTTTTTTTTTAAGAACAATAATCTAAAATATTTCAATATATTATGTTCATTTACCTCCCATTCTCCACAATCAATTGAGTCCTACCAGATGCTGAGGTCACAAGTGTAGACATGGTCGATGGTATAGACCCAACTGGTAGTGACGGCGCGCAAAGAGAGCCTTTGTGTCGATGAAGTCGAATGCACCGAAGATGATTCCGTAGATGGCCGTATGGAGGTATGCAATTCCTCAAGTGGAGTGGTACTAGCTAGACCTTCTGCATGGGATAGTGTACCCCCGCGACGTCCACCACGTCCTCTACCACGACCTCCCCCTTCATTTGATCCTTGACCTCGCATGTCTAGTAGAATATATAAACATGTTAGTACAAGTTTATGAAATAAATAAATAAATAAAACATATGTGAAAATTATGAACATGACAAATCACCGACTAATCATTATCATTATCATCTAGTTCTTCCGAATCAAACCCAACTCGGGATTCACTCGCTTTATCTCCATTTCAGCCTTCCGACTCGAATCAATTTGTGGCCATCGCCTCCATCAGATCGACCAAAGACATTGGTTCATCGAGACACTTCTTATCGTATGAAATCAGATAGCATCCTTCGAATGGTCAGCTTCAGGGCGGAAATTATTCCGATGATTGAGGAATTTCCACAAATGTTCAAGACTTATTTTATTAACAACCCACCACCTATTTATCGCACCTCAAGCCAGATATGGACAATAATACACCCGAGCCGTTGCCGAGCCAAAACAAAAGGTTCATACTTCGTTAAACCCACGCCGGTGGTTTACCTTTCTACAATGTTATATTTAGATGAACCCTGTCCCGATATTCGTTGGATCAAACCATTCGCCACTTGAACAATACCGTTCGCTTGATTGGCCAAACTGTGATATTCCAACTCTACAACTTTCCCCGAAGTTGACCATGCAAGAAGTCATTCTCAATACATGATCACTATAGCTGTATTCCTTCTGGCGCGCATGCCACTATTCATCAGGCATCTTCCGGTTCCATGTCCCATTGAGTGGAATTTATATCCATTTACAAAATAATTTCGATATGTTCTACAAATTCTCAAAGGTCGTTTAGCAAGATCCTTGAGTTGTGTGTTCATGATATTATTTGAAGGATTGTTCACCTATATAAAACATAGTGAATATGGTTAATATAAGTATGGGTATATATATATATATATATATGAAGAGTAATTTTTAAGTGGCATACTACCATTACTTACATATGTATTGAACCAAGAGGCGAATTCCTTTTCTAGTAGTGCATCTATTTCGGTATCAATATGTCCACTGACTCAGATAAACATCAAAGATAAATCCTTATAAACCAAATAATTTAATTAATAGTACATGGATAACTACATGTGAGAATGCAAAAGCTGATTAGTTACACACATTATCTAATCAACAAGGAATACTTACTTATTATATGGATCCAATTTCTAAGCAATTCAACATTATATAGGCGTTGTGCAAAGATGAAACTCTTCGAATGATAGTCGCTCGACGTGGCCTGGCCCAAATGCTCGCCCGTGATATTTGAAAATAGACAATGTCTCATCGTTTTCCTCCCAATTCTTCCACAAACATCACACTTTCAGGGCACCCTTCGTGCCTTGTGTGTACATGCCCTCAAAAATAGTATGAACAAAATAATGGCTTCTTCAACTAAATAGGCATCGTGATATTGAACCTTTTCAACACGTGAGCCTTATTTTTCACATTATTTTTTAGCTTACGAAGGTACCTACATTATAGGTCTTGATTGGTCATTTGCATAAGTGAAAAGTAAGTAATCATAGTAACAAAGAATTACCTTTCGAAAGGATACATCCATTCCATATTGCATCACCCATTAAGTCGCTTCATGAGGCAAGTGTACTTAGCAAATGCTCCATCGAGTCAAAGAAGCTAGAGGGAATACGCCAAGCTTTCATATTAATAACTGGATCTCTTCCTCTAGTCGAGCCATGTCATCATTTTTGATAATTGTAGAAGTCAGATCCTTGAAAAACATGCTTAACTCTATTAGTGCCTTCCACACATTCTGTGGCAACAATTCACGAAAAGCAACTGGCAACAACCTCTGCATGAAAACATGACAATCATGGCTCTTCATCCCAAACAACTTAAGCTTTTGCATGTCCACACATCGAGCCAAATTTGATGCATATCCATCTGGGTATCTTAGATTTTTAACCCATTCACATAACACCTGTTTTCCGATCTTATCAAGCGTGTAGCAAGCTTTAGGGTACTTATCATTCCTCTCGCTTTCTCCAACTCGTATGTCACAGCATTTCATTCAACTCCCCGTCTAGACTTAGAGGTGTCTTTAGGTTTTACCCCATTATCCATAAAACTCCGTGTTAAACACGCTACAAACATTTTTCTCAATGTGCATGACATCTAAGTTATGTCGAATGAGTAGCGTGCTCCAATATGGCAAATCCCAAAAGATGCTCCTCTTCTTCCATCCATGAGCTTTACATATTAGATCATTAATATCAGAGGCTCCAACTTCAGTTACCTTTTTCAATCCAAGGTTAGTAATTAGGTGTAAAATTTCATTTCCACTCAATATAGGAGGTGTCGGGTCGCTACCATCATACATGAAAAGCATATCTATTCCTTCAAATATGGTCCCACAGTAAAAACTTACTGGTGTCAAACCAAGATCGCTTTCCACTTTTTGAAAGTGTGAATGCCTCTCGAGTGACCCATGCAATACTGACATGCCAATCGACTACCAGTACTCCACCGACAACACAGATAACCAGTGGAAGCCTGATGGTCCACATTAATGCCGCTTCTTAATCGAAATTTTGTTTCGTTGAAATGTCATACGCTAAAATTCCAACATCCCATAACTCTTTAACTCAAATATAAGTGGTCAGAAACATCTAGCTTCGCTGATCTCAGACCTGCACTAGCACAAGAAACATAGATGTTTCATACACAACCATGGCGGTAATTGCAAACCGTTAAAATTCACCGCCGCGATGAATATTGTCGTCCCGACCGCCCAAACGGCTTCGAACCCATCAAGACACACTCTAGTCTCACATTTCTATTCTCAACTGCAAAATCGGGGTGTACTGTATTGAAATGCTTCCAAGCAATGGAATCAGAGCAATGCTGCATTTCTCCTTCTATTAACCTGTTCGCATGCCACCTCATATCATTAGCTGTGAGCCTCTCGGGCTACGCAACCAGCAATGAGGAGACAAAGGAAAGTAAAGTATTATTTTCGTAGGCATATCAGTTTTCTCATTTGTTTCGCCGAGCCTGCGCTGAGTCGGTCTCTTGTATCGTTGATGGCCACAAATCTTACAAATTGTGAGGTCAACGTCTTCTCTAAAACAACATATACAACCATTGTTACAACGATACACAGATCTTCTCAGCCCAGTAGCAGCTGAAGCCTCAACTCTGACTCTTTGTATTGTAAAGTTCAGGTCACCTGATTCTCATCCCAGTGCGACCTCCTTTTATCGTGCAGAGCGTATCGTCGAGCTCCTTTGGACACTCTTGAATCATTACTTCACTTACCGTAATTTAATGTTTAATGGCGGAGCAGCTGAATGTCAGCTATGTGGGCCCACAATTCTTTATTCTGGCCTTGCTTGGCACTCTTGAAGACTTACCGTATTACAGTTGGAAGGTTCATGGGTGTTGCTGTTGAGTTAAAAATCAGGCCCGGCATCCATAACCATACTAAGTATGTTATTTTAATTGTCTCGAATCTTTGGTTGACATCTTAAATTGTAATTAAGATCTCATGGTTTTGAAACTTACACAACATGAACATATCTTCGTTATAAAGTAGTTCTTCATTAAGTGATCTACTTTGTAATGTTATCTCAATTTGATGATAACTCAGTTTGACGCGGCGATGTGCATGGTTTATATCTTGTTACCATCATCATTATGGTTTACTATGCAATTCTATAGAATTCCTCTCAATATAACTAAAAGCTTCCGGAGTTTAGAGACCATTTATGAGCTAGAATACATCCGACCGATTTTGAAGCCATTTTAAATATTGGAGCTTGGCCTGTGTTATAGTGCTAACATGAGGAATAAGAACAAAATTATGTTGTTGAACTTCTTAAATGCTTATTTTCTAAACAAACAAAACCAAACTTAGAACTTAAAAAGAAGTATAAAGCTTAGGAGTTCTGATTATGTGAATGAAAAATATACAAAGAAAAATAAAAGGAAAAGAAAAACAAATCACTGCTAAAAGATAAAACCACTTTGTTTCTACATTTATGGTTTATATATTTCTCCTAAATTCACTTCGTACTCTAAGCACCTCGTTATTTTCAAAAAAACCATAACTGAATTTTAGAAAGCCTTTTGGCGGTGGAGAGATGAATACAACTGGAAAAATGAGTGAGAAGGAGAATAATATATATGTGTTTGCATTACTAACACATAAGGAAAATAGATCATGTATTTGGATAAAAAATGGATGTTTCACTTTGAAAAACATGTTAAATTATGTTTGTTTCAAACGGAGAAAAGAAAAAGCGTATCCACTGGAAAAAACTTTGTTAACTACCCTGATGTTGGTCCTCCTCTCATAAACTCCTTACAAAGTAGTTTACGGTAAATCTCTGTTTCTATTTTGGGAGCTTTATTTCATGAGGTCGTGAGTCTTAAAAAACGTCATGAAGCATAATGAATGTGGAAATATGTGATTCCTTCTCATAATAATTATTTTGAATATAATTACGAAACATCCACGAATTAGCCTGGCTGTACAGCAGACACCAAATCTGAGAATAATGCATGCGACTCCTCAGTCATGCAAGGAGGCTCAACATGAGTAAAGGCTGGACAGAAAGGATTATCTCACTTTGTTTCTCATCAGTGCAGAGCAAAATAATCAATCACCTCCCTTATTATACATTGTTTCATCTTTTCCTTGTAGCATGGTATGATTAATCTGTCTCTCATTGGACATTTTTGCATACTCTCTCCTTGCCTCTTGCTTTATCAGACAACAATCACATTTCACTGCCAAGCAATAGGTGATGGTGCCTGCACTCCATTGAGACCTTGAGAAACCCGGGGGTTAAAAAGCCCGATAGGTAGAATGCTGTTTATGAGTTTAATATATTGATCTCAAATGCACATCTCAGATTTTAGCATAGGTTTCTTCATGGAACTGTTAAAACTATAAGTAAGCCCAGTAGATATTTTCTTATATATTGGGGACCCATTACAAATGGTTTTGGGACTGGGAAGATTGCCGGGCAGTGTTTGACCCCCACCCGGCTAGGCGGGCGCCCCTGTTTGGAGTCTTTCTTGCGGGCACGACGTGTGGACCTCTTTGAGGCTCTGTTGAAAAATCATTCAGGCTGTATTTCTATGTGAGCCCTAAACAGTGGTGAATACTTTTGGTTAATTTCTTATGGATTGATAAATAGAGGTGAACCATCTTCAGTTTTGGATGGGGTTTGGTATGTTTTGCTAGTCAAGCGGGAGAAAGATACACCTGAGTGCCACGATGTGAGGACATGTGTGGTGTGGCAGTTCAGTGTTACACTAGCTTCCCTCATGCCCATCCTAGAGTATGTTTGGGGTTGAGAATTTGAAATACAAGGAAAGAAATATAAAGGAAAATTGAATAAGAGAAAGAAAAAGGAGAATATAAAAAATAGGTATTAAGATTCAGATGTTTTTGTTTTGTGCAGCTTTATTCGTTATTATCTTAACTAACAATAATATAAAATGATCTTTCTTGTAACATTATCCTTCTTTACGATATTGGGTGGGTTGATATCTCATTTACTTATGTCCTGCTCTCTTTTATTTGTATCAAACGTGATCAGTTCTCCTCCCATCGAGATTCCATTATTTTCTTTTATTTTCATGTTTTTATCTAGATATTGGCATTTAATATTTTCATATTATATGTAGTTTTGATAAGCACTGTATATACAAGTTGAATTGATATTCAAACTTCGCAAATCGGGGCCTTCTTCTCAGTATTTCTAAACAAAGAAGGTCCATGCCTTACGGTGCAACCATGAATCTGGTGGGTACCTGTTTTATTATGATGAATAAAATTCCCACAAACTAGTAAAAAAACTGTCAAACCCTGAAAGTGCTATTTCAACACTGACAAATTCAAAGCCAAACCTGTTTTGAGCTCTCATAAAAGATTTGATTCTTCTGATAACTTGATATGTCTGAAACTAGATCGGATATTATGCACCAGTGAGGCAGCCTCAGCCGGAGGTAGTCAGAAGGAATCCAAAGGTTGCAGACCAGGAAACCTTAGGATCTTGACCTGAGGCAAAGATTGAAAGATCACAACTAAAGAGTAGAAGGCTTTGTAAACCGCTATAGGTTTTCTCAAAATCGGTCTTGGGACTGAAGGAGACAGTAAGGAAGGACCGGTTGGGATCTCCAAATATAAGAAGAAAAGGGGGTTGGATTTGGTTGGAAGTTGATTAGGGTGATAATTGAAAGAGAATATGAGTTTGACAAGTCTCTCAATGAAGAGTGATATTAGGCCATGTTTGGTGTTTTTGCCCATATAATGTAGTTCACTAGTACCTGGGTGGGAATAGAAGTACTACAGAGAAGGAAAGGTTGAGGAAGGGAATTACTAAACAAATAAAATTTGTGTGTTATTTTAAGCGATCTATACTTTAAGGAAACAAAATTATTAAATAAATTTGATTTATAAGTATATCTCTTTCAGAGACCCAAACATAAGTTAAAATCTCTTTGTGTAACCCCAGATAAAATAAAAAAATAAAAAGTGAGAAAAAATATATAAGAATGAAGAAAGCAAAGGAAAGGAAGAATCGGATGTGATGGCTGGATCATTTGAAAGACTAAAATAAATAAGTATTAAATTTCAAAAAATGTTGGGTATTAACACACGGAGGAAACTGAGAATTTCGTATAAGGACAACATCACACTTCTACTCTGCAGCGGGTTTTATTTTATGAGATTACCTCACGCCAGGCTTACGAGAAAGGGTGTTATGGTAAGGATTACCTTTAGCTCAGTTTCAGCAGAAGCACTGCTTTTTGCAATATATATTTGCTTTTACCACAAGATAATAAGCATAAGGCCTAAAAAACAAACTTAATAAATCGTTTTCTATCTGGATCTCCCATTGTGCTGAAATCTGTAAAAAAAAAACAAATTTAATTCATTTAAAAATATATATAATAATTTTATATATAATGACTAAAAACATGTGAAATAAGAAACATCTGTGATTTTTTAGTAAAGTTTAGATGGGCGAAACACTTATTTAAAATATTTAGTCACAAGTTTATAATTCTTAAATCAAATAATATAGCATTCTCATCGTTAAAATAAGTATAAATAAGGAGGATTAAATTCACTTGAAACTAGAGTATATATATATATATAATTTTTTGACTTTTTGTGTCAAATTTCGCATTAGACTCCAACTTTTCTATCTTAAATTTCATTTTATTTATTTCTAAGTGTAGGCGCATGATTTAAGCTTTATTTCTATGTTCTCGTATGCAAAAAAAATATATTTAAGATATGGTTTTGATAAAATAATTTTGTATGTGTGTAATTCTTTGTACAAATATTATTCCATCAAATGCCTATCTTAATAGGGGAACAGATATATTGAGTTCTTAACAACAATAATTTGATTATTAAGAAGAAACACTCACAAACCAAAAATACTTCAATGGCTTAAGTAAATTAATGAATTAATAATACGATAGTGGCTTGATAAGGAAAATGAGAGATGGGAGTAATTTAATTTTGTACAACTTTTCATAGTAGCCATTGCCTAACTCTAATGATTATGTGGACCCCATATGATTCATTACTAATTATTATAATTTAAAAATTAATAATTTAGTAATTGGAGCTTTATTTTGTCTCTTAAATTTTTACATTTTGTGATGTGACGCACTTGAATAGAAGAAACAATCTTTGTTACTTTTATTTCTATATCTATAACTAATAAATTGATAATATATATATATATATATATATATATAACTATATATATATATATATATATATACTTTTATGACAATTATTGTAAAGTATGATTTATTTATTTATTTATTTATTTTTCTGAATGTATTGCTGACATTGGACCCACCCACCTATATAGAGGTGTAATGATGAGCGGGAGTAAAAGCCGGTTTGGTCAAAATTGGCTAGGTTTCGAAGACCAAATTTTAACGATAGGCCAGATCAAAGCCAAGACCCCGAGTTAAGACTGAAATAGTATTTTCAAAGCAAAAAAAGTGGGCCCGAGATTAGGATGAAATGACCATCTGGCCAGAGACCATCTTAGAATTTGAGCCCATCTCGGCCGGGACAGATCCCAGATAGGTTTTTCGGTGATAATTTAATGGCCAGGCCAGGCGACCCTGAGCTGGTTGTCGGGCTAGCCACAATGGGACCCGATTTTGCCACCTCTACCTATGCTTGCCTTCATTGTGATCCTTTTGAGGTTCCAGCTTTGAATTCCTTGAATTTGAATTACCCCTGCCCTTTTCACTCTTTCTTTCTTTTTTTATATGAAAAAATTAGAACCAGCACAAACATAACCAAAACGTGTTTGATTGGTTTTGTATATCTTGATTAATCTATATGTTATGGAAATTTGAGTGTAAATATGAGTTTGATTGTTGTCAGTCATATTTACCCCTAAACCTATATCTAGCTCATAGTTAACCTTAATTTTTTTTTTAATGTCATATATCGTTTAACCAAAAAACTAATGTATTATATATATTACATAATATATAATACTAATATTCTCTCTATTATATATTACATACATCATATTTTATGAGAATATGATGTATGTAATGGAACCCTAAAAAACCAGGTCGGACCAATTAATAAACAACCCTTTAAAGTTGTAATAGATTTTTAAAGATAATTGTAGCATATAATTCTCTCAGCGTAATTTTTGCATTTGATAAAATAAAAACCGAGATCTAGAAAAATTTCGGGTTTACAATTTAATACTAACTAAAACAGTTTTGTATCGTTTGCCACAGTAAATTTCAAATTTTCTGGGATTTACAACTTAAATATTCTGTTTACAGTTTATAAAATTTATTATAAATGTAAATTAAATGTCCTATTACTAATTCTTTCTTTATTAAGCATTGATTTGTTATTAAAATAATTTAATATTTATATTTGCCAAACACTTAAATATTATATTTTTATAGTTGAATTTATCATTTAATTAAATATTAATTTTAAAATTTATAATACTTTTAAAATTATAATTCAATATACTCATGAGAAAGATTAGTGATTTTAAGAATTTTCTATAATTGATATTTTTTATAGAAAGTTATAAATCTTTAAAAGTTGAATCTGACTTGTCTCATAGTAGAAGGAACCAATTTTAGTTACATTGAAACATAAATCTTTTTTGAAAATGAATCCAAACATATTTTAAAAATTTTTATGACTGAATTTTGAGAAATTTACAAGTTTTAGCTACTATCAACAATGCTTAGTAGCTATTGGTACCTCTGAGTTTACTACTTAATAGCCAAGTTAATATGTTAGCTACTAAATAGTAGTTAAATCGTAGCTATTTAGCCACTACCAATGTAGTGGCTGTTGGCTACTATGAACTATGTAGTAGCTAGGTTGGCTTAGTAGTATTGCATTGTTAAATAGAGCATGTAGTAGCTATTTAGCTACTAACATCGGTGTGAAATAGTTGTATATAGAGCTATTTAAGCGACTTAAACAAATATAGTGACTTGTGACGACTTCCCAGGCCACATATAAGACTACTAAGCAACTAAATTGGTATGTTGGCTGATAGTAGTAGTAGCTATATGTCTACATTTATACACCAGGCAATGTTGTAGTAGCTATTCAGCTACTACATAACATATTGCTTAATAGCTATAGTTTTGACTTGTTAGTGTTTTAGCTTCTATATAGTAGCTATGTGGTAGCTATTTGGTGACTAAACTTCTTTGAATTCAATAACTATATGAAGTAGTATTTAGTAACTAAAACGATGTATTAGCGATGTAGTAGCTAAATGGCTACCACATAACTACTATAGTAGCCAAATTGGTATGTTAGCTACAAAATAGTAGCATAAAAGCGTAGCTTCTATTTAGCTACTACATTGTTGAGAGATAGTAGCTACCCAGGCACCCTATAGCTACAACTTTATAGTAGCGAGGTTTTGGCTTAAATCTTATTTAGCTTAAAATGAAATGTGGTTGTGTCGTAGCCTATTTAGCAATTAACATCAATTTATTAGCTATGTAGTAGCGTGTGTATTCTGTTTAGCTACCACTATTAATGCTAACTTGTATCGATTGAAGCCACTTTTTGCTACTACGCAGTAGCTATTTAGTAGCTAAACCTAACATGATATACTAGTAGCTATTTAGTAGCTATGTAGTAGTTAAATAAATTTCTGAAGTGGCTCGATATGTATTTTTAGTAGCTATTTGGGATTTACTCTAGTAGTGTCTGTAGGGAGCACACATTATGAGCATTGTGGATGAGAATCACATAAGAAGGTGATGCCATTTTCGGTAGCTAAAAGGCGAATTTAAATCACACCTAGAACTTTATCACTTCAAATAGGCGATTGATCTGATGGCTTCACTTTCGAAGGTATTATCAAGCATAGGGGATATTCATTTTCCTTGTGGACTTCATGTGGCTAGACATGGAGGAGGATGAAAAAGTACCTCTCATTCTTGGGAGACCTTTTCACAACCCGCAGTTGAACTATGATATAAAAGTGGAGAATTGACTTTAGAATTAGTAGATGACAGTGATTAAGCATCGCATCAAAATGAAAGCTTTAGAAAGAAGAAATTAGTGTGCATGAGAATCAAGGCCATTTTTGTTTCTCAGAAAGGAAGATCATGAAATGGTTTTAAAAGATACCCGATGTGGCGCCCCGAACAGAGATTAGTTGACTGCACCACCATCCAGCGGCACGAATACGGGCAGATAATCGGAATGACCCTACGTTTTCACAAAATCGGGTAGAGTCTCCTTACGTCTGGGGCTTCTACCCGATTACAAACTCTTAAATCGCACCATAAAACGATCCAGTATATCCATCACATGAGTAAAACGGCCGCCAGGACCCAACAGTGACTAATATACCGATGATATACCTATTATATCTTTGTATGGTTTCAAAGTTAAGTTCTCTTTTATACAACATATATTAAAATTAAAACAATTCTAATAAGTAATACATACATCCACGAGAAAAAGCCAAAGCCCGCGATAAACTTTCTTCGCTTGACCTCTATGGCCCGAGTGTGATCTCACCAAGCTCGCTCCCTGCACCTATAAAATATAATATCATGACAGGGGTGGAGCTAATGCTCGATAGTGGAATCATGCAAGTGGGCTACTCTCCACTAAGTGAACGTCTCTTCCCCGAAAATAAACACACATCAATAGGTCGTGATCTGCTGCCGAATGTCTATCTCATGCCATCCCATGTCTCTGGGTCTCATGAGCTCCCCTCACACTTACTATAAGCCATGTATGAGAAAATAATCATTTTCAAAACAAAACACTATTGCTGTGGAAGACATCTTCTGAAATATTCGGTAAAAAATATGGGGCTACCCTCAGAAGCGGAGTGGTTGAAATTTGAGCTTTAAAGCAGTCATGGTCCTCATCATGATCTGGTGGCCCCCATCTCGACCCGATTCTGGGAATATCATCTGTGAAATTCCTTTCCAAAAACATTTTCGTTTTCTTTCAATTTTTCATGTCATGCACTCACCTATTTCTAGGCTACCCCGATTGCATCATGATGCATCATATATATTTCAGTCATTTTCAACCAACATGGGTGCAATATTATCGATTTAGAATTTTTATGTAATTCAACAATATCAACCAACTCCCAAATTTGCTCACTTGAGCTAATCGCTATTCCATTTCAATGGCACATACCACCAATTATATTCCCACGTAAGTGTAACATCAAGTTAACACATCAGGCGATGCGTTAACATATTAAATCATCTCTAAGTGGCACCGCAAACACACAGTATATTTTTATATAATTATGTCGTTATATTAACACGTTAAAATTTATGTATTAGCACATCTATTTCCACACAACCCCAGGTCATTCATTTCCCTAAACAATTATTTTCCTGGCTACATGGATGATTTTGTCGATTCACACCAGCAGGCGATTTTAACGGTCCGAAACCCAGTGATAGGTGTCACGTGGGTAGCCCACTTTCGTCGACTACCGGTTTCACTTTTGGGCCGGTTTCATACCATTTCGGTCTTATAACACCACAAATATAATTTAATGCATAAATTCCAACATAACTGACCACCCCGATTTAAGGCTTTCCGCGGTTGTGAATAATATCGAAAAAAATTTCCGCGAATTCGGTCGTGTTTTGAGATGGAGTCTCTGACCCATTCTCGACGGCATTTTCCACCTATCAACATACATTTTAATGTTTATAATTCCAACACAAACAGCCCACTAATTTACGGGCCAGTCCGCGGCCCGATCAAGTTCTCAAAAAAATTTCAGCGCTAATTTGGTCCAGTTTGCGGACCGTCCTCCGGCCCCTCGACCTCGAACTAATGAAACATTGAAAAACACTTAAGCGAAGATAAACCCAAGTAGGGGCTTCCCCTACCTCTCGGATTTGTCTAAAACTCACAAATCCGAATTGCCAGCGTAGGCGCTCTGCGTCGACAACTTTTCGTGTGTCTTGGAAGGCTAGACCAGTCTCTGGATCTTGGTATTTCTAGAGAGAAAGAAATTGGCTCTCTCTCTAAAAAAATTTGAAAAACCTCGACCAGCTGCTGCTCTACGATTACTGCTCAGCCTTTGCCCATTAAGGAGATGACACCCATTTCTGTTTTTGCATTTAGTGACTTAAAGACTTTTCTAAAGTAGCGTTTATGTCCCCTTTCCTTTCGATTTTGTCATTAAACCTATCTACGGCGATCCATTTCATCATTTCTCTACTCATACCACTTATGGCACATGAGCACGTGTTATATGTGATTTCGTCCTACACCGAAAATGTTCTGTGGCACAGAGAAATCGTGTTACTCGAAAAGCGTGTAAATTAGATGTCTCGAATTAAACGAATTTTACGTGCTAGCTAGGATTGGAGCTTGATTCTTAGCAGTGAAATCCGTTTTGTCATCAGAGATCTAGAGGAATAAATTACAACTAAAAATTTTTAACTCAAGAGTCAACAATTTTGTAATCGAAGTACGATTTTGCCATTTTTTCCGAGTGGAATTTCTGGGTCTTGTAAAAAAATGCCACCCCAGTGTTACTCCTTTGTATAAAGAACAACGGGGAAGAAATTGGGGTGGGAGATTCAAAGTGGACCAAGCTAAAATGGTACCAATTGCGAGGAAAGTGGATGTAATGTACTTATCAGTTGAGGGAATTGAAAAATCAGCGTGTGAAGAAAAGAAAGAAACAAGCGCAAGACATCCCCACCTTCCACAGAAAAGAATCTCATTTCAACATGTTTTGGCAAATGACCAAGAACCCATCATTCACCACTTGGGTTGAGTGCAAATTTCTCATTTTCTTTTTGGATAACTAGAGGTGCAACACGGCTTTGTTGAAGCTGTTGAAGAATGTGAATATACTTCTTGAGGGAGGCAACCCAAGCTTTGTAAAAATCCCTTTCTTCCATTTATTTTTCTTTTTCTTTTTGATTTTTTGTTCTTAGTTTCATTTAATATTTTTGGGGATTCTTGTTTTGTTTTATTTTTATTTATGTTTTTTTTTTTGTTTGATGTGTTTAGGTTTCACTCATGGAACAAAGTGGAGACTAATCCATTTGAAACCCCGATTTTTGGGGTAGACCAAAAACTTTCTCAATATTTTTCAAGAGAGCCATATCTTGATTCGATCTTAACGTTAATAGTAGCAAGGACGACAAAGAGAGAGCCATGGTTGAAGTTTTGGGTTACGCTTTTGGTGAGCACAATGTTACAGTTAAATGAGGCGAGCCTCTTACTTTAAGTGGCTTTCGTTCTTGGTTTGAACTTCTTGGTTGGCTGTTGTAAAAAGAAAAACCTTTGGATGAGCGAAGATTTCCGCCCATGGGGCGAGCCCTGCCAAACCATAGCATGCTCTTGGGGTTTACTTGAGGCGAAGAGACCTTCACTGGGCAGACGATCAAAAGCCCCAACGGAACCTCTGGGTTTGCCAAGGTGAACATCCCTTCGAGGCAAACCTTTGGACCCCTTTGGCATGCCCTTGGGTTCGCGAGGTGAGGTCTTTTATTGCAAGGCGAGTCTTTCGCTAAAGGCGAACCCCTCGCGACTTTTCACCTTCTAAGGTGAAGGCCTGCCCTGGCAGGGCAAAGACACCAGGTCGAAGGCATTATAAATGTGACGCCTCAAGGCTTCGGGGATACGGTGACTAACCATCAGCTTGCTGAGATAATTGTGGATGTCGGGTGGCTTAGACACTACCATGAAAAATCGAGGCGAGTCTTGGCTGTACGGGAGCTCTACCCAATCCTGACTGTCAAAACGGTTAATGATGACACATACAGGGGGTCAATGCAGTAAAATAATAGCCACCTTGGGCCCACATTAATACCCACAAAATGCATCAATATATAAAATAGTTCGAGAGTTAATAAATTACTCTTTGCAAACATATATCAAAATTTGGGGATTTTATTGCATGTATTTATACAAGACGGATACCTAGCCATGACAGAAACTTTCTTAAACCACGACCTCAGTGAGTGTAGGTCACCTGTGCACACTCCACGTACGAAATAGTGATCTCTCACGGGGTGAAAATGACTCGATAGTGATAATTTCCTACATGGGTTATACTCCCCACCTAAATTGATACACATGTAATGAGCAATCACATCAGCTTGATTGTGGACCTTTCGAATGTCTACATGACCAATCATGTCAGGGCATCTATCTGAGCTCCTCACCTTGTATACTGGCGAATGCGGAAGTAAATATCAATTTCAAAACCTGTGGGCTTTGTTCTGAAAACTTTACTAGAGGTTCGGTAAAAATGTTAATGAACCCCTCAGGCGAATTATTTGGATAACGCTCCCAAAACAGTCATGGTCTCGTTTATCGGGTGATCTCGATGGATGGATACCTCAGAGGCAATTCTTCAAAATCTTTAAGTCGAGAAATTCCTTTCACAAACATTTTTGTTTTCTTTCCAATTTCATGTGTACTCTGTTTCTTCATATTCTAGGGTGCCCAGACGTGGGACGATTAACGTTGATCTGACTCGCTCATGCTTAATATATACTCGCTGTGTATACTTATATAACATAATTAATCCCACGTAGTTCATGTTATTAAATTCCACATCAATAACACCAAAAATTGTATCGCGACTGGAAGTAACAAACGAGTAATTCATTTTGAATCACTGAACATTATCGCAAAAATTCACACAAATCATGTCATGATGTGTGAGCCTTGATGAAACCCTCGGGTTGGCAACGATTCACGACACGATAATGGGGATTTTTTCTCGCTCGGTTCGATATATTTCCAGGACGAAAACACGACTAATCAGATAGAACATCCCCAACCATTTACATGACTCTTAACTAAAGAATAACACGAGTAGGAAAAGATCCCTACCTCTTGGAGTTGTTGAAACTCCACAGTGTCTGATTGTCAGCGCGTGGCCTTTTTCAGCGCGTGAAACGAGGTACCTTCTTGGCCATGGCTTGAGCCAGACGGTCGAAGTGGGGAATCTAGAGAGAAGGAGCTATATCTC
Source organism: Tetrastigma voinierianum (assembly GCA_016808115.1). NCBI lineage: Eukaryota > Viridiplantae > Streptophyta > Magnoliopsida > Vitales > Vitaceae > Tetrastigma > Tetrastigma voinierianum. The sequence continues at coordinate 29,492 of JAEQBH010004052.1, read as the reverse complement.
TCTCTCTAAAACTTGAAATCCTAAGCCCACTACACCTCCTGTGATTTTGGTCTTCAAAATGAAGAAGATGACTATTCACTTTTTTGTCTTATACATTTAACATTTCCATTAATTCCAATCTTATCCTTTTTTTTTTTATTTTTGACACATGGCTTAATCTAAGCCATCCATCTCATCATCTCTCTAATCATGCAACATGTGTCACATGAGTACATGTAGTAGGTGACTTTTTTCACACCACATGTCACCACGAAATTTATTTCACGGCACACAGGCACTGGTGCCTCGAGAAAGTGAAGTGAATATCTCGGGTGGCTGTGAAGTCGATGTGGTAGCCTTAGATTCAGCGAGGCCGAGTTCAACGATTGAAGTCCGTTTCTTCATCCAGGTCTAGAAAGGGTGTTTGAATTTTACCATGAGCTCCTATTTTACCTTTTGTGAGAAAATTAGGGTCCCTTTTCGGGTTTTTCTGATATCTATTCTGCCAGGATGTTTACCCAGATTCCACTAGTTTGACTCTCTCTTCCCTCAAGAGCTTATAATATTTAAACAAACTGTGACTCCCCAAACCCACAAATTAAGTCCTTTCTATTAAATCGACAACGTCGACTGTAGAATCATGTGGTTATTGGGAGTGTCTCAATGCCCTCAGGCCCAAAACGTCTCAAGATCTAGAGACTCGAACATGAGTAAAAATGGACACATTGACCCATACATCCATACTCATTTAAAAATAAAGCATCAAAGGCATGTCTGATAGTTCAAAGTTTAAATTACACCTCTTACCCCAAAACATATATCAAATAATGGATTAATACATGTTTACAAAAATATGCCTCTGAAACTCAAAGCCACATGTAGAGCATATTTCTCAAATCGGCACTCAGATTCTGAACGTTGTCTCCACTGAACCTCCGTACTTTGAAAGGGGGGATGACGACGGGGTGAACCGATGCCCAGTGGTAATCTCCTCTGAGCTACTTCCCTTTCTGAAACATACAAACATTCCACTTACGGTTATTGTCGAGCTCCACAGAATGGAATCTACGTGTGTAGCGGATGGATGTCTCTCTCCTGTGTCCCATGCACTAGGTCCTCTCAAGGCTTATATCAGCTTGTGGATTGTGCCACCAGCCATGAGAACTTTGATTTCAAAACAAAAGATTTTGTTCAGCTATCTTAAACCATTGGGTGATCTCGGGTTTGATTCACAAGCTTCTGGACCTTCTCTGATAACAACTTGATTCACAAGCTACTGGACCTTCTTCGATAACGACTTGATTTACAAGAAGCTTTTGGACAATCTCGGGCTCTGACATCTCTGGCTACTGGACCTTCTTCGATAATGGTTTTGTTGAGCTAATTGGACTTACTCAGGAAGCGACTTTATTCAAAGCTAGTGGACTTACTCCTAGAATAGCTTTATTCAAAAGCTAGTGGACTTACTCCGAGAACAGCCTTATTGAAGGCTGGTGGACGACTCTCGAGGCCGACGGTTACAAGCTTAACACTGATCATTCGACTCCATCCACAACCCTAAGGTCTGTGGCAGTGTATGTGGCATATAATGTCTTCTTTGGGCGACATAACTTTCGGATCACGCTGGTCTCTTACCACGGGACGAGAACTTTTCGGATCACTACCTGGGTCTCTTACACACAAAGATGACTTTTGGATCGCTATGGTCTGCCACCCATGTTCTAGGCTTTTCACTTGAGGGATTAAGTTTCGTCTTGCTATGCTGACAGCACCTAAACAATTTGCTTATAGCTATTATAAAGTTCTGAGGAATTTGACATTCAAAGAAAGTATTGGGCCAAACTCTAGTTTCACAATGGACTCCTTGAATTTTCATGCGACTTACTTGGGGACTTTGTCCACTGGAGCCGACCTAACATCAACATCGACTAATGCTGATTTTTTCTATTCATGCACTCTCACACCCATTTCATCTGATATGCTTAGTGCATAATACAATGCAACTATGCCATTACTATTACCATACTACATATATGATGAATGTTACTTAACTCTGTACATGTCTATATGCACATTTCAATTCCATGCATCAATTGGAAATTCATAATAAGTCAAGCGCACAAATTCCAATTCAAATCACCTGATCATGGTATCTACAGCAAGCAAACGGCTAACATCATTTACACTACGTTTTCAGTATACCGCCAGATGGAAGCAATGATACACAAGATATTCAGATTTGGTCAAAATAACGAGGGGGTATATACCCTTTATAACCATGAATCGATCTTGGTTTAAGACGGCTAACACCGATTCAAGGCTATAAACGGCCTTGAATCTCGATTCCATACCCATTCCCTTGAAATAGTAGCCCGGATGAAAAGGATGAAGGCATGGTGCTGGGGTCACTCACGGTTCATTTCGAACATGCTTCAAACTAGCTCCCTTTTAGAACTAAAACCCCCGAATGGCCATGGAATCGGCTCTTAGGCTGGGTTGACAAGGTAGGGAGAAGACCACACCTGGGTTTGGCGAGCCAGTATTGGTATCACTTGAAGCCGCTTCTTTGCGTGGACCAAGCTTCTCCTCTTTTTCTAAGTGGGAGACGGCATGGATTCAGACTCATTAGATCTTAGAGAGAAGGTAGAATTCCTCTCTCTAAGACCTTTCTTCACTCCTTTGTAGTGTAAGACAAACCATTAACAGGAAAGATTTTTCCTCTTTTTCCCATTTTGCCCCTCCTTGGTTTAACGTCTCTTCAACTGTGGAGACATGAACATAAAGTCGTGTAATGCTTGGAGCACTGAAAGGCTTTAGGTGGTCCTGTTACCTGAGCTGGTCTCAGCGCTGTATTGTAGACGCCTCTGACTTGCCATGTAGCGACCATTTGTCAGCAAGACTTGGCACGGAATGCCGTGCCTTGAAAAGTGAAATCGGGCTCATCTGGTTTGTATGAGATATCGACGGAAGCCCGCTGCCGATGATATCTGGTTCTGATGGGACATGTGGTTTACATTCATGTAGATCGGGACTGGTTACACTAGACTTCAGCGAAAAATTACATTTGCCATTTTTGGAAAAAATTGCAGACACCAGGGTTTTTTTCAGCTCTCTCTTTCTCAATGGCCCCAACATTCCTATGAAAAAAAGGAAGAGGCCTTGACTTGAGTTTCTGCAGTCTACACTCTCCTGACGATGGAGACATTACAAGAGATGCCGAAACGTTGTACCACGAGGTGCTTTAATAGGACTTTCGACCTGAAGCAACATCTGAACTCCAACATATTTCAACTTTATTACAGGAGAAGGGTGTGACCAAATTTTGTGAGCATCCACGAGATGGAAAAACTCAGACTGATGGGGTGCAGCTGGAAGCTATAGTTTGGGTTGGTGAAAATATTAGTAAAATTATTATATGAATATAAGCTGAAAATAAAATTTAAAAATATTTTAAAATTTTTGAAGGAAAAATTGTTTAACATCTAATATTTGGATACTGAATCACTGAAGCTTTTTATATGTATTCTTGCTCTATTATTATATTGATAGTGAATGGATATTGAATAAAATAATAATTTCATTTAAAATAATAAATACTCTAATGGTAAAAATATATAACTTTAATAAATAATGAAATTATATTTAGGTATTAAATGATAAAATATACAATAACATTAGATAATGCTTTTCTAATAATGACGTGTAGCAATAGGTTGGAAAACTGTTTTTGCAAATAAAGAGGATCATGCTAAATTATTTCACGTACATTGTTGAGCGCATATTTTAAATTTGATTGTAAAGATAGATTAAGAACTTGTTGTAGATGAATATATTATTAGAAAATTAAGAGGCATTGCATATAGTATTAATAGTTCCCAAGCAAAACACAAATTATTTTTTTATTGTTGCAAAATTGCAAATATGAAAAGAAAAAAAATATAAGTTTAGATATACTGATTAGATGGAATTCTACTTATAAGCTTTTACAAAATATTACAAAATATAAAAGTCAATTGCAACCATTTATGCGTGGAGGAGCTGCCCGAACTACAACCTGTCCCAACATCAATCTCATGAGACATGTACATGAGTAAACATGGCCACTTGGGCCCATACATTAGTACTCATCAAAATACACCAACTATATATCATAGTTCAAGAGTTAATAATTCACTCTTAATTCAACATATATTAAAAGCTTACAACATTCTAATACATGTTATACAACAACATCAAAGCTACAGTTTGGGCATTTCTTGCACCTCAAACAGCCTCTAATGAGTGTCGCCTTCGATCGCTCCCACAGTAGCACTTGAAATGAGTCCCTTGACAGGTGAGCAAAGCCCGGTAGATGTTTTGCCTTCTGGGTTACTCCCCACTAATGCACATGCATGGCAAACAATCACATTCAAGAAATTTCCTCGAACCTACTCGAATGTCTGGGCGAATGTCCCAGAGTCCTCACCGACTCCCTCACATATGCCTAAAGGTGGATGCAGTACAAATCTAATGGCCACTTTTCAAACAAAAGCTTTTGTTCTCGAGAAACTCACTCTGGGTTGCAGTGCAAATATTTGGGACTACCCTCCCAGAGTGAATTCTGATGGATGCTTTCGAAAGCAGTCATGGTTTCTCTCAACATAGAGTGGTCACATTGAAGAAAAATTCCCTCCAGGCAATTCTTGGAGAAAATCTTCCCTTGAAATTCCTTTCACAAACATTTTCATTTTTCTTTCAATTTCATGTCATGCACTCACTCCTAATATTCTAGGGTGCCCCGGTGCATATGGAATGCATGATGCCAATTCCAACACATTCATGCTAATATATTCACATGCATATATATTAACATAATTATTCATGGACTCATATTATGCAAATTCTAACCAATAACACCAAAATTAGCTCCTTTGGGCTAATTAACAAACCATAATGTCTAATTCATTTTGAATCACTCAACATCATAAAAATTCACACAAAAATATTCGCATCACTATTCACGTGAAAAGTGAAACCCTCGGGTGGCACTGTTCACGGCCACACAAATAGAAATTTTCTCCACTCGGTTCAAAGCTTTTGAGACCGAATTTACGGCTAAAACAAGCCTCATAACATTACTAACCATTTACGCAAAGCTCTTGGCAAAGATTCTTGCCAAGTAAGAAAAGATCCACCACCGCTCTTGGGTTGTGAACTCTACGAAATACGTGATAATCGCAGCGTGCCCTCGGCGCATAAGAACGACTTTACTTCTTGCTCCGTCAGCCAGGCCCATCGATCGAAGTGATAAATCTAGAGAGAGGAACCATGGCTCTCTCTCTCAAAATCAAATCCTAACTCATTTGCATGCCAATCCTCTCACCCTTGCGTTTTGCTCTTTTCTTTTGGAGAAGATGACACTACTATTGACACATCTTGTGTGGTGTTTCAGATTGAATGTTATCTTCATCCTCAAGTCTTGGATTTTGACACTTGACACTATCTAGGCCATCCATTTCATCATCTCTCTGTGTAGTGGGTGACTTTGTCATTACATGTCTCTAGACCAGTTTATTGCCGTCTGGTGCGCCGAGAAAAACGTGAAATTATTATCTCGAATTGACCAAATCAGTCATCAGTATTGGTTGTGGCAGACAGTTCAAGGTAAATCTGTTTCATCATCCGATATCTAGAAAAATTTTGGATTTTACGAAATTACGTGATTTTTGCCATTTTTCGAAGAATTGGAATTTTCTGGTCTTCACGATATAGACGTTTAGTTTACGGAGGTGCGAGAGGGACATCGCGACTTTAAATGAAACTGCCTGGCCGGGTTAGGGCTCCTTAGGCCCAAGCGGGATAAAACCACATGGTTATGGCCAAGCCATTACAAATGGTATCGGGCCGATCCAGGTTAGATGTGGGACTGTTGCGGCTCCTGGGGATGTTGTCTGGTTTGACCTTGTGCGCGCAGGAGGCATAGGAGGGCGTTGTGCATGGAAGAGTGTTTGTTACATCCCCATCGAGCAGAGGAAAGTTCCGGCGTTATATAGAACTTTTCAGGCTCCTCTCGACTGGTACACACGTTTTAAAGTCGTGAAGTGTCTTGGGCCCAAGGGGCCGGTATCTACAGCATGGTTGGTCGGGTTGTTACAAATGAGCTGTCAGGAGCCACAATCCTCGATCTCGATGTGAAGTGCAATTTTGTTGTGTGTAAAGAGTGTTTATCGTTGGTCCATGATCCAGTGAAACACAGCAGGGGACGTTGTGTCTGCATGAGGTATTTGTCATCCCATATCGATGTAGGAGAAATTTCCTAGCACTATATAAGTATGAACTCCTCTCTCTGAAGTAGCGGGGACCTTGGACATTGGACAATATCTATATGATTGGACATGATCATTACAAATGGACAAGCTATATGAGATTAGTCAGAAAGCAAGTGCGAGCAAACATAATATTAATCTTGTACTCTTTGCTTATTAAAAATTTATTGAGGGAAAAAACAAAGGAAGAAGGAAAAGAAAGAGAAAGAATGGAAAAGATACAGATTTGAAGTTACCGTGGTACCCAATAATTGTTCAAATTCATTTTAATTGTGACTTTTCCTCTATAAAGATTAGAGTATTTAAAAATTTATAGTTTCTAACTAAAAGTTAACTATATTCCCCATTTTTCATATTTTTACTACGTATTAACTTAGAAAACCTGACTTTTAATTAATATTAACTAGTACTAAAAGTAAAAGGATGAAGGTTGAAACTATATATAATTTACAGATTGCTCAGGAGTTTTTTATAAGTTGTTCTTGTCACAATTTAGCGGAAATTAAATTAAAATAAAATATAAAATAAGTTAAATTTGAAATAAACTCAAAAATATTGTTCAGAAGGGCGGCGAAAACAGAACCTCAAATGTTGTTTATATATATATATATGAAGTTTCACGTTGCATTCTCTGCTGATGTGTAGAACACTTTGCATTTATTTCATTAAACATCACATTCTATTTTATTTTTATTAAAAAAAAAAAACTTCTTGTTTTGCCACTAGGCGGACAACAAATAGTTTGTCATTTAGGTGGCGTTGTTTTTATTTTTTGCTGAAAACAAATGATAGATTTTAATATTTAGGCAATTTGTTTTTAACTATTGATGACTTGTTGAATTTTGAAGTGCTTTCTGTTTGAAAAAGCCAAAAGCTTTTGGTTTTAATTTTTTAATGTTTTTCTATTAAGAAAAAATTAAATATTGAATTTAAAATAATCATATATAGCACGATCTCAGGCAAACTCTCGTGATCAGCACCATGTTAATTAAAAAAAATCATGACTTCTGAAGCACATTTAAGGTATTGTCTAAAACTTAGATATCTAAAAATTAAAAAGTTGATTTCTTTTTAGAAAAAAAAACAACTAAATACTTCTTAATTATTTAAGTTATTAAAACAGGAAAATTATGATGTCATGATTAGAAAAAAACAAACATCTTTATATTCTTTGAGTAATGCACACTTGGCTTATTGATTATGAATTTATAGTTGTTAGTTAGTATATATATTCCATCGGATATGGGCTTTCTCCTTCAATAAAGTGGTTTCTTCCACTCGCTTATTTGATTTTCCTTTCTTTCTTATGTTTCGTCGACTTCGTTGTGGGCGTGGTTATTTGTTATTTGTTCATCGGTTTTTGTGTGGGTGATTCAAACCGCACACCGGCCTCGATCAAACAGAGAAAGCCACATCAAATCGTTATTCACAAGATGCCATTAAACTTGAATTTTAGGTATTCTAGACATATTAGATTATCTCTTGTGTAGGCCTTCGAAGCCGCTTTCTTTTGCTTTTAACTCGATGCTATGTCATCTACCAATGTTTTTACCGCTTGGATTTATGTGTTCGAATATGTAGATATTACCATTCTCGAATCAATGAAATTTCATTGCATTGTAAATATATATATATATATATATATATATATATATATATATATATATATATATATATATATATATATATATATTATTTTATTAATGTTTAAAGTTCTATTTATATGCACTTTTATTGGTATTGAAGTTCTGGGCTTGACCAAAGATCATGAGTCGGAGCCCTATTCATAATTTGGAATATTTGTTTTGTGACGCCCAAATCGTGTGTGGGTGTCCGTTGATTACCCAACCTACAGACATTTCGAGAATGTCAGACCCACATCTCTATTAAAACGGCAGCTCCCTTGCACTCGAGCTCACCCAAATACATCACCGTCCTAATCAATATCTACAAGATACATATATGAGTAAAACTACTTCTCGGGGCCCATACTACAATACTATCATCAATGTAAACCAACTATATCCACACAGTTCCAAGAGTCAAAAGTTTACTTATATTAAATACATATTAAAATTTAAAATTTTAATACATGAATACATAATGATAACGGCCACAACCCTGGCTAAACTCGGCCTCTACGATGAGCTGCCTCCTCCGCGGCGCTCCTGCACTTAAAAATATGTTCCTCAACGTAAGTGACCTAATGCTCAATAGTGAAATCACTCTAAATGGCTATCACCTTGCGCATATGCAATGCTCCAGCAAACACACATTCAAGCAAATGCATGATCCCATTTGAATGTCTAATTGAACAACCTTCATCCCCGAGTCCTCATCAACTCTCACACCTGCCTCTGGCCACGATGAGAAAACATTATTTCAACAAAGATATTTGCTTTATATTTGTGGACAACCCTCCGACATTAGTAGTGGAGCACCCGATACAGACATGATCATTCTCCGATGTATATCAATTGGGTCGACTCGACGATTGATATTTTATATGGACTACCCTCCGATGTTTATCAATTGGGCCGACTCCGACGATTGATATTTTATATGGACTACCCTCCGATAATTATTATTATTTAGTCAACCCTCCGAAACTATTCTCTCGAGAATCACCTCATGCACTCACTCTATTGTTCTAGGGTGCCCCAGTGCATATGGAATGCATGATGCCAATTCCATTACAATTCTATAACACATGCAAATATATAATCATGCATATATTCAGTTAACAAATATCCCCCCCTCACTCACCTCTCCCAAATCACACAAACATGTTATGTAATTTCACATTCCATTACACAAAAATCAGCTCACTTGGGCTAAGATCAAACACGAGCAATTCGACTTGAATTATCAACACACTGCTCTCTTTTCTACAAAATATTTTGTGAACACTATTCCATGAACAAAGGAAACCTCTGCCATCGTTTCAGAATCATCAATCATCACTCACTTTGTGAACTCGAATTTCACTGGCCATTTCCCAGCCAGTTAAACTACAATACATGATTTATTCCATAAATTATCATACAAATACCCAACAATCTTTCCCCAATGTACCAATTTTACTTTACCAAAATTTCCAATAATTCTGCCTCCCAAGTTTTGGGATCTCCATCAACGCCTGCGAAGGCTCCCAAACCAACCGAAACATCATATAACACTTAAATAAAACAAACCCAAGTAGGATAAATCCTCACCTCCTGAGTTTGATGAAAGAACTAAGTCCACGCTAAGCCTCTCCACAGATCAGCCTTTCCTCCTCTTCTTAGCCCGAAGGATTTCGACTGGTCTGACGTCAAATCTAGAGAGAAGTGGCTTTCTCTCTAGAAATAAAATTCGGACTCTCACTGCATCCTCTCAGTTCCTTCATTTTTGTCTTCTTACCTGAGAGGAAGAAGATGAGCACTATTGGCTCTTTGTCATTTTCCCTCATTTCATACTCCAAAATGACATCTATGTCCTTCTTTCCCAAGACACTTCTAAGACCGCCGTCGTCCATTTCCATCATTCTTTCCTCATGCAAATATAGTAACATATGAGCAATTACAGGCGTAACTTCTCCTCGGGCTACCGATTACGTCGTTTTTACTGCATCTCAAACGCATGCCTCAAAACGTGTAAATCCCGACCGTCTCGAATTCGACGTAGCCAGATTTCGTGAGAGACGATTCCAACTATGAAATCCGTTTCACATCCGAGATCTAGAGAATAAATTTTGGATTTTTACTAAATTTTGATTTTTACCCTTTTCCAGACCGAATTTCTGTCCACATTCCCTCTCAAAAGTGGAATTTCATTCGAAATTCTAGACAATTACAATCACTCACATGCATATAACGCACTACCATGCATGTAAACCATTCATTTAAATATTAAACCACTAAACCACGTACCTTCCATCCTCAAATAAGAAGCTGGATAGGTGGTCCGCTGGCCGTGTCCCGCGCTCCTTCACGCTGACTTCTCCACCCATGCCGCCATAGCACCCTCACTAGTTTACCTGCCTTAGCCGTGAAAACCTGATCACATTATCCAGCCTACGACCGTCCTCCTCAAAGGTCCCATCAGTGTCAACCTCAATATGTCCCCAATCCACCACATGAGCTGGATCTGGAGTATACTTTCGGAGCATGGAGACATGAAACACCTCATTGGGCACCCCGACATGTCACATGCAGTCAACCTAAGACGCTGGCGTGGCTCATCCTCTCAGCATCTCAAAGGCCTAATGAATCTCTGATTAGCTTCCCACGCTCATTTAACCTCGACCACTCCTTCCAGACATCACCTTCAAGAAACGCGTGATCCCCAACCTCGAGCCGAGAAGACGCCATCGCATCGCTTCACCTTCTCGGGAGGTGTCTCTAATCGTAGGACCGCTGATGAGCTCTTCCCACCTCTACCCAAATATAACGATGATTTATGATGGCTCCCTATACAATGCCTCATATGACGCCATCCGTATACTCGCTCGATAATCAACACAGAAGGAATTCCACTAAGGGCAATTGTCTCTCTGTCTCTTTAAGACTCAGGACGCATGCTCAGAGCGTGTCCTCTAACACCAGATATAATTCACACAACGTGTAACCCTACACAACCTTCACTTTGTGTGTACCGACCTTCCTAAGGTCACACAATCAGCCGACAATCCAACGGACCGTCAATCCCAGTCCATGTCATGTACGACATCTATACCGAGCCCTCGCCTACAACACCCCCAATGCAATCGCTAAAGGGGTATCCGACCTCGAGTCACTCCCGACTCTATCACTCAAGTCTACATGATAACTGCCGTGTGTTTTTATCTCGATTAACCTAACTCTTCGACTCACACTTGTCACTCTTACATGCACACGTAAATTTGATATCTCCCTGTCCCACACCTCTGGGACACTGATTCTCACCTTGGGGGATTAACTACTCTTTGTTTTTTCTTTACCCAACACACTTAATTATTCTTCATTTACTGATTCGAACTATGAGTCTTCATTGGACGTAGCCCCAAAGACAAACTCAACTCACACTCACCAAGAGCTGATCGCACTACGCACCCACACCCGACTGACGCGATGTTACCGTGCACACGAACGCAATATCATACCGTGACACCCAATCCTCGGTCCACTACGAGCAAAACTTCTGAGGATCTCTCACTCATAATCCCGACCTATCAGGATCAACTCTCACCCTACATCCTGCAGTGGAAGAACATCTATACTTGCTTCTTTGTGCCTTAACCTCTAAAGCCCAAATCCGGCGATTTAGTATGACAACCCTGGCCAAGGTCCCACCATCGACAACCCGATGGTCGGCCAACTCATTCCATGTCAAGGCTTCCGACATCAACAACCAATATGTCTACCCTCCCTAAGGTTCACCACGCTTCCGTCAAGCAACTCTGATTTTGTCTTTTTGACTTCGACCCACACTCTGGCCCCTCTGGCCTATCTGTGCTGCTAGGAGTGCTTGTATAGCACCCCGAAACTGAAACTGGTTCCTCTAACCCGTACCAGGGAATGGAGGAATGAACCGTATACTCTCATGTTCTACAGCTAACTGGGACTGCATTGTCCCAAAGTCCTGGGATCCCTGTCCCTAGGGGCAATCCCACCTCACATGCCCAATCCTGGCCCTGGTCCTGAAACTTGTGTGAAGCAAAGTCTTCGCTTTCCGAATCCAGAAGTTAAGGTCATCATCCCTCTTGCTACCAACACCAAGATCCCTGAAAGTTCAACATCCTCGATCCTCTCTCTCTATGATCAGTGGTCGCCCCAACCATGGAGTCCATGTCCCGCAGTGAAGTCCGCACGATCCCGCCCCTCGAATGGACAACTTCACCACTGATTCCTCGACCTCCTCGTAATACCCAAATAATCCCAAGAAACTACGATCTCGAAGATCGGACTGGTCTCCCAACTCATCACGGCCTCAACTCTATGAGTCCACCGACACGCCCGATGCCGATGCCACGCGGTCCTTAAAATCTCACCTCGCAAGCCAAACTCGCGACTTACCGAATCTCATGCACAACCTGATGGTCTCTCAATAACCAGAACAAATTCTCAAGCGATAATTTCAGCGCCTCCCACTGGCTCAGAGTAAATCATGATGTCATCCATCAAGACTCACGACAACCTGATCTAAATAGGCTGGAATATCCACATGAGATCCATGAATACGCGCATTCGTCAATCCAAAGGGCATCACCGTAAACCCAAAGTGCCCATAACGCCCTCAAACGCTGTCTTAGATGACCGCTTCCTAACCTCAGCCGATCAGAACTAAAGGCAGTTCATCTCGAGAATTCACGCCTCCCCAACCCGATCAAACAAATCGTCAATCCCCAGATAATGGGTATCGATTCTTGATCATGAATCTTATTCAACTGGTTTAATCTACGTCAAGGGTCTTCACTTTTCTAGCAAATAACCTGAGCTCTGATGTATGGCGCTCTGCTTGATGAACCCCTTGTCCAAAGAATCCCGTAGTCGACTCCTGAAGTTCCCCGCACTCAACTCGGCGCCCATCCCACGCGGAAACATGACGCGGCGTACCAGGAAACACACCGGTCTACAACCCTACGAGGCGCGCAAACCAGTAGCCCATCCGGAAAACATCCACATACCGCATACTCACCCGAGGTAGATCTAAGTCCGTCCCTCCTCGCCCTGTAAGGCTCGCTAGCCCACGCTTAGCCCACTCGCAACTGGCCCTTGACACCCGGACTCGTATACTGTCCGGGGTAAAATATCATGCTTGTCCCCGAAATACCACACGATAATCGGTCTCATGTGGTAGCTATAAGCCTTTACGCTCACAATCGATAACGACCCCTGCAGCCGGCCGCCCAATCCATCCCCAGGATGACATCGAACTCTGACATGTCCATAATCCTCAAGTCCACTGTGAGTAGAGTCCCCGAGATCTCCAACTCGCAACCACGACATATCATCCCTATCCTCGCCCTAATCCCTAGGAGAGAACTCACATACAAAAGCTCCTCTAAGGTCTCTAGAGGTCCTTGCCCATTTCCACCATACTTGGGCCTCACCCTCTAGCTGGAACGCAGCTAGCCTCGATCCCGTCAAAGGCCGCAGGTAATCTCCATGGCCTCAACACCTTCTCTCGACCGGGCATAAACCAATGGTCTCGACACCATCTGCCCTCCCTATGAATGCTCTGAGGATGATGCACTCTAAACCTCCGGAGGTTACTAGACTCCCTGACTACCTCGCTATGCTAGCCTCTGTGCGATAACAGCCACGAATACCTGCCTACAAATTTCAGCAAAGGCCTCGTCATCAAATCCCGGTGGTCAGGTCAAATGTCGCAGTTCACCGCACTCCCGTGACGCCCTCTACGTCCTCGTCCTCTACTAGCCATCTACACAGTTAAAATGGCAGTTAAATACAATGCAGTATATCTAAGGCATAAACACAGCCCCGAGACATTAATCATACACAGAATCAGTGTATATATCAAGTCCCTGCATTTATAAGCAATGCAAGACCATTTATCCACATGTCAATCAATTTATCAACAAAAATTTTATCTTTGAAAATGTCATTTTTTTTTTCAAAATTTTGTCCTATTTTGTTTGATTTTATTTTATTTTTTTCAAAAAAAAAAAAAAAATCCGAAATTTTTTTTTACTTTTCACCGGGACATCGTTCACGACCTAAGTCAGTAATACAATACAAGTATTGCAATACAATTCCTTTTATTGCAATACACTTCCAGCAGTGTCTTCCAGCAGTGTATTGCAATACAATACACCTTCCCTTGCAATACACCTCATTTCCCTTGCAATACACCTTCATTTCCCTTGCAATACAATTTTCCCCCATGCTGCAAACCACTGTTTGTCACAATACAACTTTGTGTATTGCAATACACTTCCAAATTTCATCCTAGGTGCCTCATTGCAATACACTTCCTGTATTGCAATACAATTTTCCAAATCCCCTTAAGCTCTTCTTGCAATACAATTCTTTACCAAAAAACTATATTGCAATACAGACCGTCAGCCATCAAACTCCCCTTGCAATACACTTTCTTCTATCACAATATAATTGGGCAGTAGCCCAACTCAGTTCTGCACCAAATATTTTTTTTCGTTTTTTTTTTCCAGCTACTGGAAAATACCAAAAAATACATATCCTATTTTTTTTCATTTTTCCAGAATACTCAAATAAATTTATAAAAATTTATTTTATTTAGTTTTCTTCTGCCTAACTTGAAAACCTTAGAAAATTCATATTTCTTCATCTCATTTTTTTTCCAGAATATTCAAATAAATTTGTAAAAATTTATTTTATTCAATTTTCTTCAATTTTACAACTTGTAAAACTTTAGAAAATTATTTTCTTCACCTCTAAACCAAATAAATTTATAAAATTTATTTTTCTTCACATATATATATATATATATATATATATATATATATATATATATATATATATATATATATATATATATATATATATATTCTTTTTCGACCACGTTGTCCAAAATTTTATCAAAACCTCCTGATCTAACACTAACCAAATAGAATTTATTAAAAATTTTATTCCATTATCCAATAAACCAAATAAATTTCTAAATATTTATTTCTTTTATTTTCTTCTTCCAGTTTTACTCACTGTAAAACTCCCAAAAAGTTTCCTATGTGTTAATCACTAAGCACACAAACCATACACAATACATGATCACACATCATTCATGTTATGAATATTTTTTCACACAACAAATTTATCAAATCACACAAAACACACCAAACACATGCATGCAGTGTCCTAGTTTTGTCCCATGATTTCCTAGGTAATCTAATACCTAAACTCAACATCGAACCACACCTAGTGGTGATGTTCTTATACCTCAAAGACTATGGCCTAAGCCCAAATCCCCTCAAGCCCTAGGGTAGCCGGTGAGATACCTAGGCTCGATACCAAGCTCGTGACGCCCCAAATCCGGGTGTCCGCTGACTACCCCGCCAACTCACACGGAATGACTGAATGTCAAGACCCGATCTCATTTAAAATTGGGCATAGTCTCCTTTGTATGGAGAGCTCTACCCAAATACATCACCTGTCCTAATCAACATTCACAAGATACATATATGATAAAACGCCTCGGGGCCCATACTACAATATTCATCATCAATGTAAACCAACTATATCCACAGTTCCAAGAGTCAAAAGTTAACTTATCCAACACATATTAAATGCTAAAATTTTAATACATGAATACATAATGATAACGGCCACAACCCGCTTTCTTCCTCAACCTCACCTCTATGATGAGCCGTCTCCTCGTGCGCCCCCGTGACTTAAAAATTTGTTCCCCGACAGGTGACCCATCGCTCGAGCGAATCACCCTAAATGGGCTACTCTCCACCTAAGTGCATATGCAATGCTCCAAAGTAAACACACATTCAAGCAAATGCATGATCCTACTTGAATGTCTACCTGATCAACTCATCCCCCGAGTCCTCACCGACTCCCTCACACTTGCCTAAGCCACGTATGAGAAACATTATTTTCAACAAAGATATTTGTTTATATTTGTGGACAACCCTCCGATATTAGTAGTGGACCGACTCCGATGTTATATTTAGTGGACTACCCTCCGATGTATATCAATTGGGCCGACTCCGACGATTGATATTTTATATGGACTACTCTCGATAATTATTATTGTATTTAGTCAACTCCTAAACTATTCTCTCTCGAGAATCACCTCATGCACTCACTCCTATTGTTCTAGTGTGCCCCAGTGCATATGGAATGCATGATGCCAATTCCATTACAATTCTATAACACATGCAAATATATAATCATGCATATATTCACATAATTTAAATCACACAAATATGTTATGTAATTTCACATTCCATTACACAAAAAATTAGCTCACTTAAGCATCAAACACACCAATTCGATTTGAATTACTCAACTACACATTTTCACAAAAATATTTTAGAACACTATTCCTATGAACAAAGGAAACCCCGCCATCGCTCCCGAAATCACCAATCATCTGTCACTTTGCGAACCCGACTTCACGGCAATTCTCCGGCCTATGCAAACCAAGAAAAAGACAATTCATGGCCATCATATAATGCCCAAATCACCCCAGCTGTCACTGATCTACCAAAAAAGCCAATCCCAAAATTCCCACACTGTCCCAAGTTTTGGAACCCATCAAACTCTGCTAAAATGTCTCAATCAACCCAGCCATCATGGCATTATCTGGGGCAAATGTAAACCAAAGCAGAAGGTAATCCCTGCCCTCCTGAATCTGATCAAACCCCAAAACTGAGTCCGCAGGCCTCCGCAGACTGCGGCCCTTCCCAAGCCCCAAGACTCTCACGCCCAATCTGATAAACCAGAAGGGCCTCTGGGAAAAATGGGATCCCCACGGAACCCCCAGCTCTCACTTGTTTCTGTTCAGGAAGAAGATGAGCACGGCTAGCCTTTGAACAGCTTTCCTGATTTACAATCCCAAAAATGATAATTATGTCCATTCTTTCCTGAAGCTTTGAGCGCTCGTACTCATCTCTGCAAGTCCAGCCATATCCCCATTTCTCTCCCCATGCAAATATAAGTGTCATAGTACTGCCACAGTATGATTCTCTGTTTATTATTAGCATGCCAGCTTTACTTATCTAAAACTGAGTGCCTCAAAACTAAAACCCTATTCGCCCTGTTCCATGAAACTTATTTGGTGTTAGATGACTCTTTCTGCTTATCTATCCTAGTTTGCAAATTGAAATTAATCCAGATTCAGAGGACAAATTTCCCTGATCTTATTCAAATCAGCCAGTTTTTGTTCCTTCCAAATGAAGCTCTCTGCCCTGCTATAAAATGAACATTTATGTAATGAGTAAACAGCACTAATAAATTATGTTTGATCTGCTGAATTTACATATGAAGTGTCATATAAAGATGATGAACATGATAAATCAAATAAAAACTTGAGCTCAAAAAACAGTTAGCACAAGTGAATAGGGAAAACAGCTAATATATTTCCCTTTTGTTTCTTCTCTGTCGGTTTGAGCACCCAAAAAATTCAGATAGCATCAATCAAAAGTATACCTTATAAGATTCTTGAGCTTGTCATACTTAATCTAGTTAAGAGCGCCTGATTTTTCTTAACCCATTTGATAATGACCATGCACATTAATTCCGCTTTCGCTCATGATCCTCACACCCGACTTGACCTCTGAGTCACTCGATTGACTATCATCGCCGCCGCTCCGCGAGTTACCGCAAAGGCCAAAACTGGGATCAGCCGAATACTGGTGTGAAAAGTAATGAAAAGTGATCGACTGGTCGCTTGTTCTGGAGCAGCCAAGAAGGTTTCCCCGGTGTCGCCAACCAAACAGCAAAGTGTCACGGTGCGAGATGACCTGATTGTTTACTGGGCGTACTGAGTGGAGGTGTCGGCATGCACTACGCGAAATCCCGTTGTTATCTGCAAACATTCTTATTTATGATTGTTCCTGAAACGAACCAAACAGGTATGGTTTAGTTGCTCAAAGAGAGTCGTGATTAGGAACGATGTTCATTTTTCAGGCAAAAGCTAAAGACGAAATGAATAGAATGGAAGCCATTGAAAATGGAGGTCCAAGTCCAGGAAAAATCAAACAAAGATCCATCCCTCCAAGGAAACCCCATGATGATGCCATCCAAAATGGGATGATAATAATAATTGAACCTTAATAACGCTGAGGTAATCGTACACTGTGATTATTGAAATACTCAAAAAGGAACTGTATAGTCCACACCTGATCCAAACAGTTAGATGCTATGGGGAAGACAATTGAGCCTAAACATAGCCTCGCTGAATAAGATTGATTTGTCAATAAGAAAAATGGAGGCTGACTACTAATATTTATCAAGTCAATAATTTAGTTTGATCTGATCAAAACGCATTTTAATTTTTGTGAAGCCTTGTCGTTATTATACTACCAAATTAGATTCATCCACCTCGTGATATGATTGGGATCCCATTCAACAGTGAACGAAAACTATTCTTTATGAGTTAGTAATTATTTCATTATCTGTCTGTCGTCAATCCAACCCATTGATAATCTTCCTCCTCCATCAAACCAATCTTGATCTCCTACATCTCTGTCCCTTCCAGTGAGTAACAATCACCACATTGTATTCATCGATCATCGCCCAAATCAATGAAAGACCCTTTACCATCTTCCTCATTTGAAAGTCAATCGGTTATCTCGTTTGAAGGTTATTTATCTTATTGAAAGTCTGATGTAATCTTCTGAAAACCTTCTTCATTCAACGCCGCATGGAGTTTAGACTAATTGGTTCTGCAAAGATGGTAAAATGAGGTCCGGAAAGTTATTTTTAGCATCCGACTTCAATGTTCCACTACACTACAGACTCACAGATTTTTCTCGATAAAGCCAAAAAATTTATGAAAGCTGGTCATCCAAACTGAATATGCTGAAAGGAGAACCACCTGAGGTCCATGTGAACCTGTCAACTTGTTACTCCATGCCGTGGAAGATCCCGGCTCATAAAGTTATTATTATCATCCACTCGACTTCATTGACCTTGGTCCCTTATAAACAATGGTTAAGTCCCGATTTTCGAGATCGAAGGCCTATTCGAGCCCGAGAATCGTCATTGGCCTTTGAGGAGTGGCACCTAATCTTTCCGGTTAGACATGATGGTATTATATGAGGCGCTTGGAAGCTAAAGACGCTGAACTGGTTGCTTCTCGCTAACTTCACTAAGACGAAGCATTCTCGCACTGTGAGGAGTCAATCGCGGGTCCTTCAAGAAACAAGATTCCGCTCAGGGCCTCTAGGTTCCAACTTAAGTAGAAACTTAATGGAGCCCAACGTGATGATCAAGCCGCTCCAATAACATCTCTCCGGGAGGCCCACTTCCAATCGCATTTGAGGGGCCCAAAATGCCAACTTCTGTGATCACATCGCTAAGTCCCGTCCCTCAATTCTATTCTCAAAATGTTTTAATAAATTGTGCTACCAAGATCTAATGGAAGGGATAAAATTGGTTACTTGATTCACAAGCTTCTCATAATATCACGTGATCTTTCCAATTTATCTATTCATTCGAATATGACGGAACTGACGAAGTAATTTCTGATGCTCAGTTCGCAAATTTCACATATTGGTTCTTTGGCTTGCACTCTTCACCGTAACTTTTACATTGCGTGATACTCTTGTGTTCCAAATCTTTGCAAAATTTAATTTCGCTTCATCATCTCACCAAACAAAATAATGTCTTTGTTGAATTTCATCCTTTTTATTTTCTTTGTGAAGGACAAGATCTCGGGGCGATTCTACTAAAGCTGAGCATGTAACAATGGCATCTACACCTTCCTAATCAATAGTATATCAAAAAGGTTAATGTGCATGAACGAACTTATTGATGGATGGCAATAAGCGCCTGGGCATCCTTCTATTAAAATCATTCATCTTGTTAAAAACTTTTCTCTTCCTATTTCATCGACTAAAACTTTGTCTTCTCTATGCGCTATTCATGTTCTATCAATAAAGCTCATCAACAACTCCTTCGTGTCAATAGTTCCAAAGTCATGAGCCACTAACTTATTTACACCGATGTGTGGGGTCCCGCTAGTTATACTCGGGAATTGATGGATCAGATATTACCTTATTTTGTTTCGATTACATACAAAATATATATGGTTTTATCCTAATGGCCACAACCGTGTTTCTAAAATTTTCCACATTTCAAACCCGCTTGTTGAAACCCGCTTCAAAAATCAATCAAAATACTATACTCGACAATGGTGTAGAGTTTATTGCTTTAAAATCATTCCTACTTCATGGCATAACTCACTACACTATCAAGCCCTCACACACCACAACAAAATGGTGTCTCTGAACGTCGTCATCGTCATCTCGTTGAAACAGGCCTTACACTCCTTCATGATGCCCATCTTGATTTCTCTTATTGGCCTCATGCCTTTTAAACAGCTTCCTACCTCATAAACAGACAGCCCACACCTCTTCTTCAGGGAAAATCACCTTTGAAGTCCTTGGGTCAAACACCAAATTATTCAAATTAAAAATTCCGATGCATTTGTTATCCTCTCACACGACCCTATAACTCAAATAAAATGTGTTCTAAATCCAGCTTCCATCTTTTCCCTCGCCATTCACCAACTCAAAATGCATACAAACGTTCTGAACCTCAAACAAAAAAATTTCTCTTCTCCCGACACGTGCTGTTTAATGAAACCCAAGATCAATCTAACCTCTCTCAACACCTGCCCTCCGTGCTAACCCATAAACCTCCAGACTCTCCCCCATTTCTTCCTCTCTTTTCTGGGTACCCACTCAGTTCGCAGCTGTCAAGCATCACTAGCCCGGGCGCACTAGCATCATCAAGAACCTCTCAAAGGTTCACCACATTGTCGCGCCTCCCCGTACTTCTGACCCTCCTCGGGTTCTTTACTCATGATTCCGTCTCGTTATAAATCACCCCATCTCATCCGACTTCCTTAGATGATACTAGACCAAGCCCCTAAATCTTCCATCCCACTCTCCTATTCCTACTCCGTATACCCATCTCGGTCCGCATTTTTTCTCCTCCATCTTAGGATTTCACAAACCCTCCCCAACCGATACCCTCCCCAACGCACTCATAACATATCCACAAGATCAATGAACCAAATCTTCAAAACCCAAACATATCCATACGTTGTCCAAACATCCTTCCCAAAACCATTGAGCCAACCAAAGGTGAGTCAAGCCATTTCTCAACCTCATCAGACATGAGGCCATGTCCATCAGCCCATCGCCTAATGAAACATGGGACTCGGGGACCTAGTTTTACCAATTCCTAAACCTACACCCGAAGGCAGGTGGTCTTCTGCAAAAGGCATGTTGATGGATCCATGGACTGACTCAAAGCCCATCTAGTTGCTATGCTGCGATCAACGCCTGGTATTGATTACAAAGAAACCTTTAGTCTCAGTGGGTCAAACCAAAGAACTATTAGGAATCAGACATTTTGTCATTATGAAAGGGTGGGATTCGAGGCAAATCGATGTCAACAATGCCTTTCTAAATGGTGCACAATCAGACTGCTTATGGCACAACCCCAGTAAGAAAGATTGTCCAAACCTAACCATGTTTGCAGGTTAAAAGGTGATTTATTTGCCAACTGTGCTCCATCGGGTTATACACAACACTCAAAATGCCATTCTTCAAATTGGTTTTCATAGCTTCCAAGGCCAACCTCCCTCTTCATTTACAAATTTCAAGGCTCCACCTTGCGCTATTTTCTGGGTTTATGTTGAGGACTTGTTGGTCACTCTAAATAATTCCCACCTGTAATAATATTATTAAGGTACCAAGTAGGTGCTTTCTCAAGGATGTCTTCTTCATTTCTTCTTGGGATTGAAGTACTTTTACTCTGGCAAGTTATTTCTTCTAATAACATAAATATGTTCGTGACCTTACAACACAAGTATGAGTGGAAAGCAAGATGTCTCAACCCTCTTCAACCCAATCCTTCAATTGATTAATGGCATTCCTGCTGTGGATGTACCTGAGTTTCATGTAATCGTCAGCTCTTCAATACCTTCTCGACATCGCCCCGACATCTCATTTGGTACCAACAAACTTTCGCCTTATGCACAAGCCAACTACAAATCATCGGACAACAAATAAAAAGGCTTCTCCGCTACTTAAAGCAAACCATTTTTCATGGTATTCAGATCCACAAAGCAAAGCCTTCCCATTAAGAACATACTGATGCCGATCAATGGAAATGTAGATGACCGTACATCAACCTGCCTATATCAGTTTTTTTGGTCTCAATCCTACTTGGAGCTCAAAGAAACAACGAGTCGTTGCACGATCCACAACAGAGGCTGAATACCGGGCCCTAGCCAATGCAGCTTCCGAGACAATGTGGTCAGTTCACTCTTCTCAAGGAACCAGCATTTCCAACACATCTCCCTACCGCTTTCAGGATAACTCTAGCCACACATCTCAGCTTTAAAACCCAAACTAATCATTCGCGCATGAACATATTCAAATCGACCTTCACTTTCAGGCGTGACTTAGTGCATAAAGGAAGCCTCCAAGTTAAACACGCAGATACTAGCACTCAAATAAATGATCTCATAACAGCTACTGTCCAGACAACAAGACGAATTAAAGGCGTAACAAGATTGGTCTTGTCGATGGAAGCTCAATCTTGGGGGAGCGTATAAGGGAAGCACATGTCTAGCCTCAAATCATGTTCTCATTATTAATTCTACATTTGATCAGAATCAGAATAAAGAGCTAAATTTTAGCCTTACCATCACTCAAGTCATTAATTCTATATTTGATCAGAACAGAATAAAGAGCTTAATTTAATTTCTACCATTAACATGTTTAATAAATTAGACTCTCAATCACTCTATATATATTTAGAACTTCTCTACTTTAATGAAAGGTAATTTAAAATCTATTCTTTTTACATTAGAAGGAGTCAAGAACCAATAGAATTGTTTGAATTGGACAGTGCAGACTGGGCCACCCCAAATGATGAAGATGTAGTGTGCAAACCGACCGAAAGTAAGTAAGGTTCGGGAAGTGGATGCAAACCCCGTCCCAAAGAGAGATGATGATACTGGGAGTGAACCAAAGATCCACTACATCAAAAGTATTGTACAAGAGTCTCGGTTATTATTGAATGACGAAGATGTACCACTACAAAACGCCACATCCTCGGCTTGAAAATACGGAAGATGCCACAAGAGATTGGTTATTGTGAGAATTATGCTGAACCACTTGAACCCAAATATGCTATTTCCCGTGTTTCAGCCATAGAGATGTGCCACCAAAAGGAGCATTGGTTAGATTGCCAAACGTTGTTTCCTTCGTGTCAGTACTTATCTCGTAGATTCTACACTGCTGCTGAATCGAGAAGTTGAGCTACTTGAGCCACAGAGATCCAAAATGTGAAAAGGATCATGGCAGAAAATGAAGGTGCGCACTTAGCCATGTGAGAATGCCACCAAGTACAAGTGAGCCACAAGGGAGGGAAGCAATTAAGTACAAATACAGATCGACGCATAAAGCTGTCAGATATTAATTTTTGATTTGAAGCATCGAACTCGAGAAGTTGACTCGGGGAAGTAAACATAGAGAAACTTTAAGCCACCCAATCCATTGTTTTGATTAGCATTGTCGGGAAGGAGAACCAGTTATAACATGCCCAAATATGTTTCGAGGCTGAACAGCTTGATGTTGTTAGTATCAACTTGGGATGATTCTGGTACCTGGGGTAGCTTCGTTGTGGACAGTAGAACTGAGGTAAATCGCAAAGTAGAAGAGAGCAAATGTCGACTTTCCCTTTAAGGCTTATCTAAATTTGGCCATAAAGGAAATTATGATCGCATTTTAACTTCTCTTCACCTCGCTTTTCGATTCTAGCGCAAAGTACGAGAATCATCTGAGTTGATACTAACAACATCAGCATTTAAACCTCAGCATCAGCTGCGGTGCATGTTCTCCTTTGATTCTCACTCAATAATGCTAGTAAAAGCGATAGACCAATCAGCTTTCAGGGCTATACTATGTTTTACTTCCCCAGTCAACTTTCGTTCAATGCTTCCCAAATCGAGACTCTTTCAACGACTTTACGTCAATCTTGCAGCTGCGGCAAAAATAACCACTTTCCCACCAATAACTCCACAGCAGTAGCGTCTGCAGTATCGACAGTCTTGCTGCTATTTCTGCGCCCAGAAGAAAGCATCACTTTACATGTTGGATCCTCACTGTCAGCTCCATTAACTTCAGCTTCTCGGTTGGCTCAGCTCCGAGTAATGAGAATCTGCAGAGATAAAGATACCAACACCAGAAGAAAGTAACTTGTTTAATATCTATTTCAATGTTCCTGGTGGCACATCTACAACTACAAGCTGCCTCTGAAGTGAGCTTTTTAGTTGAATTATTGCTTGACCAAAAGTAAGACCAAGTGCAACCATATGATATAGATGCGAAAAAAATGGGCTGCAACTAGGCGTGGCTATAGGGGGCATAACTAAAAGTTATAGTTACAATTTTAGTCTTGGCCCCTCTTGAAAAATTGGGTTTTGGCACTATGGATGGAGCATTTTCGGCCTCTGACACAATTAAAGAAGAGATGACTATGGTGGGTTATTTTTGACATGACTAAAGAGTGGCTACGGATGGGGGCATTTTTTAGCCGCAAGTAAAAGGGTGGCTTTGGATGGGGTTATTTTCTAGCCGCAACTAAAAGAGTGGCTATGGATGGGGATATTTTTTGGCTGCAACTAAAAGGGTGGCTTTGGATGGGGTTATTTTTGGCCATGACCTTCAAGAGTGGCTAAGGATAGGGGCATTTTTTGGCACCCAACTAAAGGGTGGCTTTGGATGAGGGGCATTTTTGGCATGGCCAAAGGGTGGCTTTGGATGGGGTTATTTTCTAAGCGCGCTACAGTGGCTATGGATGGGGATATTTTTTGTTCATGATTAAAGATGGGCCAAAACTAAAAGGATGGTTATGGATGTACGATTTTTGGTGACTATGGATGGAGACTTTTTTGGCCGCAACTAAAAGAGTTATCAATGGATGACATCGTTTCCTTGGCAGCGCCTTCTGAAGGATGTTGACTGATGAAAAGCGGTGGATTTATCGGAAATGGCTGTTTTATTTTAAAATTAATTTAAAAAAGGCTGGATTGACCCGCTGGTAGACAAAAGCGGTGAGATAGCATTGAAAACAAAGTATTCAGCGAAATATCGGTTACAAAATATCAGAAAAACTACATCAACGAAATGAATAGCATTGAAAACCAAGTATTCAAGCTCTTTGCGATCCTAATATTGTTTTTAGCTCAAGAGCTACACCTAAGCTTGAATTGTCGTATGATGTTGCATTGAATAAACGAATAGTATATGAAGAGGATCGAATGCATCACGACCTTTGAATGTTCGCGAAGAAACTGATCTGCATCCCCGTCGCCCCATCTTTTCTTGAATGCATAATGTCAAACCAAATGATTGGTAATAAAGTGCACCAGCGAGAAACAATTAATGTATCCTTGGCATTCTCTAATAACAACATCATAAATTCAATTAGTGCACCAATACACAAGCGATTCTATTTCTATTTCAGTATTTTGTATTCAACCAGTAGTTAACACATGGAATAATCATCTTAGGATGAAAACGAATGGCACATGTCGATCCCTGCCCGTCATGGTAGAAAGGGATACTCAGGAGGGAGTACATATGGAATACGGTACTATTGATCACACCTAAAATCAGGCTGCACTTTGTCATTGCTCTCCTTGAAAGAAGAAGTCCTTTTATTTGGAGTTTTTTCCAATCTATCTTATATATGCACCCATATATAATATTATCGTTTTCAGGATAGCAAATATCTGTAGTAGAGATGGGTATTGGGTAAGAAAGTACTCACGTACACTCTCATCAAAATCTATCATTCGTATCTTATGAAAGGTTAAGTTCTACTATATATATGTCTTCCCGCTAAAAGCTAAAAGCTAATTGCATGCTCTTCTGATCCTTCTACGCCATCCCATGGCCACACGTTTGGATGGAAATTAAATGAAATCAAAAGCGAGAGCCTCTTCCAGCCCGATGATGGATGGATTGTCTTCCTTATATATATATCTCTCCATAACGAAACCAAACCATAACAACGTACCACCTCATAATAATAATGCCTTACAAACTCCTCCTATCTAAGTAATATAATAATCAATATCAACGCGATGATCATCATCCAATTAATACAACACTGGCTTTTATTCCAAATATACTCTTTAGTATCACGGTTGCAAGTAATTGTACAAATTGCCTTCAACTTGTGGAATAAAAATATATATATGCATCTTATCTTTAGAAATAAATACTTAGTCGATCAATTCCTTATTGTTTTTTGAGAAATGGGAAGCAAGGAGCGAGCAATTTTGAAATTAGGCCATGTGGGTTGGATGATAAATGGAGAGCATGGGGTTTGAAAATTAGGCTTACTACTTACTGCTTACTAGTTGCACCACCTCTTTTTTTTTTTTTTTTTTTTTTTAGTTCACAACTTTCGGAAAGATTGACATGCGACAATGTCCTCATTCGAGGCCTTACCATCAACTGCACGATTGCCTCTCCAAAATCTGATCACTCGATCATGATGATGCCCTGTCCCGAGAAGAAGGTATGTTTGTGTTGTTGTTATTGTTCCTCTTCTTCTTCTTCTTGAGGACTTCATTCTCATGTTCATAAACCATCAAAATGAAACGAATAAGTGCTTGACCAAATTAGAATGATGGGGAAGAGGTTTGGGTGATTTTTATTCTTGAAGATGTTTTATCTTTGCTACTCTTTGCTTTTGCGGTTATGTCAAAGAGATATGGTGAATAGTAACTTCGCAAGCGTGACAAACTAGAGACTTTAGGGGAGGATGAACCCGGAAAAAGATGGAAAATCAAGGTCTTCCAATTTTGTAAATGTTTTAGGAAATACTAAGAGAAACAATATAGTGGTTCTCGATGATTTAGGAACTAGGCCTAGGACGGATATTTGTGAGGCTTTCTTGCAATATAAATATCCCAACTTTAGAGTTCAATCGAGGTATGAACAAATTTGATTCTCTCAAGCGACCCTATGATATAAATATCGAAATATAGTAATCCTTAATAATAATAAATCTAAAAGTTATAAACCCATAACCAAAAGCAACTAATCACCATACGAACAAAAAAACTAGAAGATATACTTGATAATTCCACTAGAAACTTGGTTAAACCACCATTTCATACTTGAAAATAAATAAAAACAAGTAAATTTAGCTAAATTCTTATATTGGTTAGTGAATAAAGATATACTGAAAATTGAGAGCAAATGATATTTTAATATAAATCTTTTGTATACATGATAATGCAATGAATTTGAATCATGTATAAAGATCAGCCAATCTTGCTACCACGTACCAATCTGATTTCTTTTGTCCGGAGAGGTTGTGTCTCCTGACCATGTATAAAGATCGACCCGGAGATGATGATAAGATGTGGGGTCATGAAAATTCTAGGGCCCAACTCCACCGAGGCTACTTACTCCAACATTATGCGGGGTATCCATCCACATGGCATTCCTCAAGGGTGTTGGTATGGTTACTAAGATAGATAGTTCTTTGGGCGGAGGATTTAGTGGTCAAACTCATTTGCCCTTTAGCTAAAATCTAAGAGAAGTGCGAAGGTTTTTTGGCCTTCGTTTTTCGGTTTAGGTTTCTTGTCTAAATGAACTTTGCAAAATTTGCAATCATAGATAATAGCACACCATGTCACTATGCTTTGAACTTATACTTGAAAAAAAAGTATAGTGCTTACGGGTCTTTTTCATTCTTTTCAGATGAGAATTTTGTAGCTTAGTTAGAGGTAATTTTTATGCGGAAAAGTTTATGCACATGTAATTTCCACAAATGTAGCCCGAACATGGGCTACCTTACAAGGTGGAAAATAAGCTCAGTTGCCACTAGTATAAGCACTTTTCCCCCATTGCTCAACTAATGATAGCAATGTCGAGGAAGTGAAAGGAAAAATGTAAAGGATCGATGGTACAAAATATTAGAAAAATCAAATCAAACCATCTCAATCATAATGAGATGGAGTATAGCTATGGCCACCTTTATTGTGAGAATTGTTATTTCTGTGTTTTCCTTAGCATTTATCCTGCGATTTTACGTGTACTTCAATATTTTTGTCTTCATTCTGAAAAATGAAATGACATATGGCATTCATCCATCTGAAATCGACTCACATTTCATTAAACGATGGTCCTACCTAATTGTCAATCTTAAGTAAACCTAGCGGAAAAAAATTAATCTTTGTTGTTTCCGGATTTCTCATCAAACGAATAAAAAGAAGCATAAAATAAATAAATAAGCAATTATTCTCCTCCTATTCTAAAAATTTGCATATAATGTATTCAATGACTATCCCTCCGCGATTTTCCAGCCAGCGAAGCGGCTGACGGTCAGAATCCCGAACACAAACCTTGCTTATGACGGCTCTTTAGCCCGCGGTATGCGCTAGCGCGCGAATCTGAAGATGCTCCGTAGCTGACATTACCGGCGGTCGTCCAGCGAGCGTCGCCATCTCGAGATCACGGTGCCCACGGCGGTACACAATTTCTCAAAGGCGATGCGATTAGGTTTGAATTTTTCGGTAACCAGAATTGGGGAAGAAGCGACTATGGAAGAGGAAATGACAAGGCGTACCGGTGTTCTCGACTTTAACTCCACTCGCGCGTATGAGGAACAATGCATACTCACTCCTTTTGTGAATTATCAACTATATCATAGTGAAAAACTAAAGCAGACTGTTATAGTTTTACGTAGGAAGTAGTAAACGAATAATGTACTCGAGATGGAGACGCATTTGTTGCGAGCGATGTAAAAGCGTGTTGTGCAAGGGGTGACCGGGAAAGTTGAACTTTCTGCATACGTCATTTGGTGAGATTTGGAAAAGCGTGGAAAAATATAAAATAATAATAGTTATTTATATAAAATATAGTAATCTCGTATCTAAAAATAAAATTATTGTGTTATATTTTTTTAAGTAATTTAGTTGTGTTCAGCCGTAATTATTGTGTTATTCTAAAAATAGTATTAAAATTTTGAACTTTCAAGATTTTTACATTTAAATCCCTAATAAATCCTAATATTTTATAAAAGTATCAACAATTTGTAGTTGTAGTTGTGGCTCAAGTCTAGTCGCAGCTATATAGTAACTTACAGTTGTAACTCAAGTCTACTCGCAACTATAGAGTCATTTTTAGTTGCTCAATCTTTCACGCAGCATAGAGTCACTTTTGAGTTGAGACTCAATCCTATATGCAACTATAAAGTCACTTTTAGTTGAAAATCAATCATATGCAATTATAGAATCACTTTTAGTTGAGACTCAATCCTAAATGCAACTATAGAATCACTTTTAGTTGAGACGCAATCCTATCCACAACTATAGAGTCACTTTTAGTTGAGACTCAATCCTAAATGCAACTATAGAGTCACTTTTAGTTGAGACACAATCTATTCTGACTATAGATCACTTTAGTTTGAGACACAAATCCTATCTACCCGACTATAGAGTCATTTGTAGTTGCAGCTCAATAAATATAAA